>WEKW01022546.1:0-72269 GCA_013389905.1 Sula dactylatra
TCAGTTGCTGACTGGGGCTAAACCACAACATAGGGATCTCAGAGTCAGGTAGAAAACATGCAGGATCCAGAAAGTTCATTGAAGCACTATGGACAAACTTATTAGACAAGCACAAATATATAGGGACAAAAATCAGATAGGCAAAGAACAACAAAAAAACATCTGGTAGGTATAAGAAGAATGAGATGAATGTCCATGACACAGTTGTTCCTCATCTCAAGGGAGAGGAAGATGTTGGCCAAAGACATAAAAATTAACTCTATCTCAGAAGTGATTAGGTGTTTGGTGCAATTAATATTACTGAAAAGAAATGAGAAGTCATGCTACAATGGGAGAAAAAAAAGACATAGCAGGTTCTGGGAGACAGCTGGAAAAACCCACAGAGATTTGGCAATGATCTTCGAGAAAACAGGGTGCGGGGTGAGGTAGGAAAAGACTAACACAGCCAATCTTTGGAAAGAAGGATGGGGTGATACAGTGAGCTAACATCATTTCAGTTTTCAGAATAATGTTGAAATACTCAGTCTGTAAGTCTGAAGAAGACAACAGAGGGATGAATAACAGCCAAAACATTTTTTTTTTTCAAACAACAACCTGTGTTGAAGAAATTTAATTTCTTTTTTTATTCAACAAACAAATAGGCCTGGAGGATAGTAAAGAAACCATAGATGTCAAATACTGTGACTTAAGGTCTGGACATTATTTCACCAGGTGGTCTCCTAAGCAATTTTGGGAAACAAGGATTAGATAATGCTACCATTTATTGCACTGGCATTTGACTGGAAAATAGCTAAACATTAATAACTATTCTTTGAGAAGTATCAGACCAGAACAATGTATTAAAAAACTAAAGCATATGTCTGCTGTCAGACAGGTACTGGTCCATATTTTTTATTAATTACTTTGAGATTTTACAGACTCATGGCATTTGCAATCCATGTGGCCAAGCAGGAGGACAAGACTGAAATCCAAAATTGTCTTGACAGATTGGAAAATTTGGAAAAAATACAGTCCAATTCAATAAAGCAAAATGTAAAATTCTAGCCCTCAGAAGGAATAATCAGCTGTGTGATGCAGGAGACCAGATGAGTGGCAGCTGCCAGCAGAAGAGAACTGGGGCCATGGCAGGCTCACAAGAAACATTTGTCAGGAACTCACACTGCTGTGGAAAAGGAAACTGCCCTGCAGAGATGGGAATGCACCAGGCTGTAAGTAAAAATGTATCAGGTTCATAGCAATTCTTTTTCTCATTTAAACTGTTCTAATAAGACATAACACCCTTAAAGTGTGTGAATCATATTGCTGCAAATCTACTGGAAATTAATATAAATTTCCCCTATTCTATGATTTATCAGGATTTGGGATATTCTTATTAAACTTTTAATTTGGGTACTAACTAAAAATGACCCAAGAGAGACAATGGGAAGGTCGTGTGATGATATGGTCATGGCTAAGACTGATTTTGGCACAGAAATCCTGGTAACTTTGGTGTAAAGAAAGTTTGTAATTTGTGATGAGCTCTACTGTTAATTCAGAAAGGAGATGTCATAGGACTGTTTATGGTAATGGCTGACACATTGGCTATCTTTAGCTCAGTAATGTTGACTGCTCAGCTGGTCTCCCAAATTCTGGATAGTGCCATGCTTCTATGAAGGGGGCCACAAATAGCTCAAGGTGAACAAGAATTTAAAAGTTAGGCACTGTGCCACACTCATACGACGACATTCGTTAGGTCCCAGTTACTCTACTAGGAATGAAGATGTCTGGCCAGTATACTGATATTGACCATCATGGGAAAGGTGGAATTTCATAGAATTGTAGCATCAAATTTTAGGTTGGAAGGGGCCTCCAAAGGTCATCTAGACAACACCCTGCTCAAAACAGGTTTCACTAAATCAGGTTGCTCAAGGCCATGCCCAGTTGACTCTGGAACACTGGACAGAATATTGCTTTTATCACCTGTACCACTGGTTTTTTTCGTGTTTCTTAGAGGGACTGAAGTGGTGAAAATGAAGGTAGTTTCAGTCCTATGATAATCCTGAAAGCCAAAATTCAAATGATACAAGCTAAAGATGCTGAAAAGAATGAATTGCAAGTGTAAAATAATTTAAGCAAAGAAAGAAAGAAGATGTCAGGGAAGGGGGAAAGAGTTAATTCCTCTTTTGTATGGATTGCAATATGTACAGACAAAGAGATAACGGGGTGCTAATGTCCCAAGTTCTTTAATATTTTGATTGGCATGAGCAACGTAAATAAGTCAGCTATAGTTAGAGTTTGGTCCTACATGTCCAGACAGCTCTGTAAAAATGTAGAAATTTAAGGAGGGGTGAATCCTGCCAGCGCTTACCCAGACATGTTAAACTGCTGAGTTCAACACCACTACTGCGGTGAAGAAAAGTTTTCAAGTCAGGGTGCCAGGCATGTCCCTTAAACAGATTAGTCTGTGATCCTTGGTCAACAGTCTTTCAAAAGCATATCCGATTCCCAGGCCCTTTGGAAACCTTACCTGGCATTAATGCCATTTACGTTTACAAATGCTGTAAATTATAGGTGTCATGTGGACTGATATCTGCAAAAAAGGCTGTTATTTCTCATACTCTGTGGTTAGGAATAACAAGTCTGCTTATGGGCCAGAAAGCATGATTTCCCATTTGGAAGAATTTAAAGAATTAATTATTTGGCAGAACAAATGTACTTGTAAAATTAAGCGTCAGAACACATTTTGCCCTTTGATTCCCTCTAAAATTCTCAGATAAACCAACTTACCCTGATACACAAATCATATACATCAGCTGTCTAGCAGGGTAAAAGGAATGCTATGCGTAAATGAACAAAAAAATCTCTGGATTTTTAAAGAGAGGAATTAACCTGAGTTGCCTGAAATCTTTTTTGATCCACAAACAATTTACAAATGTTTGAAATGCGGGTTTTTTTCTTGGTTTTGTACATGTTTTTCCATGGTTATCAAAAACTTTGTGTCTGGCATATGTGAGAGTTATTCTAAGAGAGTTTGTCAAGAACAGTGTACGTACATCCACTTCTAATCCAGGAATCCAGAAAATATCACAATAACTTGGCAGAACCTGAATTCATTAAGAATCCTTCCTGCTCTCCACAACCATGTTGAAAATCCCAGCGAAGCATATAAGGAGGATTTATGTACATACCTACATATATTTATGTATGCATGCATTAATTTTTTTTTTTTTTTTTGCTTTGGGTTGATTTACAACAGATTGCATCAAGCAAAATAATTTTTTTGTGAAACTGGGAAAAAAAGTCAGAAGAGCAACTGGAATTCACGGAGGCCAAGAACACTGGCGCCCACATCACATTTTGGAAACACAAAAGATTCTCAGGACAAAGAGTAACTCATTTCTGGGACATGTCACCCAGCTTACAGTTGCAGCAGATATATCTAATAGTAGAGGAAATCTTCCAAACAATGGCAGTGATAAAAACAGGCATCTGAGTCCATTTGTTTTGTGATATATCTCTAACCTGGCTAATGTTGCAGGAGATGACATGCTGCCTTTTTCTTTTACTTATGAAGCAATTGTTTGAACTGGGTGGTTTCAATATTGGACCACCAAAATTATGACTATATTTAGATGTAGATGAATGCACCAGTGCCCGGAGGGTTTTCTCACAGCTCACACTAATCAGAGTGGTTAATAAGATAGTGATTGATGAATCAGGTGCTAATAGTGTTTGCACTGTGATTACAGTTTGGTGATTCTGGATTTCATTTGCATAATCACCCAATGCCAGCCACACTGTGCTGACATTGACGAAACTTGCAATAGCGCCAGGAATAACCAGCTGATTGAGTTACTGCAGCAAAACACTTCTGTTTGGTAAAATGCCTTCCAGACATGGATCACGTGGAAATGCTTTACAGCATTAAAGTCAGAACAAACAAGAAAGTGAAGCACAACTTCCCCTGAGGGTTTTATGTTTTACCCTGTAGCTGGCCATGGGAGGCATTTTTAGTGCTGGTCTTTGTAGCTTGCTGAAAACAAAGTGGGGTGGTGGTGGAGAAGGTGAAGCCAAGGAAAACAGAAGAGGTGACAGTTTAGGTTTCTATGCTGGCAGTAAGTCTTTTAAGAACATAAGGAGTTAAAAAAAGCACTCTGAAAACATCAAGAAATCTTAGCACCTCTTAGCCCATGGTCTGGGTAGAGAGCGTCAGGGTAAGGCAGAGGCCATGAAAAACAAACTCAGGAGAACTTAATTCTGTGGTTGCATTGGTATAGCTAAAAAGATGGGAGGAGGGAGGAGATGAAACCAACTTCTTGCTTTGCTGGTGAAGAAAAAGGTGAGGGCAGTCACAGAATGTCTCTTATACCTGGCCTCCCATTTTTGTGCAATTTAGGATGTTTTCTGTGAGATAAAAAAAGTCTTTGGACATGTAAAAGGAGTTCCACATGTAGTGGAGTTTTTTATAAAGAAGTTGCAAGATGCACTCAGAAAATACAATTGTAGGCAGTTAGCAGTCCGGGAAATCCAAAAGAGCTGCAAAAACGTGTTTGATCCTGCACCAAACAAAATGATGGAGAATAAAAAATGAAAACAAGCTTCTTCCTTTAGTATAGTCTGCCTTACATTGTTGGGTCCCTTATAAGTTATAAATAAAATGATCACCTTTGTAGATATCATCATGTGTAACTGAAAACCAAGAGAGAAGGTAAGGAAGACACATCATTTGAATCATCCCTTACCGCTGCAGAAATGGGACCTGTGATGATGAGGATGCAGACGGTCTGGGGTACCGGAGCTGTGGTTTATGAACATGACCACCAGAAACTACAAGACTGTACATAGGAGAAGTTTCTATGAACTGCCAGCACACTAAATTTTGTTCACAAATTCCTTTCAGTTCATAAACTGGGGTAAGAAACATCACAGTGTAAACTGAGGCACCAGTTACTGCAAAGGCTTTTGCTCAGAATCAAATCTCTGGCTATTTCTTATATGGCCACTAAACTTTGTTGCCAATGCCCCTGGCAAATAAAATAGAATAGGATAGGATAAGATAGGATAGAACAGAATAGAATAGAATAATAAAAAATAGATAATCAAATGCTAAAAATTAAATGCCAAATTTATTTAGCTCCAGGTATTTTAGAAGAATAGCACTGCGGAGGACATCTGGATCTGCCAGAGGTGGTGAAGTTTCACCCAGCGCCTGGCACCCCGAGAGTGCTGCTGGCATCCTGCTGCTTGCCAGAGAAGGATTAATTCCTGCGACAACAAAAAGGTGGTTTTGGCATGGATCAACATGAGGGATGTCAACAGCACTTATCTGTTAAACTGCACCAAAATTATATGTTTTTAACACATAATACCATTGTATATATGTACATACAATAACATGGAGAAAACCTCAATCAAAATTATACGGACTTCCAAGGCAGACAGGCTGTAGCAGGTAGAAGCAAGTCACTGAGATTTTATACAACCATCTTGCTTGCAAAGAAGTTATTCTGTGGTTCTGTTTTTGCTCCATGGGCACATAGTTTAATTTGCCAAACTGTAATCATGCCAATATTAATTATCGGTAATGAGTCAGTCATGCAAAGTAAAACCTGACCACTGGGGAGATATTAGAGGTGATGTACTTATTTTTTATGTGCATATTAATCCACTAACTTTAAATCTAAAGGACATTGTTAGAGTGCAAAGGCACTCATTATTAAAATTAGTCTGAAAGTTATGAGGCAGAAAAGATGCTGAATGATCTCATGTGGCAACAGGGATTTACAAATATTCATTATTAAAAACAGAGAGAGGTTGTGTTTCAAGACTTTGATTTTTCTGTAAACAGTATCTGATTAACTTGTATTAACCTTATGTTTGCTTGTTTTCTTGACCTGTGTGAATGGCATCGGAAAATTTATTAGCATTTGTCATTTATATCCATATAGTGAAGATGTCAAGGTGACAGAGTAACTGAGGTTACAGGGTTGGGAGGGGAAGAGGAAGGAATGGTAGCCAATGTCTACTTAGCAGAGTACACTTAAGCTAAGCAAGTGACTGTGAACCGAAGCTGTGCAATGTTTTTCAATTATGTTAAACTTGTCTGAAATCGCAGCATTTCGCAGACATCAGTATGACATCAAGCGGATTACTATTAGCACTGAAAACAGGTTTGTTATGTTAATCAGTAATTAAGCTAAGTAAACTATATATTTGCTGAGATATGTAAAGTTCCCCCAGAGGCAAATAAGATAAGGGTATAATCTGAAGTATTTTAGGAATCTTGTGGCGACACCCTTTGCTTAGTCCAAAGGGATAACCATGTTTCTTTTTTGAGCATCCGTAGTGAGCAGATCTGAGATAACCCTCGTGACTCTGCTCTCCAAGGAGAGCGCTATGTCTAATCCATTGCAAAGCTGTCTGTGCCTTTTACTAACAATCAAAATAGACTGAGCCAGCTCTGAATTTTGGAGTGCCGTTAATATTGAACCATGCATTTATGGCTATTAACATAATATGAAATAGTGCCATTTCACAGTGGCTGGTGAGTTGGAGGGCAGAGAGTGTCACAGATCAGCAGAGAACAATAGAGGACTTATAAGAGCACTTCAGCGTACAACCAATAACCAAATACATGGGAGCAATTTGGAGAAAAATCCCCACCTTGTATATAATAATGAGAATCTCAGCGTGTAGGAGATGAAGCTGAAGATTGTTGCAGAAAGTGTTAGGTCACAGACCATGCAGAGGTCCCAATGTCAAGGCTGAAATGCCTTTGAAAAAGCATCATCTATTAATCAGATTGAGATAGAAAAACTGTAACAAAAAGGGCACATGAGCAATGCAGAGCTGCAACAAGCTGCCAGCCAGCATGATAGTGATAGCATCATAATAGGGCTTTTGCTCAAAGACTTTGAAAGACTATGAGGTTTAAAAGACACAAAGGGCTTGTGGCAAAAGCCACATGCCTAGGAGATGGGTTGTTGACTTGTAACTCCATCCGTCTCAGCCAATTCTTCAAGCAGCTCTTTAAAGGGCACACAACAGAAGGACTTCAGTGGAAGGTGTAGCAACCCATTTGGAGAAATCTTGTCTACATGCATGTGGCTAAAATACAGGTAGGAGTTGCAGTATCTCTCATGAGCTCTTATAGTGATGAGAGAGCTAATTTGAAAGTGAGTGTCCTCCTAATCATTGCAGAGTAGATAGGGAGAGGCAGGGTTCTTGCTGGGCTTCCAGCTGGGAAGACATGCAGAAGCAGAAGTCTCGTATTCTCCATATGGTGGAAACCATGGAAGAGAGTACCATGACAAAGACTTGGTTTTTTCTGTTTGCAAGTTGTCTTCTTGTTGCTAATAAGCCTAACAACCATTTTAATTAGCAGTTGTGAAGATGAGCTTTGAATAAATCAGGTTCTGGTCCCTGAGGTGCGCAAGAGTCAATATTGGAGCCTCCTGACTTTGGACAGGAAGGAAATTTCTTCAATTTCTTGAATGGATGGATGGATGGATGGATGGATGAAGATTTAGTTTATAAATATTCATATCCTTCTGAACACACCATTTTTTACCCCTCAAAGCCTGTGTTTCAGCAGTTGAGACAGGGTAATAAACACTTAAATGATGGTGACCAAACCCACATGTGAGGAGTCTCAGCTGCCTAAATACTTGGCTGCAAGTGACCTGAGTGTTTCTGGGAACAAGCTGAAATCTGGAATGTCCCTGAGACTTCATGTGTGCTTTACAAGTCCTTGGCACTTCAGACACATGGGTAAAACTCAACTTGGTGTAGCAGAGGCAGAGACACACTGCCAGACTGTGAACTATGCAAAGATTTTGTTTCCCTGGGATGTGGACCAAAAACCTCCTTGAGGTGTCTGAGACCATGAGGCTGAATTATGGCTGCATTAGGTCAAGTCCTGAAGGTCAAGCTTTGCATGGGAGAGCAACCCCTTCATGCTCTACACATTTGGAGGATACGTGAAACATCTCAGGCTCCAGTCCTGTAAACAAGAATGCTTTTGTCCCAGCAAAAGTGCTTTTTAAAAGACAGCACAACACAGTGTTCACATAGCTATTTTAAACTGTTTACAAGTTCAACATCATGGAGCACCTGAGCACCAGGACATGGTATTCACATTGGAATCTGTTTCAGAGAGGTTCACCCATGTAGTGCTTCCAGAGGAGTCCTGAGCAGTGAGATTTGATCCAATTGCCTGGGCTGCAGAACAGCTCTGAGCAGACCCCTGAAAGGTCAATGACTGATTACGTTAAAAGGCTAGAAAAACGGTTATGTGCCACAAAGCGCTGAGCTGTAGTTAGTAGCTGTTATCCTCTGGAAAATGAGACATTATTCTGATGTGCTGATAATGATTACTCCTGAAATAGTTTCTATCAGCCAGTCCTGTGAAAGCTTTGACAGATATTTGAAGCTTTTTGTCCCTTCCATCAGCCATCCAACCTAGCAATCAGGACTGTCCCTTCGGCAGCTTAACCTTTCACAACAAAATAGGGAAATGGCCAGGCAACAAAAATGCCCCCCAAACAGTCCCTGAACTAAGCACAGGCTCAGAAAGTCGTTACATTAGATTTAATTTTACAGTTGTAAAATACAGTTGTAACAGCCTTTTATTATCCACTTGGGTAAACTCTGAAAAAGCGGAAAAAAAAAAGGGTAAAACCTGCAGGAAAGCAATTTGAAATCTATGCTGCATCATTCCAGAGAGAGCGGGTATGAGCTGATGCAAGTCCGTGCTGGGACGCGTACACGTGACGGGATGTACGCTTTCAGGTTTCAGTGTTTGCATGCAAGTTCAGGCTCAACATTTCCTGGTGGGTGAGAGCCTCCTTACTGCTGTTGATTAATGTACAGCCTTCTGGGTGAATTTCTAAAGGAGAAAAATAAGGAGAAAAAAAACCTAAAACAAGTCAGGGAGCTTAATTGCTTCAGCTCTTACATATCTACTGTTTTGCAGGACAGTGATTTTACCACAGCACATTACTTCTGATGTCTGCATTATCATAGCCCCCAGGCTAAGGCAGCTGAGGGTGATGTGGAGCTTGCTGGGTTGACTACGGGTTCTAGAGGATGTGGTGGGATGTGAGAACCGCGACAAGACTCCACGACCCCAGAGGTCCCTTCCTGCCTGGAATTCCTATGAGAACATCCTGACCTCCTTCTCCACCATCCCCTCCCCCCTCCATCACAGCCTGCACAGGCAGAATTGCCCAAAGTTCAGCCCAGCCCGAGTCTACTGTCACCTGAGCGTGCAGAAACGGGTTCCACCATGGCTCTTGCTAGGCTGTGCTTCACCTTCTGCCTCCAGCCCATCTCTCCTTCCGCAGAAAAGTGAGAGAGATGACTTTTCATGTATTTTTTGTTTGATCCTCTGCAAAAGTCTTGTGTTTTCTTTTCCATAAGTCAGAATAATCCTTGCCCCTTGTTTCAAATAGATACGTCTGCTTATGGGCAAAGTCACATCTTGAGAGTTTTCTGTGGGAAAAGCAGAAATTTAGGGGAGGTCTGAGTAAGGAAAGCAGGAGAAAAGCTAGAGATGGCATTTATTTGTTGTTTAAAGCTGTCATTCCCTCTTTTTCTCTTTCTTCCTGCCTCTGAGGAACACTCAGAGGCAGAATGCTTTAGAGCAGCTTGCTTTAGTAATATTGGGGTTTTTATGTTGATCTATTTTTTTTTTAATCAGTGGCTCTCAAAACATATTTTTAAGCAAGTAAAGCAAGATTCCTTACCTCATTTAACAGTAGGTGAAGTGATTTGGCCCCAGTCATGTATTTTATGCCATTGTCAGAGCTGGAAATAGAACCGAGTCTCTTGTGCAGTGCACTGCCCACTCCGCTCCACTGCCTGAGAAAGCAAAACATATCCTTTAATCCACCAGAATACTTTATAAATAAATGCTCCATAACACATTGGCATAAAAAAGGTCATGGGCTGTGCTGGAAAGGCCCTTCTCGACTTTGGTGATTAGCAGTCCCATAGCCACATCCAAACAACCTTTGTGTCGTCAGTGTCCCATGGTGCAATGATCTCTGTGTCTTGCCAGGTTCTGCACGTGAGCAGGGACTCATCAACGGGAGCTGCAGCCCTGGAAATGGCAGCAGAATTTGGGCAAGGTAGCTTGGAAATTAGCTTGCTTTTGCACATGTGCACAGACCCTGGGGGAGACAGCCGCTCGCCTGAAGCAGTCACAACGAATGTTTCATGGGCCACAAAGATTGTGAGGGACTATTGCACATTTCTCCCATGAGTTCTTTTGCAACAGAGGGCAAAGAATAATTTTGGCATTTGGATGCTAACTGCTTTTTGGCTGCATGGTACAGTAGTACAAATGCTTACTTTATTTTATTTTTAGCCTACTGTGACAGATATCTGAAGGGGGCTTTTCTGCTTATTTCACACTGTGGCAACACTTGCCCAACTTTGCTTGCCATGGAGGATGCAGTAAAGAAAATCAAACCAAAATGTGGCGCACAAGGTCACTTTGTTTCATTTCAGAGAAGCGTTCAGGGGCAGTTAGAGCAGAGCATGGGGAGCAGCCCATCTCCATCTTAAATACACTTTTGTTTGCTTTAAAACTCTGGTTGTCACATTTGTGCCTCCCATTTAATGTGCCTCCAGCTCCCGGCATTGTCAATGGTTATAAATAGAGAGGGGCAGCTCAAATGAAGCAACGCTTTCAGTGCTTCCAGTTATCTGTCAACAACCTCTTACAAACGCAGTAGAATTTTCTCCCAGAAGAGACGTTGGGTTTCATGGTGATTTGTGTTATTCCCCCTCTCTTGTACATGATGAGAAAATAAAGACAATATGTGGTTTTGATTTGCTTTTTTCACCCTTCCTTCAGTAGTCTCTAGAGGTAGAAATGAGATGCATAAAATTCCCAGGGCAAGTTCTGCTCTCTGCCAGTGTATCGTCAATCTTAAATGACAAATCCTGCCTTTGTGATTTCAGGCTGGCCACCTTTTTATGGCAGAGGTCTTGGGGCCAAAGCTGGAGTTAATGAAAAGCTCCTCATTGAAATGGCCATCACCAGCACAGGCTGAAGACTGCCGTGCATCGTTGCAGACAGTCAGGACTTATTCCAGCCCCCAGGACAGGGCTTGTCCACGTCCACGCATCCCTGCACTGTGCAAAGAACTGGTTTAGGAGTGCTACAATGCACCAGTGGATTATATATACCTGAGTCCCTAAATAGCCCCAGGGCACACCATCCTGTACACCTTGGTGTGATTTTACTCTGTGTTGGTGCTTTCCTAGACAGCACAATTTCAGGGGATGCCATCTGCTAAGGACGAATCCCAAAAGGCAGGAGAAACAAGGTAATCCTCTTTGGGAGAAAAAAAGTGTGAACACATTGTGTGCCTTGCAGCCAAAAAACAGACTCTAACTCCTTTTACTCTCCACCATATATGTTGAAAATATAGAAATAATTTGTGAAATTTGTGTTTGTTCTTTCTTTACTACTGATGCAGCAATCGGCACCTGTGGGTAACAGGGTGCTCAGCACTGGCTGATCACCTTCAGGCTAGGAGTATTTTTGACTGCATGGCTCATTGGCAGATGCCTCCCAGTTCAGCCCCATGGCATCTCCAAGCAGAGGTGTGTAGGACAGAGCATAGCAAGGGAAGGAAACCTTACGGCTCAGCTTTGAAAAAAGGTAGGGCAGTTACAGCTACACTTCCTATTAAAATAGGAGTATTGGCTTATTCTGCAATAAATTCACAGACTGCTTCTGCACCTCAGTTTACCCAGAAGCAAAACAGAGATGATCCCAGGGTGCAAGGACTGTGCATGCTGACCTGGCCATTAGCAGGATTGTTTGGCTTTGGGAATTCTCAAAAATGGTATTATTGATTTTCTGCATCATGTGGCAAATGTTTAGTGCAGCTCTTGAATGTTTGAAGTCCTTTTATGCTTGGAAGAAAGCGTGACTGTAGGAGTCCCATCCACAGCAGAACAGAAAGGGCTTGAAAACCATTTACAATAAAAAAAGGAACTTTTGGAAATGAAACCTTTTACTTTATCTCCTTATGTTTTTAATTTGCCAGACAAGTGGGAAAGAAGTGCTGAGAAAGACAGTGGCACGAATAACAAGGCAAAGATAAAAGCCACACTCTCCTCCTGCTTACGCTTTAATTTTTCTTAGCCTTTAGCTCACATTATAGTGTCTGTAGCATTTTGCCATTCTGGTATAAAAAGGATCAGCAGAAAATAAAAGCTCTTTTTCCTTAAAGAGCAATACTGGTCATGTGGCTAGAGAGCATCTTGCTCAGATGGAAGAGAGATACAAAGAGGGAGCCCAGATACTGTCCAACTCTTCTCGGTAGAGAATATCTGATATGAAACAAGCTACAAACTCCCTCAGTTACATCACAGGGGCACTGGGAATCATTTCCACCTAATATTTGTATGAAAATTTTATCTTCAGTGTGACATAATATCTTTCAGACTTTACCCTGCTTGTCAAATTTGATTAACACTGTAAAAAGAGCTAAAATTGTTTTAACACTGACACAGGAAAACAGATTACATGCACAGTGTGACTACGCAGCATTATTTCCTTGAGAAAGTAGGCTAAAAAGCAAGAGACCTGGCTCATAGTACCTTATTCCTCAGTTTCCCTACTCTACAGGGATGCTATAAGATTTCCATTCTTTTCCAGAGCAGTGAACAGAAACCCCCTGGTTACTGAAAATCAATATCACTAAAATGGACTTCATTTTATTTGTTCCTTTGGCATATGAGTGATACCCTCACTGGAGATCTTCTGATTCATATGTTTGCAAGACATTGTTATAATTACTGAACATCTGGGGACTTCACAGAGCCCTGCAAAAGTTTTGTCACCATGTCTGAGGCTCTAAGAAATCACTTCAAGCACACCATTCCTTTAACTTTCAGTGTTGTTTGTCAGCCTTTCTTTTAAGGCTCTGGTTCTTACTATTTCTGGAGTCATGACAGTAAGTGAATGGATTGCTGGTGTGATGAGCACAAGTCTTATATGCTCATTTTTCTCAGTAGCTGGGAATTGCTTGTGTCTTTCCTTCCATTTCCTCTACAGAAAGTCCTCTGCTCCTTGCATGCTGTCAGTCATGTGGGAAGCTTCAAGTGCCTCAAATATGAACATTTAACCACTACCTAGACCATTAATGATGCTCTATAAATGGTGTGAAGCAGATACAGATGATAACGACTTCACAGCTGCATTGGTGCTATTAGCATGCACTGAGCATGTTTTTGTGCTGGGTCTGAGGAGTGACAATTTGGAGATGAACTGAGAGCACATTAAAAAATTCTGTTTCAGAGAAGTGAAATGCAAGGAGGTGAAGCTATTCAAACCCTCAAAGATGTTGCCAAAACCAGAGCCCCATATGAGGGCAAATAACAGGAGATTACAACAGAGGTAGCCTGGAAAGCATAACATTTAGAAGAGAAAATTGCCTTTGCGCTGCTAGAACTTTTTTTGACTTGGTTCGGGAGGGTAGTTCTCTGTCATGTTTAGAGCTGGATGATGGACCACAAAGCATGGACAAGGAGAGAGAAAAATCTGGTCTTTTGAACAGGGATAAACTGAAGATGGTGTTTTACACTGGTGATCCAGCTATAGGGAAGGTGCTCAACCCAGCCCCTGGGAGGATGCCAACCTAAATATCTCTGCTGCAGACAGGGAAAATCTGCTCAAACAATGGATGACGAATGCTATCTACAAGGTCAGCTAGGTCCCTTCTGCATGACTGGGTCATACCTAGGGCTCTAACTGTCCTGTCTGGCTGCTTCATCCAAGGAAAACAAAGAAAAGCAGGAGAGGGCTAAGTCATCCCAGCCCAAAGGAGGCAGGGGTAACAGGCACCATCCTAATATTGGTCAAAGGTAACCCATGTCATTACACATCAATATGGTTGATTTGGTGGTCATGCAACAGTGGGATGGAGATCACTTTAGATACTGACACTCTGGAGCTGTTGGGGGATACCCATCCTCAGCCAACAGGGAGGCCACAACAGTCCGTGCCAGGCTGGGTTAGTGCTGTTTTGAGTCCTTCCCCATGTTGCAGAAAGGATGACAGGTCCAAGCAACAGTTTTTTCCTCTAATTCTGCCCTGAAGAGATGCATCAAAGAAAGGAGAGAAGTATGTGCTTTTGAAGAAATTAATAGATCGAAGAGCTGGATGATGGGGCAACAAGGGTCGAGAGGAGGCAAGATGCCTGCAGATAGGCATCTGGGGCAGGGATGGGTTGTGTTGGGTTTGGAGAACCACAGCTGCAAGGGGAACAGAGCCTGGAGACCAGTATGCCCAGCAGAGATACAGCATAACTCAACAACCCATGCTGCAGGAGTTTTAAACTTGTGCTGGTGAAATCCTTGTGTTCAACACAAAGAAAATCTGACATTGCACCTTAACCCTCTTCCCCAAACAAATTAAGTGGGGGAAAAAAAAAACAACCCATGATTTTTTCCTTTTCCAAGTATCTCTTTTCGTTCTGAAGTGGTGGAAAATGTTCTGATTCTATACTCTTCCTTAGAAAAGGCAATGAACCCTTCTTTCTCCTTCTAAAAAAAAGGGGGATGCAAAATGTAAGTGAAAATGACACATGCTTAAGCCTTTTATGTTGAATTCACTGAGCAAAAAAGGAAATTTGAGGCTATCTTCTCTCATTTTCATCCCCCATTCTTGTTCTGAGAAAACAAACAAGTCCCTCTGATCAAATAGACGTGTTCAGAATGAAAATGTAGGAATCTGATTCTCTTCTCACTAACATTCATCTTGAAAAAGCGGGAGCTCAAAGGGTATGTCTGTGCTGGTAAATAAAAAGGGACAAAGGAGCAGTCCTGATCCTTGAGTCCAAATGATGCAACCTTGCCTCATACCTGCACTTTTTCTTCTTAGTCCTATCTTGAACAGACCATGTCCATACTACAAAGCCCTTGGGGGATTTTTTTATTAGTAATGCCAAGTGGAGGGTCTTCATTTCATATGATGAGTTATTGCCATGGGAAGGTCCCTGGGGATATTTAAGGATGTAAAGTCAGGCAGTAGTGTTGGAAAACTGTACAGAGGGAGGAGGATGAACCCCAAATAGTCTCCCTCATGTTTCCTGCTGGGAGATTTCCCTGCAGTGAACTGCTCACCAAACCAGGCTTCGCCTTGCAGAGTGTTAGAGTGATCCAAAACAGATCCAGGGATCAAACTATTGATTTTGTGGTGTGGGCAGCTGGAGAACAGGCCTCAAGTTCACTCCTTGGCAGAATTTATTTAGCAATGTTGACTTATCACACCAGGACTGTCAAACAGATGGAGAATCACATGCTAGAGGAACCTCACACCTTGCATGAGAAATGTATGATACAGAAAGAGAAAACTTACCATTGGAAGAAAATGTGGATTCTGACTATATTTATGGTCTTACCTAGTGACCCCCCCACTTAACGGGTAAGTAAATCCGTCTGCAACTGCTGGTGTCTGAAGGCAACTAGTTTATGCACGCTGGGTAAGCAGAGCCCAGTTGGGAAAAGCTGCATCATCACATCAAATGAAGCAGCAAGCGTGACCTGTGGATGTTTGATCACCACAACAGTTACCGTGGGGAAAACTCTTGAAGAAGAATTCCAGGTACCTCTGTGCCTTACTTGGAGGGGTCTAACTATTTTCAGGTTAATGATACCGAGCAGGGAAGAGGGGTGGAATGAAAAGCAGAATACACAACTTGTACAGCAGTGTGTCTGCTCCTCTCTAACCTGTGTCTACAGCCCACTTTCTTCATTACTTCAGGAATTTTCCTGCACATGGAGGTAAGCAGTGACTATTAGTTCTCAAAAATTCACCCACCATAAGGAATTCAGGTGTTGATGGATGGTCTCTTATTCTAGCTGCTCACAGAGGAGCTGTGTTAGACTTCATCCTCCCCTGCTTGCTGAAAAAGAGAGAGAATAATTGTTACAACCCAGGCTTTGCCTGTAGGCATTGATAGGCAGAAGCAACTTCATCTCCTCAAGTTCCCCTGTGCTTCAAAAGGGTTTGAGTGTGCTGCATTTCGGCCAACCCCATCCAACAGGATCTGTCTCTGCCTTGCTGTCTCTGCAAAGACTGGGTCCGTGAAGGCTCAGCCATTTGGATTCATCACTCCAGTACACTCGATGTTGTACTCCTCACAAGCTTCTCACTTTACTGTCCCCTGATGGTTCCTCATCTGGAGGCTTTTCCTCTCCTGGGCTGCTGTGACACAGGCAACAGGCAACCAGGCAGGCAGCGTTTTCCCCATGCTTAGTTTCCAATGTACATTTCCACTTTGAAGGCAAGGGCTGTCCTGTACGGTCTCATACCTCGTCTGTGCTGGGCAGTGGTCTCTCCTCTGCAGCTCAAATAAAAATTGTTTCTATCTGTCCTTTATGAATGGGAATTATTTTAATATCTCATAGGCACCCCAAGTTTACACAAGTGAAAGCAACTTATGGGAGGTGGCAGTGGAGGGAAATTCACTGTTCCAGCAGCAAAATGTCTGATGCACAAGGGAGCAGGAAAACCACTTCTGCATGAAAGGGGATGACATTTCAGCTACAAGTTAAAGATGGAACAGTAACAAAGAGAGCAAGAAGCAAACGCACATCTGATAACAGGTAGCCCATGAAAATCAACACAGGCTGTAAATGACATTGAAAAACACTCAACAGCAGTAAACATCTGAATCCCAGATCTATAATTTCTGCTGGGGATTTTTCACACTGCCAAGGGAAAAACAAAGTGCTCGGTGTTTTTCACAGAATGACACAATGAGTAAAAACCAGAGCTTGTCCATCGATGGCAAGAACTGCAGGAGTGCAGCTGTCCTGCAGGGGTTGTGGTGCTTGAGGAGGAAGAAATGCACCATACCCTGAAATATTCTGGTTAAGTGATGATATTAGAATTAACAGTTCAACAGAGGGTAATGCTGATTTTTGTAATTTCTGCACTTTCCCTAGTGCAGAAGTTCTCAACATCTTTTTTTTTGGTTTGCAGGTACCTCTGCTGAGTGTTTTCTGCTGAGTATTAGATCCCAAAATAGCAAACTTAAGCTTGCTGACAACAGTCTTGATTTCTTAATTACTTTTCATGGGCTCAGAGGCAGTCCAGAGACCACATTTCCCCCTGGGATTTGTAGACAACAGCCTGAAGGCAACCGATAAGTTTATTAAAGTATCTGCTGTTACTTTGAAGCCCTGGAGCTCCTATTAATAGCCTAACAATACTGCATATGTGCTTAGGGGGAGGAAATTGCACCCCCCCCCCCCCACCATCTNTGCGACTCTGATGCTGTTCATATGTCTCCGTGGAGGATGTGGCATTGCAGCACGAGCATTGTTTCGTGCTAGTATGGTTGAACAGCTCTGGGAAGGTAGGCGACTCATGCCTTGCCAGCCTGGACTAGTGGCAGAGCAAGCATGTGACTGTTTACTCCAAACATACAGGCAATTTTGCAGTATTTAATCACAAGAGGCAACACCGTGTCTAGCTTAGCCTCTAGCTAACACCAGAGAAAGGACTTCCTCTGTTGACTTTTGAACGGAGTCCAGTCATTTGTTTTCTTAAGCAAGTACTTTCAGCCACGACATTTAGGCATGATAGTAAGACTTCAGGAATGAAGAGGCTATATGCCATAGCCCTTCAAAACTTGTCTTTAACGCCTGCTATTATAAAAAAGAAACCAAACCTTACTTCTCATTCAAAAGCTCTCATTTTAACTCAAGAACCTAATTATGCATCTTCAGACAGCTAAAGGATAGGGTCAGTGTCTTCTCTCTACTAATGTAACAACACATTCAACGTTCTCATTTTGATCTTCATTTAGATTAAGAAGTACTTTCAGATCCAGGGGGTGAATTACTCAGCCCCTGCAATGAAGCAAACAATTTGCCCTATCACAAAGGATCTCTGTTCTCTCAGGAGTACCTGATGCCTGCTTTTTCTCCTCCGTTTTTCTATTTGTGCCTTAGGGCATAAATCAGCACCGACCTCAGAGGGTCAAAGTAATGAGCAGCACACATGGAGGAAGAAAGGGTATGGATGTCCCTGGCTCTGCTCTCTATGTCAGATTCTCCACTGCTTCACACCTGGAGCAAATCCCAATCTCATTTACAGCACTGCAAAACAGCTGCATTTTTGGGGCTGATATTACTCTGTCCTCTTACCAAGGAGGCTCTGAGCAGAAGCTGGTCTAGCAAGGGCCTTAAGACGTAGCAGTATTCCCCAATTTTCTGGCAGAAGCATAAACAACTACAGGAGGTATGTTAAGGAACCAAGCATGGTGAATCTGGCTCCTAGGATTTCTGTGATCAGTGCCTCTATTGGGAAGATCTTCAGTCAAACTCAGTAATTGCAAAATGATATATGTACTTGGGGATTTGTGCCCTGTTTAAGTTTCATAACAGAATTTAATAAATGAAAGGTACAGGGGACTATGGTTGAAAGGAGGTCAGATTATCAAGTCCTAAACAAAGAATCTTATTTCCTTAGGCTGTGGCTCATGTAAGAGATAACATCTTTCTCCAGCCTCAGCTATTACTGGATGGTTTAATGAGAAAGAAGCTTTCAGGACCTGGAAAACGGACTATTGGCCACAAACATGGTGTGTGTGTGGGGTTGTTTGTTTCTTTTTCAGCTGCGCTAGCTGACCTAATAAAAAAACATTGCCAACGCTTACAAACCTTGCCTTTTCTACGCCCTGTGGCCATTGCCTGCACTCCTACCATCACTTTGTCAAATATACCACTGCCACTGTGCTATGGTGGACCACCAAGCAGTGCCTAGCATTATGAATCTCACAGCTTGGACTTTGCAAGCGAGTGCAAGAAGGAAAACAACTGCCTGTCCTTGTCGTATTTTAAACTGTGCTCATTAAAAAGCCTTTTAAAAGAAGCAGGATGCTGTTTCTTCTCCTGTCTTCCTCTCACTGCACAGATTGAAAGCACGAGCCTTTGTCTAACATGGAAATGGATTCTGGAAAATGTGTGGCTGAGAGCAATTTTGGAGTGCTGGGGGGAATATCAGTAAGAGATCAGATCCTTCCCATCTATATGTTCTATTATTCAGCATCACAGGCTTGATTTTTCTAAAGCTCTCAGCCAAATGCTCTCTGGCTCGTCACCTGCCATCAAAGCAAGATTTTCAAAAGAGTTCATCTGCCGTTTAGACTCTGAAACAAATTTCCAGAAAAACTCCTCTTTGCCTCCCCAATTCTAAGCCAACCCCTTTGAAAACCAGCGTTAGTGCTGAATGGGAGGCAGGGCTATCTGAAGAATCTCCTGGAGGCCAAGGTAGGCAAACTTTTGGGTGTATATCAGAAAATGTGCAGGGACAGTTTTCAATGAGATGTCTCACCATTTCACTGCAGCTGGAGTAGCATTTCTCTTTCAGCCCTCTTCATTTTCCTGCAATATTTACCACATCCATGCACGTTTGGGGTGACAGCTGTGGGGAAAGGTGGGTTTCATTCAAGATGAGCAAATCTCAGCCTGGCATTCCAACAGTGTAGGAGTCCCGAGGACTCTGCCTACGACCCAAAACCTTCCCCTGTCACCTCAGAATAAATTTCTACTTGTAAGATTTCCAACTGAAAAGGAAAACCAGTCTGTTACTCATGAAGCAGGAGCGCAAGTCCATGGTTTTCAAGGGAGTTGAAACAGTAGAAAGCATTGCTAGAGCATAGATAAGCCCACATCTGTTTGTAGTTAACAGGTCGCAAAACACACAATAGCATAATCAACGGGTAAAAAAAAGCCAAAACCCCACCAACCCCCAAATCCTACTGCAATCACGGGCAGATGTAGTGAACCAGCTTCAAAACTGCTTTGTCCACTCACCGTATCCTCCCCCAGACTGAGAGGGAAATATGCCATTTCTTGTATATTTTTGAAGAAATATGTAGCAATTCCCAGAAGAAGGCCAGGGTTATGCTTTCTGGGGTCATTTTTTTTGCTGTACCTGGGATGAAATATCACCAGAGGTAACCTTCCCCCTCCCTTGCATCTGTTAGTCTTGAATACACACTGCAGAGGGACATCATCGCAAGAATGTCAACAGCCTGATGTTTCTAATTTTCAAAGAAATCCTTAATCATCCTTGGTGATCTGAATTTGGCCTGGACCCTTTGAATTCTAAGCATTAGACTTCAAGGCAGCTTTTATTTTTCAAAGGGAAATTCTTCTGTACAGGCTAAAATTGTTGCCATTTTCCTTGTTCACCTATCACTGTATTTTCTATGGTTATGCAAAATAGAAATGAGGAGCTGAGTACCATCATAAGATTGCTTGTTTTTGGGATAATACGGTCTTTGAGCTATTCTGAATCAAAACTCTGGTTTACATCATAGTGAATAATTTTGTTTTGGTGGCTTCCACACTCTTTTGTGTCCACCCAAACTGCTCCAATTCCTCACAGGAGCCATTGTTCAGGTACATCTTGTTGCAATTCCTTGATGTTTTCTGGCCCTCACAGTCAGACTGCACATCCCACGATGTCCTACAGCCTCAAGGGCAGAAAGTCTTCTCTTTTGGTAGGGGGAGGCAAAGAAACAGAGGGATGTTTTGGAAATCAAAAGGCCACCAGAAGTCCTTGCCTATAGACAATAATTTTCATAAGAGGTGTCCACATGCAAGCCTTGGGTGCATTTGCCAAATGCTCCAAAAGAAAATAAAAAGTCATTTCCTACAAAAAATTGTCAGATTTTTCTACACAGAATATCCTTTGTGTGATCTTTAGGAGCTGGTTCAACCTAGAGTTGAAATCAAGCTTGTATACAACCTGGCATTTCCCTAATAGTGCATCTAATCACAAGAACATGTCTGCTGAAAGACCTGTTTCATTGCTGCTTCCCTTTCCCTGAGCCAGAGGGTTTCCTGTTGCAGTCCTTTCCTAAAACAGGGGCTGCAATGAACCCTACTCTTCTGAATGTAATCCTGATAATGGCAGCTGTCATTCTTTGTGCAAAGAAAGCTTTGTCACCGCTTGCTTTGGTTTTCATTTGAAGTGTTTTCCTGGTCACCACTTCCATTTGTGCTGCTGATTATATCCCACAACTGTATAAATCAAATGTTTTATGCATTCCTTGTATCGGTGGTGCGGATTTGGTTTTAAGATGGAGGAAAAAAAACCCCAAACCCACAAACAAACAACTTAGTAATTAAATCCTAAAGTCATCTGGGTTTAAAGGCAAAGGCCAAACCAGCCTTAATACAGCTGTCCCATGGGGAAAAGGAATAGCTCTGATTTCCCCTCCACCCTTCCGAAGCCAGTCAGAAAACTCACCCTAAATTATGGGGACATGGAAAATGAGAGAGGACATGAAGAATAGCCTTCCCACGAAGGCAGTCCTCTGCCCAGCAATACTCACTCTCCCATCTGGCCCCGGCACGTACAGCTCCTGTGAACTATGATTGGGCCAACAACTGAAGCATGCGTGTGGGAGCTAGTTAGCAGAGATATTCCTCTGAACAGGATGGTCAGGCTACACAGACAGAGTGGTAGCCAACAAGTGAGTGGGAGGAATGGGTCCAAAACCTCGTGAATCAATGCTGAGGGTGCATTGTCAGTTCCTGGGGAGAGCGCATAAGACTGAACAGATGACAGGAAGTTTTAATCTATGCTGTAAAAGTTGACTAGTGATGGGTTTTTGCTTTTATGGTGGTTCCAGAGAGACAAATGGGGATTATTGCATGCCTGACAAAGGCAGAGGTGCTGAGTGCGTACAGAGTGGTATCTCCACCACAGATAGCACTTTCCTGGAGATGTTCAGACCATGAGGATTTACAACGCTGCAAGGCAATGTAAATTCTGTTGAAAACATGCTAGTGACTGAATATTCTCTATCTCCTCTGGTCAAACTATATGAGACATGGGGGTGGGTGAAAATACAAGCTGCCACAATCCATCTGTGCCCAACAGCAGTGCATATCCTGCAACAGATGAGAAACTTGCATGCAGAACTTTCGACCTGCTTGTCTCTTTATATAGCCTATCCATGGCATAGTTTGCTTCTGACACAAATAGCTGCAAAACTTTCTCAAAACCAGTATTTTCTGCCTTGGTATATGACTCACCTACAAGTATCCTTAGAAATACCTTTTCTTTTTGATTTTAAGTATCTATCTTATTTTCACCTGTATTTTGTACCCATGCACATTTCATGCCAGCATAGTATATTTGCCCTATCATAGTCTTACTGCATTGTTATTTTATTTATTATTTATTATTTATTTATTATTTTATTTACTTTTTGCTTGGTGAAGTTTATTAACTGAACTAAAAGAGGTTAGATAAACTTCTTATTTCTTCGGGTGGAAGCCTAATCTCTCTGGTGGATGTTCCTTGAACTCTTCTTGTTTACAAACAGTGCCTGGTATTCAACAAATAAAACTGACAAAGTCAATGAAACTGCGAAGAACATCACACTGTTGTCAGTCCCATATCCCATACACTGAGTTATCACTAGTTTGGTTTTAGTTGTTGGGATTTTTGTAAGCTAAGTTTTTCAGGAGCTGTAGGTTGAGAAGATGACAGTGCAGCGTGGTGCTAAAGAAGATATAGCAATGTGAAAGCATTCATGAATGGTAGTTCACATAGGAAAAAATGGGATATGGTCTTGGATGTTTCGGTAGATCCATGAAGTACTGTGATATCTGATAACAGCAGTTACAAACCTGCTGCTTAGGAGGAACCCCTGATGCATTGCATGTTTGGCTACAGAGGTACTGGTCTGCAAAGGCTGTGTGTTAGAAGTGAAATTTTGTTGCTTGGGAATGAAATTGTATACGTGTGGAGATATTCAGGAATAACTGTTAATCACACAGTACCTAATTTTTTGCTAATTTTCAAATCTATATGTATCATTAGCTACTGGGAAACCAGACAGAGCTTGTCTGTCTGTTGGTCTGTCTGTTGGACAGAGCTTGTCTGTTGGTTTCCTATTCCTCTATTTTACTCATGCTGAATCTTCTATGTGTTGTGTGTTACATTCTTTTGGTCATTTTACGGATTAGGTATTTTATTAATATTTTGCTACTTCTTTTGTTTTCATGGCATCAGTGAATTTCACAGTGCTTGATTTTCACAAGAAAATAAGAATCACGGAAATGCAGTGCTGAAAACCTCTTGTTGTTTGGGGTGTGCTCAGTTAGGAAGTACCCAAGATCTTGGGACAGGATTACTGGTTCTGTGCCCAGCCTTGGACTAAGCTCTGGATTGGAGTGCTACTGTTTAAACCCCAAAGGGTGCATTTCAGTTATAATAAGAGCAGATCTTCTTCAGTGAAAAGGACTTGTTGGACCACAGAGCATCCCTGAAACAACTCTAAGAAAGTGATGGTCTCTTTCTTCAATCTAGCATTGAGGACATCCATGTTTATTGAGAACCTTGGCCCTTTGGCATGCAGACATGGACTGCCATAAGGGTATTTACAAAGTATCCTTGTTCATCAGGATGTCTAGCAATTTAGAGGCGGTATGCACAACATCCATAGGAAACAAGGCCAAAACCTTGGATATCTGCACACAGCACAGAACAGCGGATGTGTAGTTGCTTGGGTGATCACCAACCCATCTGGCTCCATCAGGGAGTCATTAGCACTGGTTCCCCAGAGCAAAACAGCCTCTGAAGGAGTAGTGCCGCTTCTCTGCAAGCACTTGGTCACCTTGTGCAGCTGCCAAAGATCAACCTGTTCGCTGCATGCTGGTGAGACAGGCCAGGCAGTCCTGCGTGGCGTTTCATTTCTCCACGTGAGATAGACCCTTAGGGAGTGTGCCTCTTATTTTCAGCCCTGATTGCTTAAGAAGAAATTTCCTATTCAAAGTGGGGAACAGAAAGGAATCTGACCATTTGGCATTTTCTTCCATACGGGAAAAAGGTGTAATTTTCAGCACATTAAGTAGTGACGCTGAATTGCAGAGTAGGTAGTTATAAAAAGATCTGGAAAAGTTCTCCCTGTCTGTTTAAGTGGGGAAGTCTAGCTCTTCACAGCCTCATGGAGAAGTAAATGGTTAACACTTAGTTTGCTTTTATGTCACGGGCATACGAGGCAAGGTCTGGTGGTTTTCTGAGCCTTTTCTACAGAAACGTGGACATCCAGCAAAAGACACAGGATCCCAGGTTGAGTAGCACCAGGAGTCAGGAGAATCAGACCCCGCAGAGGATGTAGGAGCAAGAAGCAAAGGCTTCTTTGCCTCCACATGTGAAAAGAAAAGGAGTGAGGTCATGGAACAGCTGGGCAGCCAAGAAAGAGGAAAAAAAGGTGATTTCACAAAGGGTGACAACATTTGGTGAATGATACGGCTAGACGTTTCAGCAAAGACCAATACGAACACAAGGAGGAAACAGGCTGGTGAAAAGGAATGAAAAAGTCAAAAGAGAGGCAAAGCTCAGATGCTTTACTGATCACCAAGAGATCATTCCAGAGATCATCTCTGAGCTTAGCTCCTCACCTGTGTTTAGCATAGTGCAGACATGGGAAAGACGAACACTCCTACTGTCAGGAGGCAGACAACCAAAAAGGGTGCAAGAAGGGAGAAAATAAGACCATTATTAGCAGAGGTAATTACCCTGTGATCTGAGGGATGCCCTCACATAATATGCACTGCATTGAGGCGTTAAAAGCGTGAGACATCCAGAGGCAAAGGAAAGAAGATAAGCACCATTGCCTTCACTTTGTTATTGTGGACTGGGAAGGCAGAGGATTAAGCAAACTATGGGTCCTCAGTCGATGGCTGAGTTTGTAACTGAAACTGCCCTCTGCAAGTCAGTTTGGTGACAGAAAGAGCTGGTTTTTTAGTGTGACAGAGAAAATCAGAAACTCTCACATCATCCTATTGCTGCATCTCCACTAATAAACTAAATGGAGCCAGGACACAGCCTATGATTGACCAAACTATCTAATTTTTAATATGTTTCCTTGCACAACTTCAGCCTAATGCCAACTGAGAGTCCTCCATATAAAACTGGGAAAAGTACAAACGTGACCTGTTTTGGGGCAGTAAATTCTCAGACTAGTCCTCCCTTATTTTATTTATTATAAAAGGTATCAAGGGCTTTGCAAAGGTCTTGTGGTTACTTAGCTATTCTGGTGTGATGCTGCTGAAAGTTGCAGTGTGAAATCTAAGCCACACACAGCTCAGCATTTCAGAAAAGACTGAAGATCCCAGGACAATAATTACCTGCAGCAGTGGGAGCTACTGTTGTCCTGGAGGCTTGGAAATCTTCCCCCAGCCTTGTTTCCTTTCTTTTCTTTTCTTTTCTTTTCTTTTCTTTTCTTTTCTTTTCTTTTCTTTTCTTTTCTTTTCTTTTCTTTTCTTTTCTTTTCTTTTCTTTTCTTTTCTTTTCTTTTCTTTTCTTTTCTTTTCTTTTCTTTTCTTTTCTTTTCTTTTCTTTTCTTTTCTTTTCTTTTCTTTTCTTTTCTTTTCTTTTCTTTTCTTTTCTTTTCTTTTCTTTTCTTTTCTTTTCTTTCCTTTCCTTTCCTTTCCTTTCCTTTCCTTTCCTTTCCTTTTCTTTCCTTTTCTTTCTTCTTTCTTTCTTTCTTTCTTTCTTTCTTTCTTTCTTTCTTTCTTTCTTTCTTTCTTTCTTTCTTTCTTTCTTTCTTTCTTTCTTTCTTTCTTTCTTTCTTTCTTTCTTTCTTTCTTTCTTTCTTTCTTTCTTTCTTTCTTTCTTTCTTTCTTTCTTTCTTTCTTTCTTTCTTTCTTTCTTTCTTTCTTTCTTTCTTTCTTTCTTTCTTTCTTTCTTTCTTTCTTTCTTTCTTTCTTTCTTTCTTTCTTTCTTTCTTTCTTTCTTTCTTTCTTTCTTTCTTTCTTTCTTTCTTTCTTTCTTTCTTTCTTTCTTTCTTTCTTTCTTTCTTTCTTTCTTTCTTTCTTTCTTTCTTTCTTTCTTTCTTTCTTTCTTTCTTTCTTTCTTTCTTTCTTTCTTTCTTTCTTTCTTTCTTTCTTTCTTTCTTTCTTTCTTTCTTTCTTTCTTTCTTTCTTTCTTTCTTTCTTTCTTTCTTTCTTTCTTTCTTTCTTTCTTTCTTTCTTTCTTTCTTTCTTTCTTTCTTTCTTTCTTTCTTTCTTTCTTTCTTTCTTTCTTTCTTTCTTTCTTTCTTTCTTTCTTTCTTTCTTTCTTTCTTTCTTTCTTTCTTTCTTTCTTTCTTTCTTTCTTTCTTTCTTTCTTTCTTTCTTTCTTTCTTTCTTTCTTTCTTTCTTTCTTTCTTTCTTTCTTTCTTTCTTTCTTTCTTTCTTTCTTTCTTTCTTTCTTTCTTTCTTATATTTGAAAACCTCTAATGAAGTTCTTATAATAGGTATAGAAAATAAGAACCTAAAGCTCCATCCCTGCCTATCAAGGCTGTGAGACCTTGCTTTCTTACATAAGAAAATGCACAAGGACGACATGGTTAAGAGTTGTCCTTAGGATATTCCTCACCACCTGATCTGACATGCAGATTTATGGTTGTGAACAGACCACACACAAAATCAAAACATAAAGTTGTCAGTTTAATGGTGTCTGACCATTTCACATTCCCTCTTAAAAGAAGGAATTTTCTTCAAGTGGAATGTTCAGCAAGAGCACCCAAAATAGGAACTTTTTTTTCCCTAACCAGCCTTGGCTTCGAGCTTCAGACTCCTCCCAAGCATATTTCATGTAAGGTTCCAGGCAGTCTCGCCCCAGTAACTGGGCACTTGATTGCTTACCTGGGTTGTCTATCCCAAGCTTGTTTGGAAAGACAACAGGTAGACAGACAGGCCAAGGACTGCAGTCCAGAGTCCCTTCCAAAATCCAAGGGAGCTGTTTCCTCAGCCAATATGTGGTCTAGCGACATTAATGAATTGCATTATATGCAGTGAAATGAAAACTAGTTTTGTTTAGGCAATGGTACCGAGAGATTAGCTCATGGGGTGATTGAAAGTACTGTGTGAGTCATCAAGGTCTCATGCAGTCCTTTGCATAATGATTACGTAACTAAAATCGCAGGCTCACATGTGCTGAAACAAATAGTTATGCCAAGGCCAGCTTATCAGGTACAACTGTTCTCTGACCCTGCTTATGAAGCCATCTTGGACACAATTTTTACCAGTCTCCTCAGAGGCTAAATAAAATATTTGTGCAATTTCTTCTGCCTGAAGCCATGGGAAAACTTTTCAGTTCTGGAGGGATGAGAGCATGAGGTGCAAAAAAAGAAATGCACAGAAGCTGAACAACTGCAAAACCTATGGAAAGGACAGAAGTGGAGATCTTCTGCAGACGAAAGATTTGTAGCACTTGCAAGGATTATTTCTAGCTTTAACTGCTGTATGCCTTTTTCTGTGGGAATGGATTGAGACTGCCACAGAACAGAAGAATCAAAAGCAACCATGCCAAGTTCAGGAGTTCTCGGTACTCACATCTACCAGCATGAGAGCTGCTAGCTAACGTGGCACTACTTAGAACCAGGAGGGAGCTCCAAAACTGAAAACCAGACCCAAATGAGGGCCTGTGTCCTAAATGCATTTGGGGAAAAGGAGGGCCAAAAGGGAACTGCACAGTTGTATTTTCATGCTCATTTTGGGGAAGAACATCTTCTGTTATGAGAGGTCCATGGCTCTACATCTGTATGACACTATTGCGCTTCTCTTGCACAGACAGCCCATGCAGCTGGTGGGAAAATCAACTCTGGCTTGTGGGACTGAGGAACTGGGGAAATTCATGTAACTGCACTGTAAACATGTATGTGCAAATAACAAAAATGCTAGTTTTGCAGTATGTGTTAGGATGTGAGGACGATTGTGTGTTAGTTGTATGCACAAACCTGAATGATTTCCCAGGAGAAGGGGAGGGATGAACGTAGCACCCTGGTTAAATCTGTATCTGCCTACCAGCTGCTCTGTCCATAGGGTCTGTATAAGTCATCCCGCTTTTGTGGACAGTAGGAGAGAAGAGCTATGACTTTTTAAGGATCTTACAGATCTTTAGAAGAAACCCTTAGTCACTTATTCCAGTCTGGGTTTCCTGGATTTCTGGACATGCTGCAAGCCCAATCTGGAGGTAAACCCTGGAGACTTGAAAGGTGTTTCAGTCTGCTGGGTTGCAGAGATTTATCAACAGATAATTCTCTGGGTGGGAGGTTACAAGGAAGAGATAGTACAGTATAAATGCTTTGATGTGTGTCCTAGAACTCCCTTTGAGTGAAGAAAAGCTGGGGTGTTGTCTTGAACAAGGATGCGTAACAGAAGTAAAAGAAGGTTATCAAGAAGGGACAAAACTGGCTGTAGCCATCGTGGATGGCAGAGGTAGGTTGCTCCCACAGACAGAAATCAGATGCAGGATTGCCGAAAGTTCCTTTTCTCTTCCAGATGACAATATTTTATCTACCTGTTCTCAGATTAGGAGCAGACTTTCATTGCTCCTACAGATATCAAGGCCCCAGTCTCTGGTGGGATTTCAGAACACTTCTGCGCTCCTGATGAATGAAGATCATTCCCATGTTTTTCCCTATAAACAAACCTCATCTCTTATCATGGAGGAAGGCATCATTTGGAAATTTCCACTTCTTATTGTCTCTGTTGGTCATTTCTATGTATTTTGTCTCCAGTGAGCAACCAGAGCATCCTGACAGCAGTTGAGATGTGAGCTATGAAAAAAATGTGTCTTGGGATTTTAATCTTCCTTGGGACATTTGCTTGCAAACATCTGCCTGTTTGTGCAATCTGGCTTCTTGCAGCAGAAAATTTGTTCCTCAGAAACATTTTGATGAACCCTGGGACTCTGGCATGGGTGGTTTGTATGTCCCCAGAGCAGGGGGGAGGGATGGGAAAGGGGGGTGACTCTGGCAGATGCAGGGGAACTAGCTCTGACCTTCCTGTCATTTCAGGGTAGGATATGAGCAGAGGGTTTCCCTTGGGCTTCATCCACGCCATCCCTGCCTGTTTGCATTGACAATGGCGTAAACAAGAATGGCTTTAAAGTCAGAAAACTCGCAGCTGCATCCTCCAAGGGAACACGTTGGTGAAGTCACCTTACAGGTCGCTGTGGACAGAAGGCAGCTGAAGCAAGGCATGTCTGGCCAAGAGCAGGGCTGCCTCCTTGCCCCTTGGCAACCTGACTTACCTTCAACCAGTCCTTCCAGCTGCACTCCCCACTCCACTTCCCAGACAAGTACACCAAATACACTGCTCTCTAGCGGAGGGGCAGAAACTCCTGGCAGCAACAGCGGTGGGTGAGCAGCCTGGTGAAGGGGCAGATGGGTTGCTGTGGTTCTCCTCTACCACTTCAGGATTGGAGGAATGATGTCTCAACACGGGCAAAGTGAGTGCTAGGTGATCTCCTAAATCAGGGTCTTAATTAAAGGAGGACTTGAACACTCCCCTCAAGGCAGGCTCCAGAAACCAGCATCAGCAGAGGTAAGAACTAGCTGGAGAAGAGCTGCTGTGTTAGCTCCCCACCGCCTCCCACCATTCATCTGACAATACTCTTCTGTCCCTCCAGGCTGGCTCTGAACAATGCACCACAGCATGGCTGCTCAGCAGTCTGCTTTCCTGGCCAAATGCTCCTGCTCACTGCAGTCCTGGGTGTCTTGCTTTGCAAATCTACTGATGAGATCAAATTTTGTGAGAAAAATTTTATCTGGCTTTATGAAAATTGGGGTGACATATATCATCATCAAGAATTTCACATTCTCCCATGAGGCTTTCTTAGTGCCTTCAACCATTCACTGCTGCAGCTTTCCTGAGTTGCACAGAATCATTATTCTCATTTTACAGAGATGGCAGCAAGGAGAGGTTACATGGGGGGTATTCATCTCCCTTAACTCTTAGAAATCTAAAATGAGATGTCTCACTCTAAGCCAGCCACTGTGACCTTCCATTAGAGTGAAAAAGGAGAAAGTAGTGCCTCCAGGGGAAAATTCATCTGGCAGACTGACTGTAACCCAGTTTAGGTGGAGATGCATCACCCTCTACTATGTCTATATAGCTTTTCATGGATGCTAAAGAGGTCTGAGACTGACTAACTTGCATTATGCAAACTGATGATTCTCACCCAAACTCACCTGCTGAGTTTGGAACAGACCTAAGAGCCCCCAAATCCTCATCCTTATTTTCCAGGGCTACTCAGCTTCATCTCAGCACTCAGCAGCATGCTTGAAGGTTTACATTGAGACAGGCATTTATGCTCTACTCCCAGCTGACTCAAGTCAATGGCTGTCTTTTATCTCATTAAAAGAATCTGAACTGATTACAATACTGGAACTATGGACAATAAGGATTTGTGTAGTCTCAAGTTCTATGTCAAACTGCAACAGACAGAACCTATATCAACAGAAAGCACCTGCTATTACATGGCTGAGCAGTTATGCCCTTTGTCAGTGCAACACTCTGCTTTGGTGCTAGTTTCTTTACTGGGGCTACATTGGGGTTATTCTGCTTTACTTTGAGATCTGACACAGCCTCTCGTGTTAAATCAAAACCTAGGAACTGTTAGCTTTGACAAAATACTCACCTGGCTCACTACAGGGAAGCATTGATTTACTCGCTGTGGAAGGACAAACAGGGAACATGCCTCCCTTTTTATGTTTTCTGTCTTCTGTTTGGTGGCCGGTGTTGGCCTGACAGATGCAGACACGGAGGCTCTTCCTCCTCCCCCCCAGTATAGGGCATAGTTGTACCTGTGCCAGGATCCCCTGGATGGCTACACCGCCCCTGTGACCTCAAGGGGGCCTTCTCAGAAGAGCATGAACAAAGCCCTTGAAAAAGACCCAGCCAGGCAGATGTAGCGAAGTGAGAGACAGATTCTGTCTGATTCCATCTGATTTGGTCATAAAATCGCAGCCATTTCCTAAATAACCTCACTGTTTACAACCTCCCTACAGCTTCTGGTCTGTCTTCCTGAGGTTACTGTTGATTCTCACTAGATCCTTCTCTTCTACTAGCTTGAACTGCACTCGTTGCCTCCCTCTGTGTCCATACACAGGGATGGGAGATGTCCATACTGCTGTGACTGCTTGGTCCCTGCCTTGGCTGTTAGCCCTGGATCATTTGAAAACAGAGACAATTTAATTCTTGATATGGGCACCTTTCACCTTCTTTCCAGTTAGAACAGCTCAAGAGAGTAGGCAGAGTGAATGAAGACACAGAGACCACACAGCTAAATGGGCAATGATTGCATGGTCCAAAGACGACAAATCTTGTGAAAATTTAAGTAACTAACATCTGCTCCTCCTCAATAGTTCCCGCTCATTCCACCTTCATCTAACTGAAGTCTACTGGGAGTCACTGCAAAGAGGAACTTGAGGACAATTTAAAAACACAGGGTAATGCCCTTAAAGGTTGGGTCAGGTCTAGGACATCAGTAAGCCCAGCAGAAGCATTTTTATTTGCTGGGAAGGGTTCAGTGACAAAGAATTGAATTGAAAGAAGTGCTGAAATCCAAGCACAGGTGACTGACGCCCTGGCTGAATGGTCAAGTATTGTGCCTGGAAAAGAGAACTGATATGCAAGTTTTCCCACTATCTTCCCAGCTGGAGGAGTGTTTTATAACCCTGCCCTACTTTTGCATTTTTCAGATGGCAATGCTGAAAACATCAAAATACAGATTAACCTGGACAGCCTTGGAGTAAAACTTATGATTGTTATGAAGTTCTCTTTTGAGGTTAAATTCCACTTTCAGCCAGGTTTCATCTTTCAAGCTGTTTAGTTTTACTACTTCCAAAAACTCAACAGTATTTTTTTAAAATTTGTTACATATTTAGGAAAAAAAGAATGTTTGTAGTTTACAAATCTGAGTTGCAGTAAACCGAGTTCAAGAGGACTCATTAATCTTTTCAACAGCTGTGGATAAAATGTACTTTCAGTAGATGGAGAAGCATTTTATTATTTTTTTCTTTTATGCACTGCAGAAAACATCTGGCCGACATCAGAGCATGCAAAACCTGCTCTTACATAAGGATCTGGCAAGGTAGACTTGTCGTTAGCACATAGAGTCTAGCTTGATTAGCAATAATTAAAACTGAGTGAAGATTTCAGAGTTAATATGCTGAAACTAGCTTGGAATGAAAATCAAAGTCCTAGACTATTCCTGTTGTATCTGGCTGGTGCAACTGTTTCCACCAGCTAGAGATGAGTTGTCCTACCCTGACAAGAGCTCCCTAGGACATAGTGCATCAGTCAGGGAGGAAATCATCAAACTTGTTCTGCTGACTTGCCATACGCCCAGGCTTTCCTGCTCTCTTCTGTCCAAGTAGACTGCAAGGTCTTTAGAGCACAGTCCCTCCTGCCCCTTCTAGGGACATGCAGGATGAGATCTTGGTACAGTTTTGGTCATTTTCTGGTAGTGTCTCACCATTATTGTGGCTTCAGGAAAGAACCAAAGCATTATAAGAAACTGAAGGCTGAGTGTGTGATAGCGAAGACCTTCTCAGAGCTGGAAGGAGGAGCTGGGATGAGATGAGAAATCGGTGCACTCCCACCTTTATGCCCTGTTCCCCTAGTTCCTCTTAAAGTACAGCAAACTCATCACAATGATGGTTTTGTGTTGGGTGACTCAGGGTTTTTATGATAGAAGGGGAGACACAGAGCTTTACTTTTTCAGTAGTCCCCCCTTTCCCTTGGCACAGAGATGCTTACCCTGCCTTTCTTTAGTACTGGCTTTTCTGGCTCGGTGCTTCTTTATGTTCTTTTTAAAGCCAAAACCAAATCAGAATCAGCTTTAACCAACTTTGCCCACCCACAAATTGTAGCTTTTGTTTAGCGGGTACCAGAGCTTTGTATGTAAAAGGAATTGCAGTCTGGAGCTGGTTTTTTGACAGCATGGTATTTTCTGCTCTGTTTGTATACAAATATGACAGTTCCCTTTCAGAGGAACCAGCACCAAGTGCTGGCTTGGATCCAGTTTTTATGGTGTGGTTATTTTCTCTGATACAAAAATGACCAGTGTGTTGATAATTGCAAGCTGCATAATTGATGAATAGTCACTGTTTGACCTATGAGAAAAGAGCAGCACCTTCACCTACAGGTAATGCAGAAATTCAGAGATGCCCCAGAGGCTCCACCTTCATCAAATAGTGTTTCCCACTGACAGACAAATCGTAAGGTGAGAAGTTGCTCTAAAAGCTGGGCTCCAGCTAGTCTGCTAAGAGCTGTCTGTGGGGTGGGCTGGAGTTTTGGTGCCTGAGTCCCATGTCCTTTGTGGGACAATCCCAAGCTGGTGAGGTGGGGAGGTTTTCAAGAGGGGCAGCCTTCATGGAACTTTTCATAGAATCATAGAATCACGGAATCATAGAATCATTTAGGTTGAAAAAGATGCTTGAGATCATCGAGTCCAATCGCTAACGTAGCACTGCCAAGTCCACCATTAAACCGTGTCCTTAAGTGCCACATCTCTGCATCTTTTAAAAGCCCCGGGGATGGTCAGTTGACCACTTCCCTGGGTAGCCTGTTCCCATGCTTGACAACCCTTTTGGTTCAATGAGGTCCCAAAGCTCCAGTTATCCTACATCATTTCTACATCTTCTTGGGGTCAGTAATGAGTCTGGATGGGTCCCAGGGTCCCAGGTGGATCAGGTTGGAGGACTGGGGTGTACTCACAGTGTCCTCTCCAAACACAACCATGTGCTGCCTGATTTGATATCATCCTCTTCACAAGCCATTTCCTCCCCAGGATGACTGTCCCTGAGCTTTCTATGGAGCAAATATTCCAGTGAAGCTTTTGCCCAAGAAGACTGCAGTATTGTTTGCAGTGCAAGGAGACCATTTTGGAGGTATGTGGCCCTGCCCGCAAACCCCAAAAGACATGAGAAGGGGGATTTGAATGTCAGTTGGTACTGGGATGGGGAATCCTGAACTAAGGTGGATGTTAGTGCAGGAACTGATCCATTAGCTATGGCCTCACCCAGTGTAAGGTGTAAGTTGGGTAAGGTGAGCGTTGCTCAGCCAATTTACAACCCACTTGGAATGCAACCTTGTCTCTCCTCAGCAACTTGTGCTTTGACCATTTGTCTTTTGTGTTGCTTCATATTTTAGAGAATGAGGCCAGTTGCACCAGGGCTGGAGGTTGTCTTTTGTTTTGTGCCACCCCAATACCTGTGGGCTGCTTCATGCTAGGTTCATAATTAGGAGGCCAACTTCCTTTGGCCAGTGGAGGGGGGTTAAAGGGCTGCAGGTGGTGATTCAGAGCAGATGAATCAGACTATGATCCTCCCAAATTTCCCATTCTAAGGAATTACTTTCTTCCACAAACCACAAGGAACCCACTTGTCTGCATGTGTTAACTGCCTACTGCAGGCTATGTAGCACATTCCCAAGAAGGGGTTTTCTTCACCAGAAAGACATTTTCTGGGGAAAAATAAAGTTCTACCAAAAATATAACTTCACTAAAACCATTTTTCCATTGTAGAAGCCCCTGTGTCTGAAGCAACGATGCAATGTGTCGGAGGCACTATAGTCCGGCTGGTTCAGAACAAAGTTGTTAATTTTTTCAGTCTGCGCTTCAGGGTAGCCTGAGGCAGAAATCCTCAAACACCCTCCAACAACCTCTCTCACTCACATACTTTTAATCCAGAAAAAAAAGGCAGAGCATTTGGCTTTGTGCTATGCTTTTTGTATTCAGCCCTCTGGATATAGGAGCGCTGAAATGTACACAAAGCTATGGATTTCACTGGTACTATGAGAATCAGGCCTGCCAACTTGATTGCCTGATTGATTGACCATTGCTTAGGTAACTTTGACCTTAGATGCACTGTAGCTCTGCAGCAGAGTCTCGTCTGCTTGGCAGATGTGGCTTCTTGATTAAACATGTTGTGTTGAATAGCTGCAAATGCAAAGAACTACACGAAGGCAAATGATGAGATCTTTCCTGATACAGCCAAGGAGAGACAGCCAAGTCTGCTGACGTCGACATGGAGTACTATCAGCTTGCACCAGCTGAGCATCTGGACCTTGTGATTTCCAACTTTCTCCAGCTTGCACAGCTGTAAAATTACATTAGTGGAGTTAGAGGCATCTGTGTTAAGAATTTCACCTGACTTACAATAGGTGAGGATCTTTCCCACACTTACCGGAGGGCTCCATGGACTGCAGCTGGAAACCACTGATGAGTCAAGGCTAGTGGTTCTTTACTTTCACTGACACTAATACTAATCCAAACAAATGGAAGACTTCCAATTTTTCCTGGAGTAAACAAAGGGAGACACCAAACCCCATTATTTTCTATAGCTCTTTGTTCACAAAGTATTTTTAGTCCAGTTGATGATCTTTTTATATATCCAGAATGTTTAATTAAACAGATTTGTCAAAGTGAAGACCCCAAGGAAATTTCTGTAGGCATTACTCCATCTAGCATGTCGCCTCCTTGCAATGCAATGCCACTCTGGGAATCCAGACATGGTTTTATTACCTTATTTTATTATCAGAGGTCAATAATTAACAAAAGATCATCACATTCCTCTTTCATTTCTGGAACAAAAACTCTTCCCATCCGTGGTCACTACAGTTCTCTTCCCATCTGTGATCACCAGGGAAGCGTGCAGGAGAAGTAGAGACTAGCCACAGTATCTGCCTAACAAAAAATCCTCTACTTTCAGGATACATTTATGATGCAAGAGGTGCTTGTTATGCCACTTGGTACTTTCCAGACTGTGTCTCAACCCCAGATCCTCTTCATCTATTCCCCAGGCTCCTATCAGTTTGCTGAAGTGAAGACCTGTAGGATACAGAGGTGATCATGTTTCATTGTGCCCCTCAAATCTCAGACTCCTTTTAAGCAAGAGGGAGAAAAACTGTCTGCCTGGGTCTGAAGCAGAGGGGATGCACAGCAGCAGAGCAGGAATATCTGCAGGAGCACCAGAAAAAGCAACCGGCCAGTGGGCTAAAGCATGCTTAATCTTCCACGGTAAGTCTACACGTAAATGTTTATAAAGAGATGAAGAGCAAACATTATGTGACGTGACCACAACCACAGATGATATCTGTGGTAGAGCTTGTAATTCCCCCATCCCAAATTGGTGTTTCCACATCCACACGATTAGTTTAACATATTCCTTCTTGCAGATTCACTGGATCAGATGTGACAAGTGCTACACGCCAGACACAGAGGGAGTTTCCCCTGTGGTCTGACTTCAGAACCCAGAATGATGGGCAAGAAACACCCCTGTTAGGCAGTAGAGTTGCCCGTATGTTATTACCACTACTGTTGCCAGGTTCGAGCTTGGAGATGGACACTGGATAAAATGAGAGGACTATGTTCAAAGGGCTTAAATTCCAACACTGCTGTTCATGGGCTCTTCTCCAAACTGGCTTGGGACTTTAATATCCAAAAATAACCCATGACATTGTCTGAGTGTTAAAAGTCCTCATTTTCCATTTAGAATCACTTGAAAGTTCATTTTTAAAGCTCTAAATCATGAAGACCCATGTCATTCCTTGTGATTGTGCTCCTCCTGAAGCAGCAGTATATGAACTGTGTCAGGGAGGGAGTGAGAGACATCACTTAAACATGATCTTGCTGTCTCCACTGCAACCGTGGAGCAATCCAGACTAAATCACCAACCTTCCCTTTTTTTTTTTTTTTTCCCTGGAAGCCAGAAAGCCAGGCAACAGCACTGGTGTTCATTTGTTTGAGTGAAAGCACAAGATTTCCTCTCTCCTGAGCTTAACCTCCAGGCTGTTTGGAGTTTTGAAATCGCAGGCTGGCAAGGGGCCAGCTCTAAATAATAGCTCATCACTTCAGCTTCTTTCAAAAGAGAAAAAAACCCAAAAATAAACAAAACAAGAAAGCTCCACCCATCCTCTCTGTAATTCCAGGCAATGAAATATTCAGGGCTGGCTGCTTCTCCAGACTTTCCAGCAGATGTTAGAACACAGCAGATACACACAGAGGGCACACCAGTACTCTGCTCTTTCATGTTTCCCAGTAACTTTACACTAAACACAAGAAGATGTAATGGGCTCCTTCTTCTTTTTGCCTCATCTGGAGTTCAGCAGGTGAATAATAAAAACACAGCATAAAGCCCAGCTCCTGAAAAATGTTTATTTTCAGCTCATAAAACTCATATCTCCTGGAAGTTGTCTGGAAGGGAACAAGACTGCTTGCCCTTCTCCATATTGGAGCACCTTATTGGAAGGTTAAAACTCCCCTGAGCTCCTCATCTCCCTGGCTCTTGCAGAGCTCCAGACCATCAGCTGGGATCAGGTGTTTATACAGCCCTGCCCCTCGAGCCCACCACATAGGAGGGATTTCAGCTACCAGGGTGACAGGGCCATGGTTCAGTGGCAGAGCATAGGTGACCCCATTGCATGGCTCAGAGAACCTATCTCTGTACTTCCTGAGCGTTGCAATGCTTAACGCCGCAGGTTTACTGTTGGATTAGCATTGCCTTTTCATGAGCAACATCTTGTACTGCACTGGTGAGCATGGCATGAAGGGCCTTTAAAGGCAGGACAGGGAGGAAAGACTAAGGAGATGGACATCATGCTTTTTACCTTGAAGAACCCTGAAGTATTTTGCAAGCTGTAAACAGTGCAGAAATGCAGCTGTCCCAGGCAGGGCTAGGAACACCAGAGAAGAAAATAGCAAAAAACCAATCCAGTTAACTCCTAAGATCTAGGATGGAAGAACAAAATATCACATAGTACAGTGAATTTTATTTTCATTTCAGAGTAAGGTCGCTAGCAAAGTTAGGTATTGAATGGGTCTGCTAGGGGTTTACTGGGGCAAACCTCTGCATATAGTTCAAAACTGTAAATTGACTTTGCAAATCACAGGCCAGCTGCAAAAAAAGAGGAAAGATGGCTTTGTTTATCCTTGTTTCAACCTTTAAATGTAGATACTTATATGAAGCAGCGGCTGTTTTATCATGAAAGTTTGCTCCATATGAGAAAACATCAGTTTTTCTTGTGGAAGTGTCAAAGATGGAGATGTGTAATATCGTACAGTTTTCCTTCTGTTTTCTCATAAATTTTCTGTTTAAAAACCAAGCAATTAGCTGAAATCAGATGCCTCTTGTAAAGAGTTTTGACTGCACAATATTGTCATACTCCTGAAAAGAAATCCAAAAAAGTCTTACTTTTATCCAGTGGGATTGTTGTCTTTGGTGAAGTTTGATGAACTGGAACATGGAATAAAGACCCAAAAAAAAGCCACTCGGTTTTGTGTAGAACAAAATCCTGCTTCAGCAATAAATGACTGATCTGAATAATTTTGTACAATGTTTTACTACAGTTCTTATGTCCCTAAAATTGGTAGTTAGTTGAGGTCATCAAGGAGGTGTCATATACTTTGGAGGAGCACGGTGCTTCCTCTGCAGACAGGTACTGAACCAAAGTGCCACCTGGAATAAGGAGGCTACTCAGATTTACAGCAGCTATAATTTTTTTGTCCTTATCTTTATGGATTTACAACACCATCCAGCTATGTTTTTCTCACATGACTTTGTGGTGTAATTTGGGTGCCTGGTCTTTGCAGAGTCCTCTTAGTAGTTTGAGGTGAACTGGGATATTGTCTGGCAGTCAGGGAGTAGTTTGTGGGATAGAGGTTTGCACAGGTTGTAGAAGGGGAATGGTCCATGCAAGGACATGGGTGGGACAAGAAGGACCACAATGAGCTTGAGGATGTTCGTTAGGTATCAGGCTCCACAGGGTGAGGTCTGATGGTAGGGGAAAAAGGCAGCAGAAGAGATGTATGAACAAGAGGGAACATGTCTGAGAGCACAGCAAAGGTGAGTCAAGAGGATATGGCAGAATTAGGATAACACTCTTGTGATAGCATGACCACTGCTCATTTGAGCCAAGGGTTTGCACTAATGAACCCAAGAAGTGCCCTCAGAAAAATGGAAAGGGTATATCAGAGGGATTTAGAAAGTCTGTGTAGAGATGGATATATGTGCTTGCATCTCTGTACGTGGTAAGGGCAGGAACAGAAGATAAAAAAGTGAAAGACACATAGAGGTCAGTGTGGGCCAAATGGGAAAGAAAATCTTATTTTGTTCATTTAAATAACTGATGTTTGCTTAAGCTGCTGCCTGCTTCCAAATCCACTCCAGCCTTCAGGGATGATGTGTCTCTTCTGCTTGTTTTGCTGCAAATCATAGTCCCTCCTCTTGATTTCCTAAGATCCCATCAAGAGGCCCAAATGCTTCCTCTGGTGACTGCAGAAATACTAATGCTAGTAATTACAAATATCAGCTTTGTCCTCTGAGCAGTTCACTGGGCCCATTGTGGCTACAAGCACAAAAGTCCATCACCAGCTTTGGTTTTTACTTTGCAACACGAGGGGCTGAAGTCAGTTGTTCAGTCACCTAACTGAAGACTCCTGCACCTGGGGAGGATCAACCTCATGCTCTCCAGGCACTGGTGTGTGCTGGGGGCCACTCAGCTAGAAAGCAGCTTGGCAGAAAAGGACCCGGGGGTCCTGGTGACACCAAGTTGACCACAAGTCAGCAATGTGCCCTTGTGGCAAAGAAGGCCAATGGTGTCCTGGGCTCTGTTAGACAAAGTATTGCCAGCAGGTGAGGGGAGGTGATCCTTCCTAGAGTACTGTGTCCAGTTCTGGGATCAACAGTACACAAAAGACATGGACATGCTGGAAAGTCCAGTGAAAGGCCACAAAGTTAATGAAGGCACTGAAGCATGTCTCCTATAAGGAAAGGCTGAGAGGGCTGGGACTGTTCAGCTGGAGAAGAGAAGGCTGTGGGGGGTCTCACTGATGTCCACAAATAGCGGAGGGGAGGGTGCAAAGAGGACGGAGCCGGGCTCTGTCCAGTGGTGCCCGGTGACAGGACCAGGGGCAACGGGCACAAACGGAGACACGGGAGGGTCCCTCTGAACGTCAGGAAACACTTCTTGCCTGCGAGGGTGACCGAGCGCTGGCCCAGGTTGCCCAGGCAGGCTGTGGAGTCTCCCCCCTTGGAGATATTCCAAAGCTGCCTGGACACGGCCGTGGGCAGCCGGCTCTGGGTGGCTCTGCTGGAGCAGGGCTTGGACCCGGTGGTCTCCAGAGGCCCCTTCCCACCTCAACCACTCTGTGGTTCCCTGACTTAGTTTCACCCAACATCGCCAACCCTATTTCTTCAGACCGATTGATGTCTGTGCATTGACTCTCACAGAGCACACAAATGAAATAATAAGATATTAACATAGAAAATACCAGGCTTATTCTGATCTCAATTCCACTGGCACAAGTCTGGAATTGTACTCCTGCAACCTGTATAACAAATAACCAAGGTGAGAACTGAATCTGGCCTGTTCAACTTATGTCCACTTGGTACTAAAAAGATGCAATGTTACTCTTTTCTTTCGAAATCTGAATGCTATTTTCCTTTCTTTTCTTCTCCTTGTCCTTCCTCCTTCATCATCCCCTGGATTTCTGGAGTGGAGCTACGACAGTTCAGAAGGACAGCTGTGTGCTGTGGGTGGTAGTGTGGGTGTGATATATGCATACCAAGCAGGCAAATAGGTATATAAAAAATAGTATAAATAAAACACTGACAGACTCCTTTTGTACCCTGCTTCATCATCACATCTTACAACTTGGTGAGATTATTTCGCAGAATGTTTGACATCAGTTTGATACACATTGTTACCATGGGGACACATCTTTCTCACACTTCTTGTTTTGTTTTGATTATTTCTTGAAATATCTTATTCTTCTTCAAAAACTAATATTGTCTCAGGGATACTTACACCCCTCCCCCATCTTTTCAAAGGGATTAAGCTAATTAGTGAAAACTTCTTAGCCTAAATGATATCACATCCTCTCATCATTTTCCAGTGTTTTTCTGTTTTTATTTGACAATATGAAGTAAAAAGACAAAAAAAAAAAAACTAGGAAAAAAAAAAAAGCAAGCCTGCTAATCTTAGTGCATTGAGGGTAAGAGCTTACTGAATCCCATGTGCAAAGGCAACGTAGTGTGTTGTGCTATGGACTGGGACTTGTGCTACCTCTCATCTGCTACTGATTTAAAGCTGACGGAAAACAGAGAAATGCCTTGTTACCACCAGGATTCTGGATTTCAGCCCTTTGGTCAGGGCAGGTACATTGCTGCTTTGGTTTATCATGTTCTGATCATGCAAAGCTTTCTCCTTAAATGAATTCCCATGATACCATATTTTCACACTTCATCCCCTAGTTGTTATTAAGAATAAACCCTGCTCTTCAGCAGCAGTGCAGACTGCATGGAGTTGCGGTGCATATATGAGGAAGTTTATTTCATGACCCCTAATGTCTTTTGATAACCTATAGGCTCATGCTGCCTCCCTTCTCTGCCTCCGGTGGTGTTGCATCAGAAGGAAAAATACAGCAACAGGAGTCTTAGGTTTCTGTGATGAGACAAATAAACATCTCAGAAATGCAGAATTTGGTGGTAGGGCATGTGGTTGCATCCGTCAGCAGGAACTTTCATCACAGCACCAGCGCTAAGCAAAAGGTTGTTTGTTTAATGACCTAAACATGAACTTGGGACCCATCCTTCCAAAACTGTGAACGGCATAAGCATGTCACCAAATAGCCAGGCCTGAGGATGACTACGGATCCATCCAAAGCATACAAAGGGGGCAAATACTAGCAGGAAAGGAAATGGTGAGGGTGTCCCCTTGGGGACAAACACGCGGTGTATCAGGAAATGTTTCATAGCAGTGAAAGCTATTTGGCTGCAGAGCTGGCTCCCAGAGGAAGTCCTCTTGGAGGGTCTCCAAACTATTGCACGGGGCTGCACAAGCTGTGCAGGAACACACTTTGGATAGCAATATTATTGATCATGTTTGCTGTGATGGCACTAAGAAAACCAAACCTGCATCCAATGCAGAAAAGGACCTGAATGAAAGCAAGGGCTAGAAAAAGCCATAGCCAGGGTGGACAGAATGGGGCTATGCAGCAACACAACCCTCCTTCTCTCATGCTTTGCCAAACTTGTGAATACACTTTCCCTAGGACATCCACCCCAAACAGATCAACAGTCACATCTCTGCCCCTGCCAAATAAGCAAGCTGGAGAGGTCTGGTGAGGTTTGGAAAGTCTTCTCCTGACACTCATAGCGTGCCTTTTGGATGCAGCCTTGGGAACCGGCCAGCAGTATCCAGATTTGCAGGGTGGGATGACTGGATGCCTCTGGGAGGTGATGCTTTTCAGCTAAAATGAACAAGTTACATGTAGGAACTGGGTGAAATATTTAGGAAGACAAAAGATAGCAAAGAAAAAGTGTGTTTTAAAAGTGGGAGCAATTGCCTTGCTGCAGTAACTGTCCTCTTGGACAGCTGGAAACCTCTTTAGCAAATGTCCTATAACACCCTCTTTTTTGCATGTTATGCATCTTTCCATGGTGGTGACTGTGATTATAGCCTCGTATCCAAACTCCTCAGCATGTGGGCAGAATTACTTTCAGTCCCTCAAATCCAGCTAGAAGGTCCCTTGCTCTAACTAAGCAGTTGCAGTATGGGTAATAATCAGATGCTGTAGGGAAAGGTCCCTCAGGGATCTGTATTGGAACCAGTACTGTTTAGCATCTTCATCAATGACATAGGTGGTGGGATCGAGTGCACCCTCAGCGAGTTTGCAGATGTCACCAAGCTGAGTGGTGCAGTTGACATGCTGAAGGAAAGGGATGCCATCCAGAGGGACCTGGACAAGCTCAAGAAGTGGGCACATGTGAACCTCATGAGGTTCAACAAGGCCAAGTGCAAGGTCCTGCAAATGGGTCAGGGTGATCGCTGGTATCAATAGAGACTGGGTGACAAAAGGATTGAGAACAGCCCTGTGGAGAAGGACTTGGGATCCTGGTGGGTGAAAAGCTGGACATGAGCCAGCAATGTGCGCTCACAGCCCAGAAGGCCAACTGTATCCTGGGCTGCATCAAAAGAAGCATGGCCAGCACTTTAAGGGAGGTGACTCTGTCCCTCTTCTCCACTCTCGTGACACCCCACCAGAGCATTCAGCTCTGGAGCCCTCAGGAGAAGAAGGATGTGGACCTGTTGGAGAAGGTCCAGAGGAGGGCTACGAAGATGATCAGAGGGCTGGAGCACCTCTCCTACAAAGACAGGCTGAGAGAGTTGGGGTTGTTCAGACTGGAGTAGAGAAGGTTCTGGGGAGACCTTATTGCCGCCTTTCAGTGCTTAAAGGGGGCTTATAAAAAAGATGGGGACAGACTTTTTAGCAGGGCCTGTTGCAATAGGACAAGGGGTGATGGATTTAAACTAGAGGAGGGTAGATTTAGGCTATATATAAGAAAAAAATGTTTTACAATGAGGGTGGTGAAACCCTGGCCCAGGTTGCCCAGAGAGGTGGTCGATGCCCCATCCCTGGAAACATTCAGGGCCAGGATGGACGGGGCTCTGAGCAACCTGATCTGGTTGTGGATGTCCCTGCTCATGGCAAGGGGTTGGACTAGATGACCTTTAAAGGTTCCCCAAACTATTCTATGATTCTATGATTCTTAGCAAAAGATACTCAAAAAATTAGAACTCCTGTGCATACTAAGTTTTGTGCGTTTGCAAACTCATTATTCCCCTCATATTCTCCTCCCTACTATTTTGGGAGAAGTGACAAAATCAGCTGTTTTATTCAACCCCAGAATGAGCATTTCTATACAATTTTTGAAAGCTCACAGGACAGTTGTAAACCAAGAAAATCCAAGAAAGATCTCACAATTATCTCAAGCAAAAATGTCTTTCCAGTTGCAATAGGTTTACAGTGAACTTTAGTCTGGACGAGGTTTGACTGCTGGGCATCCAGTGAAGTGCCTTTGGGACACGCTACACACAAGAACAGCTTCTGACAGTCTCTGCTCACTCAGTGGGTCTTCCCGTCCCTGTCCCATCATGATGCTTCCACCTGAAGAGGTGGAAATGCCCATTTTTGTGGGATGACTTTGTATAGCAAGTGAGGCACAAACAGGCAAGCAAAGGTCTGATGGGACAGGAGCTCTGTATTCAGCAGTTTGCCTCCCCCCCCCCCCCCCCCCCCCTTCTCCAGCTTCAGGCTTTTTCATTATGTATTGCAAACAAAGGCTCAGAGCATGGTATATTGTCTGCCACTTTTTTCCAGATAAATGAGAAAGATGAACTTTGGACTGAAACTAGCAGGATTTGAACTTTTCAGTGTGGTTGCTTAAATGCCTCAAATTGAATCATATTCATGGTTTTTCTTAACACAAGAAATTCAGCTGGTGTCCTTATACCTTCCCAAAATTGACAGTTTGTCAAAACAGAAACTTAACAGAAGACATACCCTGTACAAGGTGTCCTTTCTTGTCCCCAGGGCTTGCTTCAAAAGCCATTCGCCCACCCTTCATACTGACAGGGTCCTCTTAATGATGGGCATGACCAGCACTCAAACGTCATTTATTCTTGCAACACTCCTGTAAGGTATAGCAGAGCAAGAACTGCAGCAGAGGTATCACTGAGCACTGCAGAAACCAAGGACAAAGCCCCTGGCTCCCAAAGGTACATGCCTAAATTTTGCCTTTGCATTTTAAGCAATTAAGAGGTCACAGAGGGCTTTTTTTATTTTCCTCCTCAGAAAACCTTTGACAATTTAAATTCTGCTTCTCAGCCTAGCTGGAGATGTGACTGAGGATCTCCACAAAACTGTATCAAGCCTAAATACTCCACAGATTCGCAGAGTAGATCTTTCTGCCCAGGCTGCCCCTTGGGTGTGATCATATACCTTTACAGACTGACAAGACTGAGTGGAGCAAAGAGCAAATCCCTCTCCTTCAAGCCACATCCAAGAGCAAAGGCACTGGTCCCCTTTTTGTAAGCAGCGGTTTGGGTGTTGGAGCTCTCCCCTGTCTGGGAATGTCCTCCTTAGCCTTGAGCTTTTAATCTCTATCTCCAAAACCAGTGTCCAGGTCTCTGGACATCAATAGGCTGGAACATAGTTGTGATCCTTTCTGTCTACCAGAGTGGGCCACCAGCCATGGGACACTAAAGAGGAGAGAAAGAGAAGCTGCAGGAACAAGACCTCTTCTTGGCTTACCAGCACACTGTAGTGAACCCTGAGAACCTTTGACAGAGCTAGCAACACAAAATCGAGATATTTTTCCATCATTTCTTTGACAACTGCACATTATCACAGACCCTGCTCAACAGCTAGTTCTGGTGAAGATGGAGGGCTGGGGGCACTGTAGGAGAAAAACAGCCAGGAAAGGAAAAATGAAAAAAAAAAACCAAACCCTTGTTAATACATTCAGGATTTATGAATAAAGAATGCTGAGTTCCTCTCAGTCTGTTTCTAGCTGTGAGTTATTAGCCTTGCTTTCAGCAGCTTTCCCCCACTGACCAGCACAGTTTTAACTAGCAAATCTCCTCTGCATGCCCACATCTACCGGGAAGAGTTTTATAGCCACACGGAGAACAGGTGTTTTGCAGTGCCCCTCCAGTTCACGTCTGTCATGGTTCATGGCATCACAGAATGCTTTGGGTGGGAAAGGACCCTGTGCAAACATTTTCTGTGCAATCAAATGGAAATAGCTTCTGGCCCAAGTGATCCAACTCAACAGTGCAATGTGAATAACACCTGCAAGCCCATCTTAGAGCTAGCGATGTGTCCTGGCACACCCCATTCCCTAATTTATATTCACAGATACATCATAAAATCTACCTAAAGCATCCTGTGCCACAGTGAAATAGTTGAGCATTTGCTCTTCCTAGGTCTTTTAGGGCTGATCAGCATTTTGGAGGGGCTGGCACAAAGGGATTAGAGGTGCCTTTATTGCAAGATATTAGAAAACGAAAATAGGTTTAGCAGCTGCCCCCTAAGAAAGCATTGCTCTTTTATCAAGACAAAGAACATTAGCAGTTTACTAAGACATATACAACCTCAGCTTTTGCTAATCCATCACACGGGTGTGAAAATAAATTCATCCCATGATACAGGTCATTACAAGTACGTGTGACTCATAGGTTTTTATCTTCCTTTGAAGCAGATAGCACTGATCAGAGAATGAAGCCTAGTAACAGTGGTAGGAGTCTGGAGGGGAGAAAAGAGGGGGTTTTCTGAGATCCTCCATAGATGAATTACAGAGAACAGATTTTCTTCATGATCATCCATGCAGTGAATGTGCTGTGTGACTTTAAATCCCCTCTTACTAGTCTACCATCTGTCTTTGCTCGGAAATTCCTCATTTTCAGCAGCCTTGATAGTAAGATGGCTCAGGTTTAAAGATCAGAGAAAGCAACATCTGTGCCATTTATGACTTGACTTCTACCAAGATGAACTTATTTGCCTAAATTAGGTGCTACAGCCAAGTATAAATAGATCCTGTCTAGACAGACAATGTAATAGAGAAGTGAGATAAAAGGTTTTAACTGTACCAGCCTCCTGACCTTAGTATACTGATTCAGAGGCATTTCCAGACTGAACTAGGCTATCAAGGAGGGAAAGTGGAAATGGTTCACTATGCATTCACCTGTTAGGTTTCTGTTCCTTGACTTAAAACAGTCTGGGAGATTAGACCCAAAATAAAGGAGGCCCCACAAAAGTAGTGCAATGGCAAAGATAAAGGGAAACAGCCTGCTGGTTGACTGCTTCTGTACCCAAATCCCCATGTCAGGCATCAGTTCAGTGTAGTACCATGTCACCAAGAGCACAGTGAAGAAATAGCAGTGTAATGTCTCTACTGATTTAAATCAAAGCATTTCAGATTTTAGGCAGCTGAAGTGAGAGGTGAACTATTGACAGCCTGACGGATGCAGCATTCCCATATAAGTAGGTTTTGCGTGACCAGGCCAGATCACCTTTCCAGCAGTTTCAGGGCAGGCACTTTCCCATAACTAAACAAGGAAAGACAAGAACAGTGGCATCATCAACAAACTTGGTGTCATTCAACCCTTAAGTATACAAGAGTTCAGATGCAGTAAGATCGAGCTTGCACCTTCTTCCAGTTTATCTTCCATCCATTCCCAAGGAGAACTGATACTTCCTGCATTTGTGACTTTATTCCACCCTTGTGGGAAACAGTATTTTCCAATCAACAAGGGGCATAAACACTAACATTTTCCTGTGTCTGCCTGCTTGTATGATCTATTTCCCTCTGGGGATTTAAAAGTGGAGCACTAAAGGAGTTGGAGGGTTACAACAAGGCCATGGTGGAGAAACAGGTCAGTAGCATGAAGCTGTTGCATGTATGGCCAATGCCATACATACTAATAGAGAAGTATCAGAGAGGTTGTATTATCTTGAATGCAGCCTTAATTGGACAATTACAAATGTATTTACTCAAGCCTGATATTTATATTTCAAAGAGAATTCTTAAAAAAATGTAAAGGGCTTTTTAAAAAGCAGCAACAAGGGGTCTTTAAATTACAACTTCAGTCAAGAGATTTAAAAGCACTCTCTTTTCAGCTTCATCATGAGAGTTAAGAGTTGACTTGGTCTCATTTCTGCAAGTATCTCTACAGAAATACCCTTCCTGAGAGAATACAGCTCTTTAATCTTGGAGAAAAGGACACTGTGATAGGTAGAGGTCAGGCTACAGTGAGCTGCTGGAGAAATTCAGACTATAAATCAAGAACAGATATTTTAACAATGAGAGAAATTAACCACTGGAACAACTTCCCTAAAGGCTTCATGACTCTTTATCAGCTGCTTTCTTTAAATCATAAAGGAAAGGTGTTTTTTCTGAAAGATATGTATTCACTCAAAGGGAAACTGTAGGCATTTTGTCACCCACCTATGTTACCTGGTATGGGTCAGGTACTGTTGGCTTGAATAAAGTTAACAGGTTTTTAAAACAGAGGGGATTGTGTAAGTCAGAAATTGCACTAAGTGCTCCAGGAGTGGTCATGTGCAAAGTAGCAAAGGTGTTAGCAGGGGTCTTGTCTGATGTTAGGAGTACTTTGCTCATTTTTGCCTAAACCTTGAGTGCATGTGGGACTTGGCCCTGATTTTGCTTGCATAGATAAGAATATGAAACCAACTTTGCATTGCCTTTCAAATATGTAAAGACAGATTTTACTTTTGGAGGGAGGAATTGATTACCAAAATAAATTAAAGATGCAGTTCTAAGACAAGAAAGAACAAAAGAGCCACAGAAAAAAGGAAGGTTAATTTCCTGGCAGTTTTTAACTGCAAATCAAAATCAGCAATTAAAAGAAGTGTTTTGGACTTATACAATACACAGAAAGTAAAAAGTCTCATTTTTCTGCTTCAGCTTTTAGCCTGGGCAGCCACGAGTAGTAAAATCACTTTCTGGTATCACCACACTCTCCAGATTGCACGGTATTGTGCAGATAAGGTGTCAGGCAGGATGACTCACGCATCAGCCAGTGCGTAGGATAGTGCATGCACAAACAAGTGATAGTCCCAGAAGACATCCCTGAGATGGAGATTTAAAAGTCAGTTTATTTCCATTTAAAGTATTCTCAACCAGACCGTAAAAATAGTTCTATACCTGGTCTTGCTGGAAGCCTTCAGAAACCCAAGTAGGCTAACAAATGTCATCTAAAAGAGATTTATTCAGAAAGTTTTTATCTTGATGGCAAAATTGCTTTGAACATGTAAAGCAATTAGGAGACGTGGGGTTGATCCCCCACCACAGTAATTGCTGTTCCATTTGGCTGTTGAAATGATAGTTACTTTTAAAAAGAGCAAATAGTTTACTGTGCCATGTTTACATATCCCTGATTGTCATAACATTGTAGGAGATCAGCAAAGAGTTAGTATGGGGGACAAGCTGATTCTGGGTATTCAAGAAGAAATTTTCCATCAGGAAAAATGAAGCCTGCTTTTAAATGATTCTGGAATCTTGGTTATGGGAATGGACCTGAACAAAACCAACTGTGACTATTATTCTGTTCAGAAAGATGGCAACTTAGGAGTGAAATCTTTTACATTTCAAAAAATCAGCTGGAATAGTGCCTCCAAGGAGCATCAAGAGTTTTATAATTGATTTCACACAGAAAAAGATGTGGATTTTGAAACCAATACAAGGAGTTTAGCTGTTTGGTAGAAATGGCTAAGGATAGTCTCAGTGTCCTGCAAGGCTGTTTCCCAAAGCAGTTGTGGCGATTTGCGGTGTAGAGTGGGGAAGGTGCTTGATAATTGGGAGTATTTGAGCTGTCTTCCCAAGCCCATAGGTCTTTTTCAACCCAAGTGTCGACAACAGTAGTCCCACTGCCTGAGCTTAGACTATGGTTGAAATGAGTATCAAGCTCTGAAGGTGTCAGCAGAAAGCTAAAAGCCTCAGTCAAGCCAAGGATAATCATAGCTCTACCAGAATTGAAGTAATTCCATGGATTTAACCCAGCTGAGCATCTGAAAAAAGCTTTTCTTATCTGTGCTTGTTTTTTGAGGGAGCTGAAGGTTTTGTTTGTTATTACACAGCACCCTTTATTTAAAGGTTAGAGAAGAAACAGAAAGGACAAGATGATGGATGAAATTCTCAAGGTTTCAAAATCCTTCGGAAATTCTGACTTCCATGGAGACAGGGTTTTAGCTCTGATATGCTAGGCAAAAAATGGGGTTTATCACAAAAAATGGATTTTATCACAAAAAACAGTAGCAAACACTTTATGAAACCAATGATATATATCCCCTTTCATGTCTGATTTTGAGGTGCTGTTTTAATCAAAAAAGATGTGCCTTCCACCTGAAATCTCAAGCACAGAGGTCTTCACGGTTATTTCTCCTTCCCCCATAAACTTGATGAGTCACCAAGCATGGCCTTTTAGAGACTTGCCACTTCAAGCAAATACTTCTCTCCCTCTGTTTAGAGGGAGAAACATTTTCCTTTTCTTCTGTTTGGTTGTAGGAAATTAAAATGTATTTTATATTCATGTCTCATCAATAGGAACTATTGAAGTATGACAGGGTATTTTCAGGAAGGCTGAATAGTTATTTTTAAAATTCTCTGTCTAAAAATACCCCCATGTATTTGAAAGACTGCAAAATCTTGGCAGGATTCATAAATAGAACATTTAACCCTTGAGATCCCCTTCCCAACAGAAACCATTGGAAAAAAATCTGCCCTGGCTGTGAGCTATGACTGAAAACAGGATAAGCACAGCAGTTAGGTGTGCCAGATCAGGCACTGAGCTTGAGGTAAACCAGGGAATGTGCAAGGTTGGCCTTATTTGTTCTGTGAGGTCCTTCTTACTGTCTTGAAACTGTATTCCAATAAATCTAAATGTCACATGAGGGTTGAACGTCTATGGTCAATAGCCCAAGTTCCACGGTGGTCTGGAGGAGAACAGCCTTGCCACTCAAAACATTATACTTAAAGCTTCTTCTACATGATAGATTACACATCTCATGAGCTCAAAGTGCTTTTAGCCATGCTTTGTCCACATTCGAGTCTTAATGTCTGAGGTTAGGTCCTAAACTCTGGTCTTCGTGGGTGTCTCGAGTCAATAAAGACTTCACACAAATCCCGGAGTTTTCTCCATTGCTTTGCACTGGCTTGAGGGTCTTGTTGAGCTTGATTGAGGAGCTGAGATTGTCAGAGGGAATTTCACCAGAAGCTGCAGCTGAAACATGTCCCTTGCTACTGGGAGTGCACCAAGATGTTAGGTCATTTGCTGCACCCGAAGATGAAGCCTTGCAGTGAATGCCTACCATGCTTGTTCCACCAGAAAACCCTGAAGGTCTTCAGGGTTTCTGCAGCCCTCTGAAATGGTTTATGTGTTATATAAAGCCATGTACTAGATGTGCCTTCCTATTTCCATAGGCTGGCAGTGCGTTCCTGGCTTTCCCTCCCTTCTGCAGCGTCCTGTTGTCTATCTGCTTGCTCTTCCTCCCGTTCCTGAGAATATTTTTGTTGGATTTGGAGATGAATTGACTTTTCAGAGAGCTGCTCCTCCTTCTACCAGAGCCTCCTTTCCTGAAGGTCTCACAGTCTCATGTCCGGAAGGGCTGTTCTGCTGGAGAAGCCATTTGTATAACTCCACAACATTTTTGTATTCATCTTATTTTGGGAAACTATGAATTGTGGACTCATTTGCAGCCCTGGATACAGTCCAGGCAATTTCTTGATGATTTTCCACCTCTTTGATGCTTTATGGTTTCTTCAGTAGTTCATGTTCCCACTTAACAACAGTTGTTGTGGTTTTGTGTCTTCACAGGATTCTCTTTCAATCCAGACAGCTTTGCTTTGGCTAAGCACCGTGTTTGTAGCAAATCGGGGGGATCCTGGGACAGACGCAATCTGCTTTTCCTTCCCCAGCTCTTACAAGGTTTCTCTTCCCTTCTGAGAGGATGAGGGTCCTTATCTGATCTCTTTTACTTTTAAAAGACTATCAGGAAATTTTTTAAACAAGTCACTGCACAGTGACAGAGAAGAGGTTTGCTGGTGGCATAGCATACAATAAAGTTCAGATTACTTTTTGACACTCGATCTCAGGGATGCAGATCAAATATTCAAAGGCATGTACAGATAGGGAAGGAAAGATTTATCCTAGTTTACCATTCCTATATCTTGGAAATCTGATGATCTTACCAGCTTTCTGGAAGTAGTTAGAAAAAACTCATGAGAAGGGAATTCTGTTCACATTTGTAGGGCCATTTTAATACAGCTAGAAACAACCTGCCAAAAGGCAACTGGGCATGAGAGAGCTTGTGGATATGATACTCCATACAGAGCAGTGATTATCATATCTCTTTGACAGAAAGTCTTAAAAAGTCATTCAGAATATCCATGGGTGAGGGATTCCCAGTTATTTTTTCAGAAGTGCAGTAATTGATCACCAATCATGTAATTATTTTAATTGGAGAAAACTACATGCCTGGCATCTCTTAGCATTAAACCTGCCACAAACTGTTTAGAGTCCTGGGGTCTGATTCCAAGTCTGTTTCATCTAAATCATGAGTATTCAAAAACTTCACTGCATCATGTCAGACCTCTATCATTTTTGGTTTTGACTCTAGTTTTGTTGTGCTGTATTCCTGAGAGAGTATCAGCCTCATATTTTCCCCTCTAGCCTGCTAATGAAACTTTTGTTTTTAGAAGAAAATAACTTAGAACATGTAGTAGAGTTTCTACATGAAGTAGAATACAATTCCAGACCTGGAGATAGCTCCAACACAAGCCATGGCTGAGTGCCAGGAAACCTGTATCTCTAAGACTACAGTGAGATGCAGAGGTCAATTCACAAGCAAAGGAACAGTGGAGCCTGGTTTGCTGATCTGTGGCTTTTTGAGTGGGTTCTTCCTTCAGAAAGGACATTAAACAGAATCTCCCTCTTCTGTGTAGACACCTAATTTTAAAGCATGAGAAGTCATAATATACCTGAAACTGCTCTTTGACTATAACATTTTATTGAAGTTTTTATTGTAGGTTCAAGAGTTGTAGGGTAGGGGGAGTGTCTGTCAGTGTTAGTTTCCTCCACACACTGGGTTTCCACAAGTCTTCTTCCAGTGTCTAATCCAGTCTTGAAGAATGGACAGCTCTGAGGTATTTATTCCAGAGACATACAGGATCAATTGAAACACTTGTTTTTCTTAATACAGCTACAGCTTTTTGTTAGTTTGATATTGTATTAAGCAACATCTACAAGAAAAAAACCAGATTATCTCTTAATTTTCATGTTTCACATCTGAGTTAGACAAACATTTAGTTAAGATTTCTGAGTTAGACAAACAACTCAGCTAAGGACTAGCCAATTTTTGTCCCCAGGTAGCTTGAGTTTAAGGTTTTAAAGAAATTGCCAAGACTGTTGCATGGTTTTCAGTGCATGGTTTTCAAAGCATGGTTTTAATGCTTTGGCTAGTCCTTTCTACACCTGGGCAGGGGCAGAGCTGGATCTGGGTATACCAACATCCCCACTGATGATCAGTCATTGCTATGACTGTCTGGAGAACATTGTGAAAAACCCATTGTGGTGCAAAATCATCAGGATGCAGTGTCATCTATAGAAATGGACAGTGTGAGAACATCATTATTCCTGTGTAAATGCTGAAATTGTAAAAATGTGCTGTCAATGTGCTGAAGAAATAGAAAAGATTAAAACAAAAACGATAAAAAGTGTTTGCTATGAAGCACAGCAGGAGAAAGGGAGTCTGAAAGACTTGCTACGTAATTATAGACTCAAAGAGAATTTTAAGCAAGGAAGGGGGTGTGCATACAGATCTATTTATGCACAAATAAAGAAATCTTTGTAATGAACCACTTTTGACCATAAATGAAGAGCCATCAGTGGACCTGCAGATATAAATTTTCCTCACTCCTTCAAGGAAAATGGTACAAAGGGATGATAAAGGTGCAAATGGCAGAGGATTCATATGTGATAATGAACTACTGAAATGGGTGGGGTGAAAGAGAAGGTTCATGAACGAAGAAAGGCAAGGAGAAGATAGGATGTCTTGTCCCGAACTTTCACCTTTGCTTTCCCCTCTGCCTTTCTGGCTTTCCTCTATATTGCCATCATACTCTGTTCAGTTTTTTGTATCTCTGTAAGAGTTGGGAGGAACAGATCTCGTCTCTACTGGCAGGACAGCGCAGTGTGGAAAACAGCCCATCACTCCCTGCTCTGAGACACCCCCCAGACATGGGTGCTTGCAGGGAAGGCAAGTCCTGTGTGCCCCAGCACACCTCTACATCTTCATAATGTAGTCACCATGGAAAATGTAGCAATGTGTCTCTGGGCTTTGAGATTGAAAGTCCTTCTCTTGAGCTTATTTGAGTGGTGTAAGCATCAAAGACAGCCCCTGTACACAACCATAGGGAAAGCTGCCTTTTGGCAAAGCGAGGACTGTTCCTGTGACAGCCTTGGAAAATTAATCTACAGTTGTTTCCAGGTGTTTTCACCTGTGTCCATAAAGTGTCCTGTCCGTGTAGCGCCCATACTGTTTGCAAGGACAGAGACTGAGTGTGAGACAGTTGACTCCAAGACCCTTCCCTTCCTGCATGGACAGTTGTCTCTTTCCAGTTTTGAGGTAGAGCAAGAGTTGACTTTTCAGTAGGGTTGACCATGGAGGATTAAGTATGTGTTAATGTGGACATCAGACTCATTATCTCAGTTCTTGTGTTATTTAATCATCTGAACAATGATACTCTTGATGCTTCAGTGGAAATATCAGTCTTTGTGAGGACACTGTGATAGAGAAAGTCATCCCAATGGGCAATACTGATACACTGAACCGTAAAAACCCATAGATTGTTTTCACAAGAAAAAAGCAAGTTTTTTTTATTACTACCTAAAGATCATGTCTTGCTAGATTTTTTTAAAGAAAATAATCATTACATGCAATAAATTTATCTATAAACAAGGCAGAAAGATCGCTTCATCTGGAAAGAGAATGATGTGCAGAGAAGCAGTCATCCAAATGGGTGACTACTGAATTTTCAGCAAATACATATGTGTGCTTTAAATATCATGCTTCTGTCCCTTTTGCATTTAATCTCTTTAATATCCAAAGATTTTTATGTTTAAGGTCAGGAGTCACCTGGACTGACTGACCTCTTGCAGAACAAAGGCAGGGGGAGGAATTTCTCTGAATTTGGGGGAACTAAATGGCTGAGCTATGTCACATTGTTTTAGAAAACTAACTCACCTTGATTTAAAGACTTCAGAAAAAGTGACTTTGCTATGTCCTGTGGTAAACTGACATAATGTTTAGTTACTTTGGAAGGCAAAAATGTGAGTCTTGATCATTCATCTGGATTTGCTCAGCTTTTCTGGCAGATATTCAATCTTGTTGTGAATCTTTCTGATAAGTGAAAGTGTGCAGTCATATCAGAGATCTTTACTCAGCTTGGCCAAAGACTTGGTATCAGGAGGGCTTCTAACTTTATGCTGGATAAATTAAATTGAACATCTATAGTCTCCCATATCCATGACCTTGAATGACATTTGAACATTTAGGGAAATGCAGAGGAAAAATACACAAGAATATCTATTGCAGCACATTAAAACTCATCTAGACCATGACTTTCACCATAACTAGTTTCTCCAAATTATTGCTGTTTCCAATTTTTCCCCCCAGCATCCTAACCATCTGAAAGTGATCCATCACTGTATCTTCACTTCTGTTGGCAATTCTATGTAGAGTACAGGAATAAAGGAATCATATCTCCAGGTTGGGCAGTAAAATCCCTTGAAATGAGACATGCACGCACAGTCTCTATAAGGTTGCATAGAGTCTTAGCAATTCTGCTGTGCAATATTGCTATGATCGCACATAAAAGCAGTAAAATAAAAAGAAAAATATGAACCTATTTTCTCAGTCCTTGCACTGAGATGTGATTGTCTCCTGTCTCTCTTTTTCTTTAGAAAGTGAAAACCTTGTCTAAGTCCCACAGATCAACAACATGCAAGATGTCCCCTGCCTTATTCTCCACCACCACTGACTTGAACTTTGAAATGTTCCCCAGTTCCATATCCACTGGTACAATTGTCTCATCTGCTTTGCAGAGAAGCCATTTTTCACCAGTAACTTCAGCATCAGCTGACCTAAGGCCACTAAGGAGTGCGCTGCTATGCAGAGCTGCTGGTAGAGCCGTGGTTGTGCTTAGGGCAAAGAGCAATCTGACAATGCACAGTGAAAACTGAGTCCTAAAATGAGACATTAATATTACTGCTATACAAATCACAGAAACATAGAATGGTTTGGATTGGAAGGGTTCTTAACCACTGTCTAGTTCCAACCCCTCCTGCCATGGGCAGGGACACCTTTCACTAGACCAGGTTGCTCAAAGCCCCTTCCAACCTGGCCTTGAAAACTTCCAGGTATGGGGCACCCACAACTTCTCTGGGCAACCTGTTCCAGTGCCTCACCACCCTCATAGTGAAGAATTTCTTCCTTATATATAATTTAAATCTATCCTCTTTCAGTTTAAAGCCATTACCCCTTGTCTGATGTAGTCAAGTCATGTTGGCTGTCACCAATCACCTCCTTATTTTCCATGCACCTTACCATGGTTTCCAGGAGGATCTTCTCCATGATCTTGCCAGGCACAGAGGTGAGACTGACCGGCCTGTAGTTCCCTGGGCCTTCCTTTTTTCACTTTTTAAAAATGGGGATTATGTTTCCCCTTTTCCAGTCAGTAGGAACTTCACAGGACTGCCATGACTTCTCAAATACAATGGACAATGGCTTAGCAACTTCATCTGCCTGTTCCCTCAGGACCCACAGGTGCATCTCATTAGGACCTATGGACTTGTGTACCTTCAGGTTCCTTAGATGGTCTCAGACCTGATCTTCTCCTACAGTGGGTGGTTCTTCATCCTCCCAGTTCCTGCCTTTGCCTTCTGCGACTTGGGCAGTGTGGCTTGAGCACCTGCCAGTGAAGACTGAGGCAAAAAAGTCATTGAGTACCTCGGCCTTCTCCACATCCCCGGTACCCAGGTCTCGTTTCCTTCTGGAGAGGGCCCACATTTTCCCTAGTCTTCCTTTTATCACCATCATACCTATAGAAGCTTTTCTTGTTGTCCTTGACAGCCCTGGCCACATTTCATTCTATCAGGGCTTTAGCTTTCCTAACCTGATCCCTGGCTGCTCAGACAATTTCTCTGTATTCCTCCCAGGCTACCTGTCCTTGCTTCCACCCTCTGCAGGCTTCCTTTTGTGTTTGAGTTTGTCCAGGAGCTCTTTGTTCATCCATGCAGGCCTCCTGGCACTTTTGCCTGACTTCCTCTTTGTTGGGATGCATCACTCCTGAGCTTGCAGGAGATGATCCTTGAATATTAACCAGCTTTTTTTGGGCCCCTCTTCTCTCCAGGGCTTTATCTCATGGCACTCTACCAAGAAGATCCCTGAAGAGGCCACAGTCTGCTCTCCTGAAGTCCAGGGTAGTGAGCTTGCTGTGCATGTCCTCGGTGCCCTAAGGATCTTGAACTCCACCATTTCATGGTCACTGCAGCCAAGGTTGCCCTGGAGCTTCACATTCCCCACCAGCCCCTCCTTGTTGGTGAGAACAAGGTCCAGCATAACACCTCTCCTCGTTGGCTCCTCTATCACTTGGAGAAGGAGGTTACCACCAATGCATTCCAGGGACCTCCTGGATTGCTTATGCCCTGCTGTGTTGTCCCTCCAACAGATATCGGGGTGGTTGAACTCCCCTATGAGGACCAGGGCTTGTGAATGTGAGGCTGCTCCTATCTGTCTATAGAAGGCCCCATCCGACCAGTCTTCTTGGTCAGGTGGCCCATAGCAGTCCCACCTTATAATAGCACCTGTCCCTGCCTTCCCTTTAATCCTGACCCATAAGCTCTCAGCTGGCTCCTCATCCATCCCCAGACAGAGCTCCATGCACTCCACCTGGCCATTGACATAGAGAGCGGTGTCTCCTCCTCATCGCCCCTGCCTGTCCTTCCTAAAGAGCCTGTATCCTTCCATTCCAACACTCAAGTCATAGGAGCCATGCCACCACATCTCCATGATGCCAATAAGATCACAGACCTGCAGGCATGTGTATGCCTCTAGCTGCTGTTGTTTATTCCCCATGCTACATGTGTTTGCACAGAGGCATTTAAGTTGGGCCCCCAACAAAGCTGACTTACTGGCTGGAGTGGCTGGAATTCCTTTGTGCTGCTCTTCAGGTGCTCTCCTGCCGAGCTGTGATCCTTCTCCAGGCTCTGGACATCTGTTGCTGGCACTGGCATCAAACTGGTAGGAGTGGGATGGATTGAGGTTCCCCTCCCACAGCAAAGAGGGAAGTTTAAAGTCCTCTTCACAAGCTTGGCAAGCCTAAGACTGAAGATACTCTTCCCATTCTCTGACAGATGAAACCCATCAGCTCCCAGTAGACCAGGTTTCTTGAAGCAAGTCCCATGGTCTGAGAAGCTGAACCTTTGGCTGTGACACCAGACCTGTAACTATTTGTTGATTTGCCAGATTTGACTGGCCCTTTCAAACGTTCTCCCTTTGACTGAGAAGACTGATGAAAAAACTCTGCACTCCAGAGTCCCTTACCACCACTCCCAGGGCTCTGTAATCCTTGATACTCCTCAGACTGCTCCCAGCTGTATCACTGGTGCCCACATGAAACAACAGCAGCAGGTAATAGTCAGTGGACAGTATGTGGCTTGGTAGTCTGTCGGTGACATCCCTGATATAAGCTCCTGGTAAGCAGCACACCTCTATAAAGAATGCATCAGGTTGGCACATGGATGCCTCTGCACCTCTCAGAAGAGGGTTGGCCTATTGCTCTCACCTGTGGCCTTTTCACAGCTGCCCTCATTTTTATATGGGGAGCAGATTGGGTTGCCTTAGCTCCGGTATCTTTCCTGGTGTGATGGGTCTTTCCTCTCCAGTCTGCAGAGCAGCTAAACAGTTCTGCAAGGGCACCTCAGCCTTGGGGCAAAGCCTGTTTCTCCTGCTGGTCCTTGCCATTGCAACCATCCATTCTGCTGCATTATTAGCCCCCCCTCCCTTCTGTGTGTGCCAGTGGGGGAGTTTTTGGCTGTGGGTCCACTGCAGACTGTGCTTGGAACCAGCTAACTCCTTCTCAGCCTCCCTGAAGTTACGCAGCCTTCTCATTGCCTCCTGCAGCTTAGCCACCTGCTGCAGGAGGTCCTCCACCTGGATGCACCTTGTGCTTAATATCAAAATCCACCCCCATCCCCCATATCCTTAAAAATAGGAGAAGAGCAGGAGGAGGAACAGCTGCTGTGGTATGTCTTTTTTGGTTGAGCACGTACTGGTGAAAGATAATTTTGAAACAACCTGACTACTTTCAAGACAAGGTCTTTTCAGGGCTGTGTGTTTTCCAAATTTATTCTTGTGATCTCTCCAGAATGGAAGATGCACAAAATGATGATGCATTTTTTCAGGAGTTTGAAGGAGTTGGGGCACTTAATGTCAAAGTGAATCTTACTCCTTATTGCTAAATGCAAAAGAAACCTCATAATGGTGTGTAAAAGTTAAATAAATTCCAAAAGCTAACAATTCTGGATTTCTATTTGTGTCTGTTCTAGCATAGAGTGGAGGTAAAATAAAGACCTTTAATTTTTAATAAAACTGTTTTCTTGACATCATCTGAAAGACTATGAGTTAATCACTGATCAGGTTTCTGATGTCAAAACTTTTGAAGATGCTCAAGAGGTTTTCAGTCACTACAGCTGTGGGCCCACATTCTGGAGCAAAGCAACTGAATGCCAATCCCTCTGTTAAAGTTTGTGTGAGTAAAGAAACAAAATGAATTGAAAGTGCCTCAGTCCTGTAAGGCTTAAATTGCCTATTTTTCCACAGAATAGTTGACTGTAATGCACAAGCTGGCAAGTTTTCCACCTTACCTTATTTCAGGTCGCTTACTTCAGCGTCCCATCTTGGGAAAATCAGCTAGGGCTAGAAGATAAGTACAGAAGAAGACCAGGTAAGAAAAACAGGTGAGTTATCGGAAAGGTTATTTGTCATCATTTTAGCTGTGGCTATTTTCTTATAAGGTGGATATCTGTGATCCAGAACCTGGACTAAGGTCAAATTATTTTCAAAGTATGACATATATCCTGGATAAGTGATCACTGCTAGTTAATTTTCTATACTAATTTGCACAGATATGCATTTCACTGAGGAATGTAAATGAATTTAAATCCATTACTTTCCTCAGTTTCAGAATAAATACTGTTGAACCAGTTAGACTGATTGCTGATAGAAAGCAGACCTCAAGCGACATCCGTGAGTCTTCAATTCTGTCTAATTTATTTTTTTTCCAGGAAAACATAGACTACCAGTTCAGAGACTCCTACATGAAGGAGAATGTAAATGCATTTGGTGGATGTTTGAGCCAGGGATTAAGTATGCTTAGAGAAAACGCCAAACTATATAATGTCTCATTGGCGTTCTGCTAGCTTCAGCTTCCAATTCATTACTACTTTACAGAATAGCAGATTAGCAGAAGACTAGAGCTTGATTCACATCAGTGTACCAGTGAGATCCAGATCCAGCAAATTCTAGCACCCACATGATAGAGGGGGATTAAAATTTATTTTCCAACCTTAGTCACCTGACCTTGGTCAGAGTTACAAAGGTTAACTTACTCTGTCACATACATCACTTGACAATGTTATTGCTCTTCCCCCTCCAAAACATTTGAAAGGGAATACCATCTCCTTAATGTTTTTATTATGATAAAACACTAATGAACTACAAACGGATAATCTTCAGCTGTCAGTGAACTGCATATTTATTTGGACAGGTCTCACTTTTTGAAATGTCTGTGAGACATTTCCAAGGAAAATGCCCTGCTTTTTTGCTCTAACATTAATTCATGTTTTCATCTCCTTGTCCTCTTTGAAATAGAATACAGAAATCTCTGTCAAAGATCAGGACTCCAATAAACTAAATGTTAAACCTGAAATCACTTAAACAAACACAAAGGCCCTGTGTACATTTAGGTTTTATGTTAGAGGTCTCAGCTCACAGCTGCCAATGGAAGAGCCAAGAGTGGCTGAAAATCTAGGAGTTGACTAAGATGTATCTTACCCTAGGATTATCTTCACACCTCTTTAGTAATGAGACTTGTCCATGGAGACCAAGGCATCCTTCAAAGCGATCTACACTCAACAGGAGACGGAGGACTGCAACGGTAGCCCTGGACTCTTGATGTTTTCTTCTTCCCTCCCCCCACCATCTTTAAAGACATTTATCTCAAAGTGATTCTTTTTTATTTTAATCATTGCTGTTCCAGCAGCCCCAAGAGCATTGAGCAATGTGGAAATGCCACACAGTGAATCATATGGTGCGTTTAGCCAAGATGCTTAGTAAACTCCATGGCTTCCACATAAGGTCTTTCCATTATCCTGGAATTGTTCTCACGCTGTACAAGCGGTAGACTTAAAGTCACATCTGCTTTGCTGACCTTGCCTGAAGACTGAACATTGTTTGCGTGTTCTCTGAATTGGAACACGCTGTGTAGCTCCTGCGCTGAAGCGGGAAGGAAATATTTTCCCTATTTCCTGTGTCCTGTGTGAACTTTTCCATTGTAAAATGTGTGCTATATTTTTTTTTAAAAATATATTGACTGGAAATCAATATTTTCCATCTGATACACCTATTTAAAATTCACCCCCCAGAACCCTGTTGTTTTCAGTTGGTATGGGAACTTTAATAAAAAAGCAAATCAACAGATGATGGAGACTTGGGAACAGCCATAATCATCATTCATTGGGTAATGTATCATATGTGTTATTAAAATGCCTTCTGCAAAAGATGGTGAATGTATCACTTTTGAGAGAAACTGAAGGTTATAGGAAAGTTAAAAGCAAAATGTCTTTTTTTAAAAGCAAAACAGGTTATAAGCGACAAATGCATACCTCCAGCCTGTCACATTTCTAAGATTCAGATGCCATTGTGCCAGCAAGTTAGATACACACTAACTAAAAGGCAAACCTACCACAAGAAAATCACCAAGTAGAGAAAACAGAAAAAAATCTGGGTGATCTCAGTCATTTCTTCCATGTTTATAAAAGCCTCACTCAACAATCTAAAGGGTTAAATCCAGCAGAAGTTAGGTGCTTTTAGTAGGATTTATCTCACCTATGTAAAACTTCTTGACATAAGATACTGGGTCTTATGTAGTCTTTGAGAGGCTGAGTGAGGAGGGAGAGAGAGAGGGAAACCTCTAGACAGTAGCAGTATTTCACCTAGCTTAGAATACAACCAGTTGTACCCTGGAAGAGTATCTTTCTACACAAACCTTAGGTTAGACGGCAGCCCTTGACAGAAGGTCTGCTTTAAAAAGAGATTAATAGGTGAATTGAACACAAAAGAGTCACAACATTTAACTTGGAATTTCTTGACTCCTGAGCCCTAATATGCTCAGGAAAAAGAGGTGGCTCCAAAAGGGATATTCAAGATCTGACAGACTGAGGGTGGTAGATGTCAGAATAACCTCCAAAATGTCTTAAACTCTTCCCTTTCTGTAGATTTGATGTGTGGCTCTTACATACAAGGGGACCCTTACTAACTAGGCCACCTCTTCTAGAACTAATGTGTGCATTTTTCTTTTAAAAAATGAAACAGGATCTATCCACTGCCTTCGGGTGCTGCAGAAAGAGGAGAAAATTGCTGCCCCCTTTCAAGTGTACTCTGGAAAGTGGAAAACATTCCAGCCTCTATCATCTGTGGAGGTTCAAATTCTCCCAAGAGGCTCCACTAATGGTTTTGTCAGCAGACAGCCTATGTGTTGGGGAGACAGGGGAAGAGCATTCTTTGCCTATCATGCTGAAACTGAGCCTTTATGCAGCAGATCTGGGATTAAATCTCTTCTGGATCAAAGAGGGGTAGCAGGAAGGCCATCTCCTAGCCAAAGCAATAGGGCTGTCACCTGAAATGCAGAGGTTGGTTTCCAGTTCCTGTTCCAAGGGCTATTTATACCTTTTTATCTAGTAACTTTTAAAAGATTGATTATGATTACATTATGTCCTTCCTATGCTTCACAAACAGGTTGGAAAGCCTGGAGCTAAGATATCGGCTGGTCCATGATGGAGAGGTAAAGTTGGAGCCATCTGGGAGATCAAACATCAATTCTGTCTCCATCCAACTCTAATTATGTGACAGAGGGGCAGGAAATCTCTCGCTCTTGGATTTTCAATCTAGCAACATTTGCTGGAGTAAAACCAAGTTGCACTTAAAGGCTGGAGGAGATCACATGAACACAAGCTGCAGGAACAAGTTTCTTTCCAAAGTAAACCCTTACGGAATGAAACTTGGGTTTCCAGTCATGGGAACTTCTTATACAGTAAACTCTTATAGAGTGGGAGACATGGAGATGTTGGGATGACATCTCCCATGCCTTTGTGACATGGATCTGCAATCTAAAGCCTGTAATTTTCCTCTTATGTTAGAGACCATTCTGTTTCTCCTTCATTTATCAGAATGAATGCAAGAAAGTTAGAAACCCATCAGCCAAGTTTATCAGACCAACACTGAACAAAGCAACTATTGATCAAATCTCGCTTTCAGTGAACTCATCCTGAAGATACCTAAAGTTTTAAACAAAATTAAACTAAAAAAAAATATATGAATGAAATAAAAACCATGAGCCTTGCTTCATCTCTGGGACTTTGTTCTTTGGAAAAAGCCAAACCAAACCAAACCAAGTTATGGAAAGATTTATTACCAGTTTCACAGGTATAAAATATTTGCCACACATTCTCACACATGTGCTTTCCTGCTAATGTTTAGTGAGTAGCAAGCTCAAAGCCAGGCTTTAAAACATACCAATTACTGAACTTTTTCTGATTTCAGGTTACAGGATCTTGCCTGAGGTCCTTGGAAACTTCCACGCAAAATCAACGCTGTGTATCTATGGAGGGCAGCTCTACTGTACTGTCTTATTGCCCTGTGCACAGATCTTTGAGAGACTGGGAAAGGGTCTCAGAGCTACATGGAGAAACTGGAAAAATAAATTATTTCCCTTTGAATTTGGAAGGGGGAAAAGTCTGGGCACTGCGGAAGAAAACTGAAGTGGAAGAAACCCTCTCAGCCTACACAGTGTAATACTTGAAGTGTGAGGATCTGCCCAGGCTGTGTTGAAGCTCAGGGGATGAGGGCAAGCCTGGGGGATGGCACCTGAGCATGCTCTGCCAAAGGCCCTTTAGACAGGAAAATCAGCTGGTTTGGAATCAGGCAGTAGTCTCAGGAGAACAGTAGTTATCATTGGTAGCAAATTTAAAGGCAAAAAGATCTGAACTTCTTTACTGTTTTTATACAGAATAGCTACAGGTAGCACAGAGATGCTGAAGAGTAAGCTTAAATTATATTTCTAGAACAACTGTAGGCAATATCAGGATGGTCCTTAGGATTAGTTTATCTTTTGAGCATCTAAAGATGATTTTTATCTCACATCTGTTGTGGGATTAATATTGGCTATATGAAACACAGTATCTAAGGGATTGTTAGCTTATTATATGGAGAGTACAGTTTATCTTCAAATCCTAGTTCTCTGTTTTTAAAATTGTAAAGTCTATCAAGTCCATCCCTAGCACAAGTAAAACAGGCTTGCATAAACAGATTTAGGTTAAAGAAGCCGGTTTAATAGCATCTGTTGAAGTTCAGTCACAAATCAGAATTAATTGTCCCTGTAAAAACTTTATCAATTAACTTAAGAAGAAAGATCTGTTTGAACATGTGAGAGCTGCTAAGTACTACTTCCAATAGTGCATTCAAGTTTGTCATAACTGAATTCTATGTGAGAGCATTAACAAGGCACGCTATTAGAATACTGTCCCTTACTTTCATGTATGTGTGCACACACACACAGAGAAACAGTTTTATTTTTCTCTTACCCTAGAAAGATAATGATTCTACACTGAGGATGTGTGTACTTGTACAGATGGAAAAGCCAAAAATCACTTGGGGAAAAATAAAAGGCAGGAGGCCATAGAGATTATTTACTATGTCCCCTTTGAGAGGTGTGACAAACCTGTCCCCTTTCCAAAGGATTCCTCTCGCTGCTGGTGCTCTGACTCCCTGTAGACACAGCTTTACCCAGAAGGGTTTTGTTGAGCCTCAGGGCAAATGAATGCTTAGGCTCAGGATTTTGTTCATGTTTTGTTTTATGACATGTCCTCTCCAGTGACAGGAGCATAGTTTTACCAATTAAAGTAATCTATGGAAGCCAGGAAGCAGGGAGGACTTCTTGTCCCCATGGCTCTCCCTGTCCCTGCTGAGGTTTAATAATGTCAAACATAGCTGTGGTTCTATGGCTCCCGCAGGGTGGCTATTTAAACAGCTGCAGCTTCCTGAGAAAGGCCATCCATACAACTCATCTGCCACCATCTGACCAGAAATATTTGAAACTGGCTGCCCACAGTCAATATCAGTTAGGATGGACACTGCCAGTCCCGACCAGATAAGATGCGCTCCTGAACAATTGCTGCTTTCCACATGGCAGGTCCTTTATCTCCCCATGGAGGAAGTCAGACTATAGAAGGACTATCATCTGTACCACACCTACCCCTAAACATCCAGACCAGACCCAAGTTGGAGAGATAGATTTCATTGACATTTTACCTCTATACAGTCATCTATTTTTTTTGAAGACCTTTAATCGCATGATGGGCTGGTTGGGTCATTCACTGGTCAATGCATGCTTAGTACTTTGCTGCATGTCATGGGTGCAAACTATGCAGGATGCCCTAGGTTTCCTTAAGCATGGAGGTGCCAGGAAAAGGGCTTGGTGTCCCACTAGTTGTTGGACTGAGGAAATGCTAAATTCCTGCTTTCTTCTTCTCACTTCATTTAAACAGGATTCACATGGTGGTGGTAATCTGTAGATTACTGGCCGGCTTATAAATCTGAAATATAAAAATAAAAGTAGGCACTTCCTAAATTCAGTCTCCAAGCTTTTATATTTTATCTTCAACTTGTCTAAAGACAATAGACACTCACTGTAAATAAATAATCTGGTTGTGTTTTGCAGCAGAAGCCCATACAAAGAGGTGGATTTTTAAGTGAAAACTGATCTTCTGAAAGCTGAAGTTGCCCCCTCACTTATTCAAGGTAGAAGGTCAGACACAATAGTACATATTTATTAATGTTCTTTCTGTCAGAGAAGTACAATCAAATGACAAATGAAAACTCCTCTGCCTCATGCATGTACTACTTTTGCTAAAATTGGCCACAATAACTTTTAATCTCAGAATAGAATCATAGAAACATTAAGGCTGGAAAAGACCTCTAGGATCATCAGGTCCAACCATCAACCCAACACTACCGTGTCTCCTAAACCATGCCCTGAAGTGCCACATTGACATGTTTTTTAAACATCTCCAGGGATGGTGACTCCACCATCTCTCTGGGCAGCCTGTTCCAGTGCCTGACCACTCTTGCACTAAAGACATTTTCCCTAATATCCAATCTAAACCTCCCCTGGCGCAGCTTGAGGCCATTTCCTCGCATCCTATCGCTTGTTACTTGGGAGAAGAGACCAAGCCCCACCTCACCACAACCTCCTTTCAGGTAGTTGCAGAGAGCGATAAGGTCTCCCCTCATCCTCCTCTTCTTCAGGCTAAGCCCCCCCAGCTCCCTCAGCCGCTCCCCATCACACTTGTTCTCCAGACCCTTCCCCAGCTCCGTTGCCCTTCTCTGGACACGCTCCAGCACCTCCATGTCCTTCTTGTCCTGAGGGGCCCAAAACTGAACCCAGCATTCGAGGGGCGGCCTCCCCAGTGCCGAGCACAGGGGCACCATCCCTGCCCTGCTCCTGCTGCCCATACTAGTGCTGACACAAGCCAGGATGCTGTTGGCTTTCTTGCCCACCTGGGCACATGCTGGCTTGTGTCCAGCCGGCTGTCAGCCAGCACCCCCAGGGCCTTCTCCGCTGGGCATCTTCCCAGACGCTGTTCCCCAAGTCTGGAGCGTTGCGTGGGGATGTTGTGACCGAAGTGCAAGACCCGGCCCTTGGCCTTGTTAAACCTCATACAACCGACCTCAGCCCATCAATCCAGCCTGTCCAGATCCCTCTGCAGAGCCTTCCTACCCTCCAGCAGATGGACACTCCCGCCCAATTTGGTGTCATCTGCAAACTTGCTGAGGGTGCACTTGATCCCCTCATCCAGATCATTGATAAAGATATTAAACAAGACTGTCTCCAACACTGAGCCCTGGGGAACACCGCTCGTGACCAGCCGCCAACTGGGTTTAGCTCTGTTCACCACAACTCTATGGGTTTCGTTATCCAATGTGTAGAACAATATTCTCTTTAAAAAGAAATGAAGGTATATAAGCTTAGCTATTTGCTATGTATCATAGTCCTTCTCCACAGAGTATAAGTACTCAGATATTGTAATAGTCAAGTCATGGCAGTGTCTAGATACACCTTTAAACTGATTACGCAGTGCTTTATACGTTTCAGAAAGTGAGTCTTTCTGTGTCTATCAAGTGTCCTCACGTATTCTTACTATTTCCAAGAACAGGAACACAGAAGCTTATCCTGCTGGGCAAGCTAATATCAGCAAAGGATGACTTTTGTCCATGTTAATATGAGATGATCAGCTCGTGCACCACCAAGAGATCCAGAATGCTGAGGTAGATATCCTCCAGTTGGAAGATTTTAGACAGAAGGAGAGTGGTTTACCCACACCACTGTTTTGCCAAGTCTAGGAAGACAAAAGAAACAAAACTCAAGGAAACTTCAGAGGATAAGCTGTGATAGTGCTAAAGTATCCAGCAGACCCCCTCCACATTTAAATTAGTCCAAGCTGAGCCAAAATCCAATGCTCTTGCCTGAATGCCTGATTTATCACACCAAGAGCTAAAAATTCCTCTCAGTAGATAACTTAGGGGTAATATCACAAAACAATTCTTTGGGATTTGAGGAAAAGTAGCCTGAAGCAAAATGCCATTCTCTCTTTTCCCCTCTCTTTCATTCAGTGAAAATGCAAATCATTCAAACAAGTCTCTTCACTAGTAGCCACAAAGAACCAGCACGTCCGTTGGCCCAGAGGTTTTTCATCTCTTCCAGCCAAATATGGATAATTCAAGTCAGAACTTGACAGGAAACGATTCAAAAACCTGAAATGTTTTCAGATCCCTTCCACTACTTTGTGCACTTGCCTCAGCAAGTCCTGTATCACACAGCTTCTTTCCTGGTCACAAGAGCCAAAGGCAACTAAAGCCACTCTGATCCATGATTCATTGACCAGCTGTGGCTGGTGTTGTGGTGATGGAGTGGAAAACTACCTGTACAGCTGTGCTTCCATCTTAGGGGAAAAGTACCTAGAAGAACCTGAAACTCAGATTAGTGAGACCTGCTCCACCTGTAGCTTCATGCCTTGTCCCCTCCTCTGTTGTGTGACCCATGTAGGAGACATATCTCCAATCAGACGATCAAACCCAAAGCTGCCTCTTGTATAGGGAAATGCAAATCTTGAGTGGCCTTACTGGGTTGTATGGTTAAAATAAATCATAACAGGAGGAATGTTTGAAGCCATATTTACTTAAGACTAATCTATAAATCCTGTATAATTTGTCTTTTTCGCCAATAGGTGGTGCCAATAATTTATGCATTCATGTCTTCTGCTGGGCAAATGACTCAGAATAGATAATTCAGCAGCACTGACAGCAAGCAGACCATCTGTAGGGAAGAGTTTTGACCCAGTAAACTGCTAGGAAAGTGGATTTTATTGAAGTAGCTGGATCATACATATGGAAAGCAGTGAGGAGAAAAACCCTATGTTTCAGGGCAAGAGTCATATGGCTAAACTAGAATATGCTCCTTTGCATGATGCAGAAAAAAAATTAAAATCTCTTCTTGGCAAGGCATACATCATTATGTACATTAATCAGCATGGGGATTTTAGAAATGCCTTAGTCCTTCCTTTTGCACTAAGTCAATAGTAGTATGACAGAGAAGACAAGAAGAGAGGTCAAGAGGGAATGTATTCATTCATTGAAAGGAAAAATGTCAAAAAATATCCCTTTGACAGAGCCTTTTACATTAAAAACCCACAGCTGGCATTTCTGTTGGGGCACACATCAATTTTAGCTGGACAGCAAAATGCTGAGGCTTTCTTCTTCAGGTTGGATATTAAATTCCCTGTTTAGAATAATTGATATTAATATATGCCAACATATTCGATATTTGATGGAAGAAGGACTGGATGATGCCAGGAGAATTCTAAGAGTGCCAGAAAGCAGATTCTAGAAGTCAAATCCTTAACTTCAAAATTAAGTCTAGTTGGCTTTGGAAAGTCTTTATCATTAGAGGTCACCAAGTATAAACTGAATGAGGTATGCTTGGGTATTTGCAGAAGTGATACTATTCCCTGGCAGGAAGAGGCATTAGACAAACTCTCAGCATCCCCTTCAGCAGTGCTTGTGGGTATCACAAAAAAAGGTACAGTGAGTTTTGCCCTCCCAAACTGAGTAAGGAGGAGACCCTCTCCCTCATAAATCTCTGACTTCTTTTATTTGGAAATCCTGTTTCTTTGCTGCCCACTCACAGAAAATTTCTCTTTATGTCTTTAGTGCCATTAATTAAAAATCAGTGTCCTAGATCCTGTACTGAGTGTCGGGGGGCAGGGGAAACTGTGGTCTTGCATCTTGGCCAAATCACATTTACCGGCCCAGTGCCTTGATTGTCAAACCTGGAAAACATAGCAGTTTCTTTTGTTGTTGTTGTTAATTTACTACTAAAATAAGCTTTCCTACTCTCTGTGGCTGAGTCACAGTGTACCAGGCAGCTTTGGCCAGCTATTTTTATGTCAAACTCACAGCAGATACACTATTTGAAATAAAATTGTACATTCACAGTGGGAGAGTGGCTGTAGGGAATTAGGGCATGAACTCACAGCCACCAATGCAAGAATGTTTATACCAGTTAGGCAATGGGTGTAACTGTTAGACAATTCACAACCAGGAAGGTATACAGTTTTGAAACTTCACAAAGTTTCCAAAATTAAGGCAATCTGATGTCCATGGATATAGCAGCAACCTCTCCAGACAAGCTCTTTAATAAAAAGGAATTAATTGAAATGGAACTTTTAGGCATTGAATTTAACAGAGTTTTCCTTTTACACAGCTACAGGTCTAGCCCAAGGCATTGCTTTAATTCATTTTGGCTGGAGTGTATCTTGCTAACATGGTGTACTTTTGTGAGTTTACTTCTTACTTTTAACCCATGTTTGAAAATATTAATAGTTCTTTGCCTTTTTAAAATGCCAATTTGTGTCAACCATGTGCAAATATTGTCTAATACTGAATCATTTCTTTTCGATAGACTTGGCGATGTTACAGCTACCTCACATTTTCTTCATATATTGATCTCTCTGCAGCTCCCAGAGGAGCTGCCTAGAGAAAAATCAATGAACTTCAACTGAAGAAAGGAAGAAGAGACTGAAGAGGTGATGTTTTCATATATGTAAATTGCCACATTTATTAATCAGAAGGAAGAAAAACAAAGAGTAACATTCAAGTCTATAGGAACATACTTTACGAAATCAAATGAGTCTCTCTTGCTCCCGTAGCAATTGATATGTAAGAGGCTCATGGAAGGAGGGAAGTCATTTTAAATGCAATTTAATTCTTTCTTCCACAAAAAAGCACTGATCATAAACTTTCTATTTTAAGTGCATAATAAAAGTAATAAAATATATGCACAAGAAATATCTTTAGTGGGTAAACTTTTGCATCTCTAAATATAGTAACTCAGTACCAACTTTATTAAGCCTGTGATCCTTATCTGGAGCAACCAGAAGATGGATAGCCTCAGTCCGTCATATTTTACCATCTCAGGGACTTTATACAGAGCAATAATTAGCTGTTGACATGAGACAACACTATAATCCAGTTTGCAAAGTTCCCCAGGAGTTGTATTTGTCCAGAGCTGAGCTGTTGGTTTGTCTGGGGACTGTTTTCTCTTCCAACTAGCAAGATGTGCCAGCTGTCTTTGGAAAGTCTCAGGCAGCCCAGACTCTGGCCTGCGCAGCTGTGCAAATCCTGCCTTTAGGGGCTGTCTCATGAGTTCCAACTGTCCTTACGCTTCTGTCTGAAGACATCCGCTAAACATTTACTGGGTTGCTCTTACAAATGTGATATCTATATAGTAAAGGTCTCTTTCAAACCTAGGAACACATCAGGCTTACGTAGTTGTTAGCACGTCCTATCTCCTTTGACCTGCCAGGCTGAACCCACATCTTTTTGCAATGGTAGATGTTGGAAGGAGTTATAGGAAGAAATCATAAGTTGTCTGCTGTCTCAGCCTGGAATACCCCAGGCCATCATCCTGTTGTACCAAGCTATTTATTTTCTTCCACAGGTGAAAGTATTTTGTTCAGTTAAAGTTGCTGCTGAGATCTACAGACCAAAACACCTTCTAAGAAATGGTCCTATAACAAGGATTATATGTGTGTGAGCACATCTATGAAATATTATCATTTCCATTTTTCAAATCCTTACAAGCTCCCAGCTCTGCTTTATCATGATTAGCAGGAGTATGAACACTTTGCTTTCTGTCACTTATCATGAGGAGCGGGAGCATGAATCCCTGTCTCCCGTCAAGCAGTTATTTTCTACTACCTGTCTTTTTGAGCTAAGTTGCAAGGAACTGTTAGAAAATATATACATGTTGGCTCTGAGCTTTTTGTTTAAACATCCAGTAGCATAAGGACTGAATTTGCACCTGCAGCACAGCACTGTGTTGTGACCCTCTGTTAGATGTATGCTATGTGGCTCCCCAGCATGGTTGTATTTACTGAATAAGGTCCTTGTGGCTTTACTATCAATTTTAAGTTCATCACCATCCAGTCTAATACAGGCCAGTCAGTAAATCTTGCATCAAATTTCAGCTTAGCTAGAACATCTCATTTTGAATAACGTAATAATATAACTAAGCACTTCAGCAATGGAAGAACCTGCTGTTTGCCTTAACTATCCCCATCACCGAAATTTGTGACCTTGTTTCTTCTCCCCCATCCCAGCTACTGGATCTTGTGGTAGTTTAGATGGAAGAAGAGATAACTGAGTAGTAATATCCCTTGTGCATGGCATGCCAAGGAAGAGTAACTGCATCAGCTTGCAGATGCCTAAGGTAAAGTAAGTTTTCCAAATCCCTTAGCACAATGGTCTCTGTAAAGGACCTTGATGGTAGCTTCCTTCTGCTACCAAGCTCCTAGCTCTAGCACATGCGTTAAGTAGCCACATGTTCAGGATGGAGATGAGATAGCGAGCACAGATTTATTCATTGCTCTCCCTTCCTCAGAAGCTCAGGTTGACCATAAGGTGACTTACCTTCCTTTCTCTATCCAGACCTTCGACAGGAGAGCTACTCTGTGCCATTACTACTTATTCATAGTCTCCTGGCAGGATTCAACAGTCCTCAGAGAAGAAAAGAGACTCCTAAATCCTTTCATCAAGGAGCCTGGCTAACTTTCTATCCCATTCAATCTCCTCCGTTTACGATGCCAAGTTTTTGGGCCAGGGACTTTGCTATTCTGGTTTTTGCTGTGTGTATAACAACTGGGATGAAACAGACTGAATACAATCCCTCTTCTCCACTCCTAGTATGATCCTAAATACCCATAGAATGGTAGCCTTTGTTTTAGTCTTTCCTTCTAGTATCTGCTGATACATCCTTAGAATAATACCAGGGTTAGATCTTGTATTGCAAAAAAACTCACAGAATACTTTGTTATGAATCAGATCAAAAGACTTTTGATACCCTTATTTCAGGAACACAATTGTCATGGTTTAACCCTGGTCAGCAACTAAGCACCACACAGCTGCTTGCTCACTCCCCCCACCTCAGTGGGATGGGGGAGAACCGGAAGAGCAAAAGCAAGAAAACTCGCAGGTTGAGATAAGCACAGTTTAATAATTAAAATAAAATAGCAATAATAATACTAATAGTAATGATAATAATAATAATAATGATAACAATAATATTAATAATAATAATAGTAACAACAACAACAACAATGATCATATAATGAAAAGGAAAATAATGAGAGAGAGAAAT
>WEKW01022547.1:11075-25555 GCA_013389905.1 Sula dactylatra
AATTCCTAGTTTCTAGACTCAAATCTTGAGTAGTTCCAGGAACACATTTATTTTTTCCTGTTTCCTGATCTTTTTTGAAGAGCTGAATAGAATGGCCTACAGGAACATCCCAGCTGAAGTCTGGTAAATAACCAGGCAGCCCTTCTTACCCCCTTTTCAGTTTGCAGATATAAAAAGGGGCTTTCTTCAAGGCTGTGCAAAACCATACAACACAGTACACACCTGCTTTTAACTCTGAGCATAAGAGCAAGGGTAGGAAGGTAGAGATCAGATAAGAGCCCCAGATCAGCACAGTAGAAACTGCTGANCTCCTCAGCCCTTTGGTTGTTTTTTTTTTTTTTTTTTTGCAAAGCTGTGCCAGACAATGGATGGATGAATACACACAGACACAATTACACCAACTTCCCAGCAAAACTAACAGCTTCAGAAGTGGAAAGATGACTGCTCCCTGCCAGCCTGCCTTGCAAACTGTACCAGGCCACACCAACAGTCTTCAGACAATAATTTGTAATGGCTTTTAGAAATTACAGTTTGAAATCTCAGCAGCTGGCTTACTTTCTATTGAACTTCTTTGCATTATTTTGCTCAACTTTTGAGTAGTTTTACACCTTTTTTCCCCCAATTTGTGAATGCACCAAATTAAAATGCATCTGAATTCTCATTATTTGTTTGCATCTCAAAGACTCCTACTAAGTATGTATTTGGAAATGGTGTTTTGGCTGTTTAATAATGCTTTTTGGGCAGAATGTCTGCATACCTAGTGCTCCTGGCTGAAATCAGTAGCACTTTGAGAAGACGTAAGGGAGAACTATGTTCACTTTCCATCAACTCACTGGTTTTTCCTCAGAGGTTGTACACAGGTCCTGTACTTCTCTCCTCAGAGATCTCTGTTGTAGGATGTCTCCAAAATGCCTGCCTTTGGGCGATAACAGTCGGGCTGGCTCTGTGCTCAGTGAAACACTAAGATCTGAAAATAGTACAATGTAAGGAATTTACCTTGCAAGTTCCTTTCCCTGGGGAATAATTGTACAAACTCACATATCTTCTGTGTGGCACCTGCATAAACATCCACGCTCAGCAGGAAAGTTTGCTATACTAGCACCTCTCCTTTCCCACACACAGCTGTGGAAAACAGAACTGTGTTCCTGATCAAGGACATGCTTGAAGTTCTGCATAGGTTCAAAACACACACAAACATTTTCTCCAGCCTTGCTCTGAGATAAAATAACTTGAACAGCATGTTTACCTGAAAGCATCCAAGGAAGCCAGATAGAAGACAGCTCCAGCCTGGAAGTCAGCAGTACTTTTTAGCATAACGCTACGTACAAGTTAAATTCAGTTTATCAGGCAGAACTATCTGCTGTAACACAGCTTAGGGATTACAGCTGCCTTGCATCTTTGTGTCCTTGTCAGCAAAGAAAATCCTTCAGAAAAGCACTTTCCCACCACAGTGGGAATTTTAAGGGAGGAAGACATAGCCTCACCACTGTGACCTTAGAGAAGCAGTTTTAAAAACAAAACAAAGTACATATAACCAATGGCATTTCAGAACTGCTAGTGAAGGACTGTTTCTATGAGCACAGATAATGTATCATCTGTAAGGAGATTCTCCCAGTGGAAGCATGACAATAGAAGACATATCACTTGGAAGAAATTTAAACTTAGCTGGTGAAGGTCAGAGTTTATTTTGGCTTAATTATGAACCAACCACAGATTTATGCAAACTGGATTTAATTAAAATAGGTAAAATTAAAGGAAGGCTATCAAACACAAACTGGGGAGTGCCAGACTTCAACTTTGCTTACCTCAGTTGTAAACTCTTATGTCAAATAGCCTTGGATAGATAAACAAGTGACTGGATGGACTGCATTCGAGTTTTAACTGCTCTGTTTAGACTGATGAGGGTACTGTTACTAATTAGAGGACATTCGAATGGTTCTACATCCAGTGGCAGCTCTGCATGAAATAACTTTAGCAGACCTCAAACCTCACCTGCTCAGTATCATTCCTTTCCTTGTGCTAGCATAGTTTGTCTAAGCATACAGAACCTGGATTGGGGAATAAATCTGCCCAAAATTTAACTGGCACAAGCAGATTGGTTATTCTATTTCTAGTATAAGTATTTTCAGCAGAGAAACATAAGATCTTTTAAGGACTGCTCAATTACAAATCCTATGGATTTGTATCCATAAATCCACTGCAGGCCCCATCCATCATAGGCAAAATCTTAAGGGCTCTGACAGCTGAGCTTAAGTATTTCATGACAGCCTATTCCTTTCACCTAACAGCTCCATCCTTTCCAGGACACCTTTCTCATGGCAGAATGGGTGCAGGGTCTTCAACTGCTCGCTTCCACTAGGTTACACCACACTAAATACAAGCTCATGAAAAGATGTAAAAATACAAACTAAGGGGTTGGACACAATCCAAGTTGTACTGTAAACTCCCTACAAGAATCTGATTTAGTCTCCAAAGAGTCCTCCTGCCTCCTTTTAGCAAGGACTAAAAAAAACACCCCCCCCAAAAAAACAAACCACAAACTACAAAACACCAAACCTCAAAATAAACAAAGCACCCTAAAACAAAGGGCTACTGAACCCACATACTCCTTTTAAAATGAAACTCTGACAACATAACAGCAAAAGCAGACTAACAGGGATTTTTAAAGTTTAAGTCTTTAATTCTTCTGCATAAAGACAAAACGCCAAAAATGTAACACATTCCCTTATTTACAATCATCATAAATCACATGGAAGCATGCACACTGGAACCACAAGGTTCTAAACACTACTTCTTAAAAAAGTCCTGTACAGATGCATTCCTTGTATACACACACTCCAAGCTCTGCGGCGTGTGACTGAGCCACCCTTGTGCTGGGACACTACTGAACCTCATGCCTGAGCATGCCTGGAAGTTAAGTTTTGGAAGGGACAGGGAGTCATTTCTGGGGAAGCAGCTTGCTTCCAACTTCAGCAGCACAATGGGCTTTTGGCCCTTGGTTACGCTGCCAGCCCCACAGCAAGGCTGCTGTGTGTCAACCCTAGCACTGCCACAGTTCTGCAGCAGCCTCGCGAAGAGCCAAACCAAACTACTGCAGAGACAATTTCCAGCTCTAACAGACATTTGTATCCCAGTACATGCTACATAAAATGCCACAAGGACTGTAAAAAAAATAATATCTTGTAACTGGCACATGAATCTGGTCTAAACTCCCCTGTAGCCTCAGCCCTCACTTTGATCTTCTGAGCACAGTGCTAGAGTGTAAAACAAAGGAGAGCTTATCTCAACACGGTGACAACCCTTAGCCTAAACACCCCATGCCCAAGAGCAGCTCCACATCTGCAAATACTTCTGCTCACCTCCAATTCCTGTTGGAACAGCCCTGAACTCACCCTCTTATACTCTTAGCAGTAGATTGGCTCTTTGGGTCAGGCTGCAACATACGTTAAAGTAAAATCCAGGTATTTAGGCTGTGTTGCTGTTCAGTCACTCATCCCCTTGAACAGAGGGAGCTGATTTCGATAAGCCATCTACCTTTCCCTTCTCTTCTCTCACTAGGCTTAGACAAATGCTTGCTTAATACATCTTGTCTCAGAGAACAGTAAATAAGCCAAATGGATGATCACCCCATTCAAAAGCTAAGAACAGCTTGTCTTTAACAACTGGAGAAACACTGGAATTATCTACATTATTTTGAAGCAGTTCTTCAGGTTGGATGTACAATTCTGGTCCAGTAGAGGAAACAGGGTTTAACTCCTTGGTTTAAGGGGTGGCATTATTCAGTCTGACTCAGTATTGGACCAGTTCACCAGCATAACTTTAGCGCACTCTAAGTAGCACGATCTCCAAATGGCAACAGCAGGATCCATCAACTGAAGTAGCCTTTACAATACGATGTACGTGGCATCTGCCAACGCAGGCAAAGCAGAAACATTCTCACAAAAGCTTTAAGGAATATCCATCATCATCGTAGCACAGACTTAATGAAATCTGAAGTTTTACGCTTGAGGCAGAGCTTGCAGAAAACAATCTATCCTTAAAGATCTGGAGAAACCTAAACAAAAAGGTAGACAACAGCATTTTATAAATACAACATACCTAGTCATTAACAGCAAAGCATTTAGTCTCTTAAGCTCTAGTATTACAGTTGCAGTAAACAGAACACAGTACTGCTTAGGGCGAGCTTAAAGCACAGTATAAGAGACAAAGCCATACTGTCCATACTAAAGAAAGAGTTACAGATAGTATAACATTCCAGCACATAAGTTAATGGAAAAACAAAGAGAATACTATATACCCTATATTGCTAAAGTATTTGTCAAAGTGAAAATGAAGTAGTTAAGCCTATCCTTCCGAACCCCTCACATCATTTTCATCTAAATGTTGTTGTCAATTCATAAAATACATTTTTCCTCTCAATTCTAATTAACCTGCCATATCTTAAATGTCCTGCTAAATTCTTCCTTCCCTTAAAAACCAGCCAGATATATTAAAAATCACAGACATTTAACCAGGCTCAAAACAGCCACATCTATTTTTCCTGTTTAAGACAGAACCTTTCTTTTAGCAGAAAGGCGGACGGTGTGGAATTCTACCACGTAACCCACTATCTGGTTTTCAAGCAACGTTCACTTTTCACAGATGAAGTTCCTCCCATTTGAGAGTTAGAGCTCATCACACCTAAAAACCATGATTAAAGTCAGTGTCTCTCTTGATATTGATCTTTGCATCCCAGGAAACCAGCGTTTTGCTCCACAGAGAAGCTATTTAATTCACTTCATCTTACATGTCACAAAGATAGTACTCCTTATTAGAGACTTATTTACAACAAAGACAACTGCAAAGCAGCTAAATATCAACTGACTATCTAGAAGTCCAGAACAGAATACAATCGTTTAGGTTGGAAAAGACCTTTAAGATCATCAGGTCCAACCACTAACCTAGCACTGCCAAGTCCACCACTAAACCATGTCCCTCAGCACCACATCTACATGTCTTTTAAATACCTGCCTCCAGGGATGGTGACTCCACCACCTCTCTGGGGGCAGCCTGTTCCAATGCCTGACAACCCTTTCAGGGAAGAAATTTTTCCCAATATCCAATCTAAACCTCCCCTGATGCAGCTTGAGGCCATTTCCTCGCATCCTATCACTTGTTACTTGGGAAAAGAGACCAACACCCACCTCACTACAACCTCCTCTCAGGTAGTTGAGAGGGCAATAAGGTCTCCCCTCAGCCCCCTTTTCTCCAGGCTAAACAACCCCAGCTCCCTCAGCCGCTCCTCAGAAGACCTGTGCTCTAGACCCTTCACCAGCTTTGTTGCCCTTCTCTGGACACACTCCAGGACCTCAATGTCCTTCTTGTACCAAGCGGTCCAAAACTGAAATGCGACCTCACCAGTGCTGAGTACAGGGGCACGATCAGTTCCCTACTCCTGCTGGCCACACTGTTGCTGATACAAGCCAGGATGCTGTTGGCCTTCTTGGCCACCTGGGCACACTGCTGGCTCATGTTCAGCTGGCTGTCAACCTGCACCTCCAGGTCCTTCTCTGCCAGGCAGCTTTCCAGCCATTCTTCCCCAAGCCTGTAGCGTTGCATGGGCTTGTTGTAACCCAAGTGCAGAACCTGGCACTCAGCCTTGCTGAACCTCACATAATTGGCCTCGTCCCATCCATCCAGCCTGTCCAGATCCCTCTGTAGTGCCTTCCTACCCTAAAGCACATCAATACTCCCACCCAACTTGGTGTCATCTGCAAACTTAGTGAGGGTGCACTCGATCCCCTCATCCAGACCACTGATAAACATATTAAACAGAACCAGCCCCAAGACTGAGACACTATAAGGCTCTTATGTGCTCATATGAGAAAGATTCTCTTAACTATGTTGTACAGATGCATGCTTCCTTTACCTGCACATTTCACCTTATGTTGATTGCACATATGCTGACTGTAAACCTCTTCCTATTTCAGTGCAGATCTTATGTGACTGCACCAGTTTTCCAAGGATGATCTCAGACTATATCTCTATTCTTCAAATCATTCTCTGTCACAGGAGAAAGTCCTTCTTCTTCAATACTTCTATATACAAAGAGAGACTAGATATTTTCAAATATTGAATTAGCACTTTAGAAAGTGTATCCATATTAAGTCTTACTCACGCTCAAAGATTTTAAATTTAAAAAAAAAAATCAATAAAGTCAAGAGAAAAAACACCATTAGCACAATTTTTAAAAGCTCTACCTTTCTTTTCCACATATTGTTAGAATTCAAATCGTAAGTAGTGTAAAACTAATTGTGTGCCATATTCTCAATGAGTTTTATTATAAAAAATATTCCAAGATCACTGTTAAACAGACATTTATATCATAGGCCGTAATATTTCAGAGCCTGCATTAAATGTAGACCAAAGACAATCAAATTACATGAAAGAATATCTGCCAATAAAAGCTGTTTGACTCAAGATACTACCCATCCTATTACCGCACCACAGGAATCTAAAGTCCAAGAGAAAATTTTCATTGAAATCTACTGCTGCAAATGCAAAGTTGTGACTTCATTACAAAAATACTAAGAGGCAGAAAAGCTGTTACTGAAATGTTAAAAAAATGGCACTTTTCATTTGGGTGATAAAACACATGTTTTCTGGCTGAACAGGTAAATATTTCAATTTACCAAGCCTGAAGTATTAGATCTTTTAATTAAGGTGCTGCACTAAATACAAGAGGATGGGATAAAATACTAATATAATAAAGGAATAAAAAGAGAAACTGATCTGCTTGAACTTAACAGTTGGATTCTGTAGAACTGTTTCTGCATATGGGCTGCTGAAACAGAATAAGTGAAATAAGCAGTCAGCATGAACTCACCTCGGTATTTAAATTTTTTTCCTCATTATTCCATCTTCAGCGCTTGCACTTCCCCATCCCATTTCAGGGTATTCTGACTGATGTCCTTCCATTAAACTGCTACAAAGTTTAAGCCTACAAATTAAAAAAAAAAGAAACCCAAAGACTAAGTGGCTTTATTATGGTGAACTTTTTCTGCTACATACAGCTACAACCTGCTCTTTACTCTAATACAGACTACAACATGAGAACATAAAGACAGAATTTTACCATGCAACATACAAATATTGGCCAACACATCCCTAAGAAGAATGGTAAAAAAAAAATTAAAAAACCCTCATGTTTATAATAAGAGCTTGGATTGAAATACAGGAATAAGGCAACTCTGCTTCCAACTTAATACACAAAAAACCAGTCCCTGACTGACAAGCTGCATTTTATACCTCTCCAGCCTGCAGTCGGTATCTCTGCAACTTTTGCTGTCAGGCAGAAAGAAATTGGGTTTTTTCTGTTTCTGATTGTTCCATCCTGAAGAACAACTGGCTGGAATTGGGTCACTGCATAAAAACAAATAACTATCATTATTGTTAGCTACAAAACAACTTAATCCCTCAGGAGACAGAAAAGAAGCTTTCAGCTCCTAGGCTTAGCAAGCAAGAGTCTAGTAACAATCACAGGGACCAATTCTGTAAAATGCCATCGCTTTCCATAAGACAAAGAGGGTGAAAGGGACTCAACATCTTCCAGCATTACTTAGTGGCAGAAGCAACAGAAAGCAATAGATGGAGAGTCAGACTGGGAAAAGCCAAGTAACCTCAAAGAACAAAACAACCACCAAACATACCACATGTTGGAAAAAGCGGCAGGGGGAGTTGTATTAAACAGTGAAGGAAAAGGAAAAAACCAGAGGACACCTTCATAGCACAAGCAATAAACAGAAATAATATAGTAATCATTATTACCTTGTTATTTCTATACCATGTTGTACTGACATTACTTCGTCATTTTCACCAAAGGCTTCCCACTCTGAGCACTTTGAAAAAGCCTCCTGATGTCCTGATTCAGTAAGACTAGAAAGAAAGTGAAAAGGTCTAAAACTAACGACTTTTTTATCACAGTTCCTCTTAATTCTTCTGAAGATAAGGGGGGCTAAGTAGAGAGAAAAAACCACACCCGTACAAACATTTTTACTAAGCTTGGTGGGAAAAGTCTACTAAACCCCAAAAAACTTAAATCATTGTTCCAGTTCTCTTGTGGTTCTGACAAAACTTTTATAGTGTTAAACCACGCTCTCCTCCACATAGCCTATCATTTCTCATTTATGGGAAGACGACTTATGCAGCAGCTAGGAAGGGGGGAAAAGATGAAATATGATTAAGACCAATCGCTAGAGGAGTATTTTAATTCCTGAACAACTTAGACTAAAGAAGGTGTTAGCCTGAAAAATTCTACCCTTCTGTTACCCATTTTGAACACTAACTTCACCCTGTTCAGTCTCAGGCTGGGTAACCAATTCCTTGTTCCAACAAGCATTTTCTTCCATACTATCTTTCATAAGGCAGGGAGAAGCTTAAAACACACAAAGCTTCTTTCACATCCCTTCGTGAACACATGTTCTCTGTAATACCTGTAGCAAACGTAACATGGCAATAATTAAACAGGCAGCGAGTTTCAGTATTCGCTGGCAGACTTATGACTGCACACTGGGCTCCATTCCTGTACCGTAACTTGTACACACTGTGTATGTCAAAAAGCAGAATGCAGTGCATATAAGAGGTATGGGAAATAACTATGACAGACACATAACAATTTTAGAATTGTAACGCCTGAAGCAGAAACCAGGTTCCATGAGAAACCAAGAACAACACATCAGCGTTGCCTAAATCTACACAAAAAACCTGTTGTGTCATCCAACACTGAAGTTTCTTCACCTTTGCAGTGGACCACTGTAAATATTTGCTATCATGCAACACAATTACTTGGCCATGATTTCCTTTCCTCATTAAACTGCACACATCTTTACATAAAATTAAAGCTATTAACAAATGGAGGGATAAATACCAGTCATATTCCAAAAGCTGGTTCATAGTATCAATGAGTCTCCATATGGAGAATCATTTCATACCTTTCCAGTGTGTGGTACATACGCATATAATGGGTTTTGCTCTTTGAAACGACAGAGGAGTCAGAATTGTTTCTTTTTCTGCGTTTCCATACTGGAGAAGAATCTGGAGAACAGGAACTACAAAAATAAGACATAGATTTTGCACACAACACTTTTCATCTCAGTTTAAATGCTTATCAGAATTCTGCAAACTCATGGCACATGCTACACAGGAAGACATTTTTTGAGGTATGATTTTTTTCATACAGCAGAGGAACAGCGAGAAAATGGCTCAAATTTTCGTAACCACTCCATTGTATTTTGAAAGTGAATCCAGTCACAATCGCACAAGAAACATGGAATCAGAATGATTTTCAGGTCCACATGCATGCCCCCAGGTTGAGATATCTCAGTAAACTGGGAAGTGCATGAGGTGCTTCACTGTTAGTCTCCCTGCTGTTCTGCAGACAGGGGTAACACTGTTAATTAAGGATGGTCACTCTTGCTTCTGAAAAAGGTATCCTACTTTCAGCACTTGCCCACAGTGGTTAAAGAAACCTCAGCACTCCACTGTATAAACAGAGAAGCTGAAAAAACACTGCCTTTTTCTGCTGCTAATCATGCAAATCTATAATGCTGGTGATTTTTCCATGTACAATGTTCTGTACCAGTGATGGATTACGTTCAACAGCAAAAATGCTGAACTCCAAATCTGAGCATTAACTTCCCTCCCTCATTAAATGCTTCCTAAAAAAACCTGACAGCATCAACGTGTATTGAATTATTTCAGTCTATAATATAGTCTGTAAGTCTTAAGTCTTTATAATCTTATAGAGATCTTATACCTCTTATAATCTTACAGACTTCTAAGTCTATAAGTCCTACTTTCCAACTATAATAATCAAATATTATTTCAATAAGTTAACCACAAAAATTTTCTCGTACCTCTCTGGTGTGTAGTCAGTCTGTCTGCATTCGTCTTCACACGCATTTCTCTTCTGCTTTTCGTCAAATACAAGGGAGCCAGAAACGTCCTGATCTTTGCAGAACCATTCCTGAGAACTGCCTGAGGGTTCTGTACTACTAAAAAAAGAAAAGAAGAAAAAAAAAAGGATTTAAAATACTACCCATCTTGCTTACCACTCCAAGCAGAAGACAGTTAGGCTGCAGTAATAATTAAAGGTTCATCTCTATGACATTCAGATGGTGCAAACAACTGCAGCTTCCACCATAGCTCAATTACAACACAGTTAAAACTATTTACACAATGCAGTTATAGAGCTAATAGATTTCCACTCTTTTTCTCCCAATTTACTAGTCCCAAACTTGTAAAGTATTAGGTGGTGTCAGTTAGCAGAGCTAGCCTTGTTACAGAAATTCAAAGTTTTGAAAAGATATAAAAAAAATTCCGTCTTGAACACAACCGCCACTCTCTTGCAGAGAACACAGAAATCTCTAAACTTCTTACGCTTCTCAAATCTCTAACATATAGTTATTGCAGGAGAATGCTGGTTCCATTGACATCATAAAAAGGAAAGATGGAAAGGTTATCAAGGTCAAGGAAGAGTAACCACTGAACGTCTGCTTACGTCCATCCCTTTCTGGAAAAATAATTTTACCTTGTGCTGACCAGTGTAAACACACAGGGGAAGGGAGTGTACTACTGTAGACAGATCAAAAGCCTTCCTTCCCAAAGTGCCTTAATGGAGATTAATTTAGACTAAATAATGGGAATATCTCGAAGACTAACAGAATTCAAAAAGAAAACAAGGCTTTCAAGGAGACTCCAATTTCTGAACCTGATCTCTTGCTCTCAGTTAGGAATGCTCTAAAGGAAATAGAGAGTCCTCCTGTGATGCAAAAGACAGGTGCTGACTTAATTCACCCATACACACACTGGCTGCAGATCCCAGGTTTCTTCAGCAGGAGGATCCCAGGCATGCAGTGCTATCTTCCACAGCCTGATCTGCTGGTCCCAGGATCTACGGCTGTACTTCTTAAATTTGTTGGGAGTTCTAGGATGAACTCCTGGTATTCGCTGATTCCTGTAAACACGCAGTACATTTATATTTCAGGACATGATTTTCATTTTTAAAAAAAAAACAATCCTCAGTCCCTCAGATCATGCAAGCATCAGTAGCCTAATAAAAAAATGTAATATTTTTAAACACTTAACTGAAATGGGTATATTCTAAAATATTGTCAAGAACAGACCACACAAGCAACAATTAACAATAACATGCTGAATCACATCAGAGGTTCATCCAGTCCAGCACTCTGACAGCTGTCAAAAGCTGATCCCTACTGGCTGTGGACAAATATGAAACAGAAGAAGCATAACTCGGACCCCTTCAATAGTATCCTAGCCTCCAGTTACTTCTGTCTGTTTTCCTCTGCCAGGTGCAGTTTGTTTGTATTTAGTATTATACTGAGTCTGGCTGGGATGGAGTTAACTTCTTTCAGAGCAGTCCCTGTAGTGCTGTGTTTTGGATTTACAGCTAAAACAGTGCTGATAACACACCAATTTTTGGCTGTTGCTGAACAGTGCTTGCACAGCTTTAAGGCCTTCGCTTTTACCCACTCTGCCCTGCCCACTCTCACAGCCACTAGGTTCAGGGTGAACAAGAAGTTGAGAGGGGAAACCACTGGGACAGCTGACTCAAATTACCCAAAGAGATACTCCATACCCTGTAATGTCATGCTCAGCAATAAAAAGCAGAGCAGAGGAAGAAGGGGAGGTGTCTTCCAAAATGGCCACTGCTCAGAGACTGTCAGGGCACCACTGTGCTTTTGGGAAGAAGTGAGTGATTGCATTTGTGTCACTTGCTTTTTCCCCTCCTTTCTTTCCCCCATTAAACTGCCCTTATCTCAATCTGTCAGTTTTCCAGCTTTTGCTCTTCCTATTCTTTCCCCATCCCACTGGGGAGAGGGAGGGAGCAGGTAGCTGTGTAGATACTCAGCTGCTGGCAGGGGTCAACCCACAAGTATCTTCAGCAAACTTTTATTCTGCCACTGACTATGCATTATTAGAATTACAGCAATCCCCACTGTAAACAGCATTTGTCATTTGTAAAAAGCATTTGTCTTGTATAGAAAGCAAAGTACCCACACTCTCTGGGTAAGATGTAAATTATATATATGCCTTTCCACTGAATCTACACTGGGCAGACACCATAATAATGCTGTCTGGGACCACCCAATAGCTGGAGGTGCTATTTCTCAGATGGTATCCCAAACCCAGATCCTGCCCACCACAGAATACTGCAGAGCTCGCTCAAACTGTATCTTCAGTACAAAATAATCCTGTTTATAGTCCACCATACTGGAGTCAGCTTTAAGCCTGGAGTGGAAAAAAGCATATTACAATGATGTTTTAAATCACACAAAGGACCTTGTTCTCAAGTGGCTCCCCCTACCAGCTTCAGAGATCAATGTACTTCGCCATAACACTTTTTGTAAGATCAACAGACCCCTGCTAAGAAACAGTATTATAAACTATCCCATTAAAATGCCACCCAGAACACTTTAAATTACAATTCACAAAGCAATCCAAGACTCTTTGGAAAAAAAAAAAAAGCATTACTTAAGATGTGATCATGGTATTGTGAGATATCTGTGGTCATTTATGACGTCTGTTGTTGATTTTTAGTCACCTAGTCTAATATTTCAAGTTTTGCTCAACAACCTTGCAGAGTCCACTGCACTCCGCTGGCAATAAACCCTTACAGGTAGAATCCACAGAAAGCTAACAACTGTAAATAGCAAGCCATATTGACAAAAACACCTCTAAAAAATAACCCTCAAAACAAAAAACCAAGAACACAGGTGCACATCTACACATTAGTACAGACTAGCTTCTGAATCTCAATATCTCTGCAGTAAGCAGAGGGGGCTGGCTAAGATATCTTGATTTGAATACCACAATTCACAGACTCTGAAGCCCAAAGTAGAACAACAGAGAAAGCAAGAAATCCAGGTTTTGATTTGTTAGTTACTGATGAATCATTGAAGACTGGCTTCCCTTACCAAAACATAAATGCAAGGCTTTATTCAGTCCTCATTCAAAGCTGTCATTTCCTGGTATTAATTAACTTCACACTGGCCTAGCAACACAGTCACCAGAAGCATCACAGGGAGCTAATTAATACGGAGTTTATTTAAAGTACATTTGCTACCAGCAACAGCAATACACAAAGAGAACATTTAGCTTTAAATTTTCCCTAACTAAATTTGCTTGTATGCAGAAAATACCTGGTTTCTCTTTAACAAAAGTAAATTGATTCAAGTTTTCTTTACTTACTGTTCATATAATTTTAAGAGGACTAAAGCTGTATGCTGATCTGCACACACATCAGGAACAAATAAGAGTTTATTTGAAAACGTGCAACACAGTGCAACTTACTTTGGAACTTCTTTAATGTATCTGTCATATGCAAGGGTATTCTTTCCAAAATTGATCTGTTTTTGTCTTCTCCTCAGAACCACTTCATCTGTTTCCCTTTCAGCTGGATTAGCAGAATCACTGGAAACAGAACTTCAAAATAAAAATTAGAATTAAGTCGAAAAGAATCTTAATAGCTTTACAGCAAGGTATTTAAACACATAATCTAGAACTGCACGTATTCTTACTCTGATAGACAGTAAGCACAACTCTTACTTGACTAGTTTACGGAAGTGAAAGTTGTGGTAACAAAATGAATCATTAGGACAAAACCACTAGGTTTTGAAAGTTCATGCAATTGCTCAGGTTTGTAACAACTAAACCTATACCCAAGGGTCTTGGTGCTAGAGTGGCCTTACTAGAAGCTTACAGCTAGTCCTACAGCAAGGAAATCAAATGATATGTGATTATTACATATGCATGTAACAACTTCCTAACATAAATGTGAAAAAACTTAAACTTAATTAAATGAAGATGGATAATATAAAGGAGGCTAGCCTAAATGATCCAAAGCCATTTCTCTCTCCAAGCCTCGATGGCCAGTTTTCATTTTTCCTTTCACTATTCCAGTATTTTCTCTTATGGAAAGTTGTAACAAATATGCAATTTAAGCTGAAAAAGGAAGAGAATCAGCAGTGATCATACAAGTAGCTTTTGAGATCCGACTTCTCAGTGCTACCCTCGCCTCAAGGCTTTCATCAGGCTTGATATGAAACAGCCTGGCTGTGGTTCAAGTCTTGATTAATGTATATAAGGTAGTCGAAGATCATCAGATGGCTATTGCTAAAAGCAATGCAATAATACTTAATAATTATTCAAAACCTACTTCTTTTTTTTAGTTGATGTCCTCATTGTTTTGCCTTCTTCAATTCTACCTTCCCAATCAGGACAACTAAAAAGTGGCCTAGAATCTTCTGGTGTTGAAGAGCTGGAATATNNNNAGAAACTTCAATAGTAGACAAAAACAGCTTCACAACCATAACACCGTAGGCATGCCCCTACTCTATTTCAGTTCAAAGTCAAACAAATTGAAAGGTTTCAGCTCAAGTCACCTTTAGCAGTGATGCAAGATTATCAGCTTTACTTTGCAG
>WEKW01022547.1:28991-41905 GCA_013389905.1 Sula dactylatra
GGCCGTGGTGTCTGTGGGGGCGCGCGGGAACGCGCCCCTCTGGCGGGAAGAACGTGGCGCGTGCTGCCGCTCCGGCCGCCGTGAGGCGGCAAAGCGCGGGTTCTCTCACACCCAGGGCACCACCTCCGTGATGGCCTCTCCCTCGCCCCCAGCCAGCCTGGGGGGCGGCGGCAGCCCCCAGAGCCGCCCCGCTCCCTGATCCAGGCAAAACGCGGCTCCGACAGCAGGGCGTTACCTCGCTCGTCAGCCGAGGGTTAGGTTTTGGCTTAGTTAGCCTTCGCCTAGATGCAGGGCGATAAATCAGCTCAGCAGAGGGGGTTGATGGGCACCACAACACCTCGAGAAACGCGTCCCATGTTTCATACTGTTAGTAGGATGTGCTACATTCGTCTATCGCCTCTGTCAACATATCCAAGCAACGACACAATAAAAAACTTGTTTTATACAGGACATATTGCTATGTGCCAGTGCTCCCCTGGAAAGACAAATTTCTAGTCATTGCCCCTGCTGATGCTGTGACATTCAGTGTCATTCCTTCCCTCCTGCTACTTATGGAAAGTATTTGTGGTTTTTTTTCCTGAGATACATACATAGATTTCACACACCTTCTTTCCTTTATGCAACCCTCTGCATTCAGGTTATAATAGGAAAATTCATCAAAGAAGGAATTACCAGGTGCAGCTTCAGGAGAATTTAAGCCCTTTTTGTATTCACATGTTCTCAGCTAAAACTTTGTATATAGGTAAGTCAGACTGATTTACACCCATATAAAGTTTTAACTGCTAAACGTAACTTTGAAATGAAAACCAGAAGTCTTACATAAAATCAATCATTTTTATTCAGCTCTTCAGAGAGTTTTAATCTTAACTACACGTATTCATTAAGCCTTTTCCTTAAAGGCTATCCAAATAATACTGTCCATTTTAAAATAGGTAAGCTATCTAGGTAAAAAAAAGCAACCACAAATAATAAACCCTGTGGTATATCTTTGGAAGAAAATGTGTTGTAATGCATGTAAGAGCTTTAATATTTATATCTCAACTCCTTAAATATCTCAAAGTCAACATTTCTTAAGAAATGGCACTCAGAACTTTAGTCAGTTATGTCATATTGAGGTTTTGCCTGACTGGAATGGTGTGTAGCTGCAGTCTACCAAGTTTTAACACAATAAAAATACTCATACTAAGGAGATCACATAATAACCTGGTATTTTGGTTTCAAGATATGGCAAGCCTCATGGTAAACAACTGCATTCGTATCATGGATTCAAAACATATCCTGCTTGGACAGTAATGCCTTTTTTGGGTTAGCAAACTATGTCAATCTAAAAAATCAACAGACAACATATTTTGCCAATATTTTCTGGAATGCTGTAATTATGGAAATAACACAACTGTGGAAATAAATAATATAGCCACAGCTCATGTTTTCAGAAACACCTGTTCAGCTGCAGCACATATGGCAATTTGGGCTATACACATATACATACATATGGGGTATTTATACTGACACTGTGCACCCACATATAGATTGTCTTACTGTAATGACGTTACATTTATATAACATATTTCAGTTTACTAACATCGTCTATCCACAAGTCAGTGATGTGGAAAAGCATACACACAGCTGAAAAAGCAACGCTAAATCACTAATAATGCAAGAAAAATCTTGAAGTAAATATTTTAGCCCATCACGTTTCTTGGTTCATTTTTTTCTTAGAAAAGTGCTGTGAAAAGACTGATTCTAAACCCTACCCTTATGTTTAAGAAACATATCAAGATTGGGTGGGAGGCAATGTATTTCATTTTACTGCACAGATATTCTCTAGAAAAAGCCCTATATGTGCATGTGATTCTTCGGATGATGACCTGAAGCTATCACAAAGACAAATGCCTATTTTTATATGGTATTATTTTAATATTCAGTGATTTATTCAAGACAAATAAGATATCGCATGACTCTGCAGGGAGAGGTCACGGTTTCTCCTACTGTCTCTAAGAAGAATATGTCATATGGATTTTTAACAAGTTGGTTCTCTAACACAGCCTTTAAGAAGCTTACAGACTTTGGAGGCAGGCATGCCAGATTACTTTGAGAATTTAAACTTGGAAAAAAAAAATACTTGTTTTAAGGAATTTAAGTCAGGCACTGTTATTAACATAAATCATAATTTTATTTTGGTAATTATTACTAAGATTTCTAAAAGGCACTTCTGTAGATAGAGCACCACCATTAAAAAATGCAAGAGTATTACCCATTTATGACTGTTACTTTGTCATACTGTGATATTGGCAAAAGAAGTAAGATGAATAAAAGCAAATTTTCACTAAAATGAAAACTTCCCATCAATTCAAAGCAGATTTCTGTAAAGAACAACTCTGCTGCACAAGCAATTAGGAGACTAAAACTTTTATTGCATGTGATACTATTGGCAACTGACCTGTTTTTCTTGTGGAAAACCATCTGCAACTACACATATCTAAGTTTCTCAAGGCCTTTACGATGTTAGCTTCGCACATCTTTACAATAAATATTTTTAGTCCAAATAGGAAAAGAGCTGTAGGAATTGAATGACTGTCAGTGGCAAAACCACAACTCCAAAATCCTACCCTCTCTTCTGCAACTGTTTCAAGGACCACATCCCTTGTATCTGTGCCACATTATGTAAACTTTCCAGAAGTAAAAGATACAAAAGGCTTATTTGTGAGGCCACTGCATAGTGAGGAGGTGCATGTCAGATAACACCATCTGGCCCTGTAAGAATCTGCCAAAGATTAAAAAGTCCTGCAGAGACCATTTCAAACTTCCAAATAACTTTCCCACAGAAATACTGGAAAATATTTTAAATTCAATCACTGATCACCTCCTTGATTTTCTATTAATTTTCAGACTTGTCAACAAATCTGTCTGAAACTCAGGAACTCAATCCCATTCAGATGAAGAGGCACATGCCACTTAAAGTCTCTTTGGGAAAGAGAGATAAATCCAGTCTCAGTATCAAATTTTCCCTCTATCCAATCCAAAAGAACAGGCAATGAAAAACGGAAAAATCACCCTTATTAACAGGTAGTACGGATAATTGCATAGTAAATGTTCTATATGTAACAACTGAGATATGCTCAAGCAATAAGTGTCCTTAAACCCAAACAATTTGGACTTTTATAATTGCATGTTGTTAAAAAACCCCAAACAAAGAAACCAACACCAACAACGTAACATGTTAGTTCTCAAATGATGATGTCAAATCTGTTCTCAGGTCCTCATCCCTCTCCAAAATAGGGCTTGCAGCCACATTTGTAACCGTTTCCTGGCTGGCTGGCTCTCAGCGCAGCTTGGGGCATTCACCATGCAACCTGTAGCTAGGCTGAGACTCTAACAAAATCTTTCATGGTTGTGCTTCCAGTATTTGTGCCATTTTTAACATCCTGACACCTATTCCTGCTCAAAGCAGTTTTCCCTATCATGGTAAACAAGACATTTTCAGTTAACCACTGGCACGCTATCTATGCTAGTGATTTACTGTTAAGATCTTCCTGATTATACAGGTGGGAGGTATTAGGGCTTTTATTCTCCTAGACCAAAGCATTAAAATATTCCTTTCTCTTGCTATTTGACCCACCTGTCTGCCTGAGGTTACTACCCTTCTAAGATGGACAACCCAAGCAAGCAAATAGCTGCATCTCAGCCCCTGCACTGCACAGGTCAGTGTAAGAACTCACATTCTCCAGCAGCTTGAGGCTTTCCACCAAGCAGTATGCCAAATAATTGTTCATTGAAGGGTACGATGGACAGCTAGAACACTAAGCACTGAATTTAGGTCTAGGAGTAGGGCTCTCTTAAATGTATTGAAAACGCTTTGATTTTAATTTACAAATTATTCTGATTCAGATCAAGAAGTGTGCATCAGTACCCTATGGATATTAAAACAGCGACCACTGCTTATGATCAGTCTTTGAATTCCAAGCCTGAAGAACTTTCGTTAATGACAGTCATTCTTCGGGCATCTAGCAAGGCAACTTATACCTTTGTGATCCTGGTGTCTCTTTCAGAGGAAAGGTTACCCCTCAGAAAAAGCTTACAGGCTTTGAAATAGCTTTGAAATACTTTCAGAGTATTTAGACAGTTCAGATGTTTGCTGCACTCCCTTCAAATGTATAAAAAAAAGTCCATCACGTAAAGAGCATCGGAACCCTGAGCAATGTAGCTCGTGGCATCCCACAGATTTAACGATGCATAGCGTTAGCAGTGTAGGTAAATGGGGTATGTTTCTGAATCCTTCTGTTTGAAATAAATCCATCAAAAAATAAGATAGAGGCAGATTAATGGAATAAAAGGTCCCTATGGGAGTTGTACGTCTTCAGGGATTAAATTCCTTAGCCTACAGAAAACTAATCCCCTTTATAAGTGGAGGGGACCAGCAGAAGTAACACAACTGGTATACTTGTTTGGTGAACACTTGCAAAGATTAATGAGAACTTTACAAATGGATTCAAGAAGAACAAAAGTATCAATGAAGTCTAACCAAAGTAATTTTCTCAGCCCTTTACTAAAGATCAAAACCCAAGTTAAATTTAAAAATTTAAAGAATTTAACCTACGTTAAAACTGGGAAAGAGAATAGCACTTCAAATATAGAGGGATGCCCTTATTCCATCCAAGACATAAGAAAGCAAAACATGGCATAACAAAAGAAAAAATTCCAGAAATTGACATCTGGTGAATAAAAACCAAAGACACAGGTAAAAGTGGAGAGGAACTAAAAAGATTTACATTGCTTTCTGCACTATAGAAGAAAGCTTTGGAGTTTGCACCCCTGTAGAACATGAAGTCTCAGAAACAAATCTAACAGGCCTTTTAACCAAACTCACTATGAAATACATTCACATTTAAAAAGTTAAAACATACCCAAGTATTATTCATCGTATTATACAAACATCTAAAATGCAAAATTTGGCACGGCAAGTCGGACAAGGCACTTGGCTCGAGAGCCAGGTCTCTGGGTGCTGCTGATCCTGTCGGCTGGCAAACCATTTTCCCATGCAGGTGAGGCACCACATGGGACGACAGTAGCACTGCTGGCATTCCCCTTCGTTTGGCTCCTGGCAGTTCTTGATGAGCTTGATGTTAGCAACAGTCTGCATACACCCTATGCATGGCTCCAGCTCCTAAAGGAGAAAAACGGCAAAATTATGAACTGCATAGAATGGTTTGTTATTGCTCTTCAAAGGTTTTTAGAAAATTACCTGCGCACAAGCATAGCGGGGACCTGAGTTAGGCAGAGCCTCAAGGCAGAACTGCACCACCAGAAGATACCAAATAGTTTCAATCTCCAGAGCCCTGTTTTATCAGAACACCCTCTAATGAATGTGAACGAAGTATCTCTTTAAACAGAAAAACCAGAACTGCTGCATGAGACTGATTTAAACAAAAATGACTGAAAATAAATGTTCTTTCTCCCTCTGAAGAGCTCTGTTTCCAGAGCACAGCAGCCAGAGGAAGGTAAGCAAGCAGCTGTCTTTATCATTCAGACATACTATTTTTCAAAAAACATACCAATATAAAGTAAGAAAAATAAGCCAAGCAAATAGTTCTTACCACTGACTACAGCAAATGGTTGTCCCTATCTTCCATCTTTGTAAGTAAGAGACATAAATAACAGTGGAAATCAGGGCTCTACTGAACACAATGGGCACTCATCTTGAAGGACCAGAAATTTACTTAATTTTTCTTGGATAATATTGGAATAATTGGTATTTCCCCACCATTAATTATGCCACATGAACTTGCAGTTGCATATAGGGAGGTCATCTTGCCATGAAGTGTTTTACAATTAATAAACAATAATTAGCATTTCTCATGTCTCTTCCAGCCAAAGCTCTCCAAGAACTTGACGAGGTTCAAAAGACAACACACAAACAGGCACGGAGACCTGCATCCTATTCATACTGCTATTGGTGTAACAAAAAGCAGCTCTGCTTTGTGGTCTCCAGTTCCCACCTCCAGTGTCTCTTCCCTTGTCAGCTCAAGTATCTGTTCAATCACACTGGGAGCCTGACTGTGGAGCCGATCATCTTTCTTTGCCTCTTTTCACCTCGATCTTTTCCCCCAACCAGGTTCACTGCAGACAAAGTCTTGTGTCAACATGGGGATGAGGAGAATGCAGGAAGTGGGACTGCTTCTTTCAGAAGCTGTATCAGCTTTTAGCTTGTGAAATTAGGGCTTACCTCAGTTTTTAGGCAGGAAAAACTCTAGCATAGACAGGTTAACTAACTTTTTCAACTTACTCATGGAGCTTCAGAATAGGGAAAAAACCCATGTTGTATTTTTAATGAACACATCATTTATCACTCAATGTCAAACCAAAATTCAGTACCTCAGCTGACACTTAAATGTGTCACAAATTAAAAGCCCTGCAAGAAAGCAACTGTCTCAAATGAATAGTGTCTTCTCTTTATTTTGAACATCTCTTTTCTGTATAGGCTGGCACTGCAATCAGAATGCAAAATCACATTATGTGCATATGTATATGATCCAGTTTTATTTTAGCTAGTTAATGTAACCATAGAGCGAAGACACCATATCAGCTGCATGACACTACCAAAGATATCAAGTACTCCATTGGCTGGAACATCCGACACAGACTCACTGCAAGGTCAACAGAACTAGTTTAATTAGTTATCTCTGGTACATTGAACAGCGCTCTAGTCACACTTCCGATTGCAGCACAAGTGTCATACTGACCAAGTCTCCCCAAGTATTATTGAAAGAAGGACTCCATGGAGTAATTACAATTAAAGCAAGCCCCAATTAAGAATCATTAATTCATTTCAGCAGAAGATCCAGCAAAACCTGGCTGTCTAGAAAAGCAAACTGCCTAAAGAACAGTAACAACAGCTGTGATTCTAGCTGCCCATAAACCTTCTGGAAATGTAATCTCATAATTTTCAAATGTTTTCAAGTAAAATTTTTGTGGAAATAATTATAGGGGACTTTCCTCCACTCTGCTATTTCTCATGTCTGAAAAATGTAATGTTCACAATACAGTTCATCTCCTCACAGAAGGAACAGAAGCAGCAGCCAGGACTACATTTATTACATGTTTACTGAAATGGAAGGTGAGCACTTGTGACAGATGCGCCCACCCTGGCTGAGTGAATAGCCCTTTGGTTCAGGTGTAACTTGACAGTAGGCCTGACTGGAGTCAGCTGTGCTGTGCCAACCTTGAGAAAGTGTACTAGACAATATCTTCTCAGGAACTAAGGAATTTAGGCTATGTCTTATCAGGAGCTAACGGTGCCAGCCTGAGCTGGAACTAGATGAAACTAAAACTGCTACAGCTGCACACCCTCACCAAAGCGGAATTTGACTACAAGTCAATCACTTTACGCTATAAATATCTGCAGCCTCCCCAAGCTTGTTGAGCTCTCCTGTACAGCAGCAGGCTGCACAGTGGTGATCTCCCCTTGGGTAGGATGCCTCTCAAGGTTACTGCTGGAGGTCAAGAGATCCCTTACCTGGCACCTGTTATCTACAGAAAGGTAAGCAACATTTTATATGACATCTAAAGCATACTGTATACAAGCTATCTTAATTATTAGAAGTGCAGTAAGTAGTAGTGTTTGAGCGCTGTTGAATTACCATTGAATTACAATTTAATTTGTTTATTTACTGTTTAAGTACAATTTAATAATCATAGTTTAATAATTAACATTTAATCATAATTCAATAATTGTTTAATCAGTGTTTAATAAAACCTTTTGGTTAACCCCACAACTTCTTTTAATAATTCATGTGCAACAAAAATTGGCATAGTCAGCAGGATGGTGGGTTCAATCACTGACTACTTACAGAGGCACGGAGTTAGCCCTTCACTGAAATATTTGAAAGACTGGGCACATGCAAATTGGGGTAATTGGAATAAGATAGAGGAACAGTTAAACCTCACAAGAGGGAAAATGAAAGATGGTAAAGAAAAGGGAATAATATGCAAAATGTTGGGAACATGTTTGGAAGCAGCCTGTCAGTATAAGGAATGCAGGGAAAGCGAAATGCAAATGTTACAAGATGAGGTTGAACAAAGAAAGCAACAAGAAACGCTGTCATCTCTGCGAATACACCAATTGCTGAAACAGCTGGGGGAGGAAAAAGAAAAACAAATTAAGTTAGAGGATAAACTAGAACTCATGATTATTTGGGCCCCCAACCCCCCAGATCCTGTAAAAACCTGTAAACTAATCATATCCCCAGAAGACTGGGACGGAGATATTTGGGAGGACCCTGATCAAGAACTTAGTGATGAGAGTGAATTAGATGAATCAGAATTTAAGGTAGCCCCTGATATTAAAACTGAGGTACCTGCTGGTCCCCAAGGGGGCAACCAGAGAAACACCGCAAGGACCATTCCATGGGACCCCCTGCAGCTGGCCAGTCTGCAAGAAAAATATGGGCGTAAGCCTGGCGAGAGCGAGACTGAGTTTCTGTGGCACGTCTCCTTAACTGGAAGAGACTGTATTATGTTAGATCAAAGAGAAACTGATAGCTTTTGGGGACCAGGAGTCTTCTTGAATGAGGGACCAGACCCCAACACTGAACCAAACTCTATCATGCAACGAGTGCTGTATTGGGCAGGGGGCACAGACCCTCATGATAGAGGGGAGTCCCCTGCTATACCAATAAGATCATTAAGTAAACTTTCTACTGCCGTTACAAAAGCAGCCTGCCTTCAGGCTATGAATGACAGGGGTGCACGTGCTAATTACCCTATCGCTGCCCCTGTAGACTCTCAGGCTATGAAACCACTGAGAAGGGGAGCCCCTGCTATCTTAAAACCGTACCTCATTGCAAAAAGGGACGAAATAAGACAAAAAATAGAGCAGAACACTCAGGAGGGTCAGGACGGCCAACTCCACCTCCGATCCATCCTGACCTGGGCACAACTGTTGCATGGCTTTGTCAGTCATGGTCAAGAGATGGGGTGGGATGAACCGACACCAACTGGGCAATCCCGAGCTGAAGCAGACAGCAGACAGATCTGGCAAGTAAAACAGACTCCCCAGAACCTCCAACACCTTCCCCAACCTCATAAACCCCATGGTGAGGTAGTGGACCCCCGAAAAAAGCATACTGAACGATGGAGAAAAGCCTTAGCACTAGGCATACCTCAGGTAGCCATACAGGGGCAACAGATGGGGACTGTACTCAGTCTGATCAAGGCTTTTAAAAAACCAGGGATATCAGAGAATCCGGAACAAACGAAACAACCATCCGCCCCCAAAGACCCTGTGAGTAACCCTTTTAGACCTCTTAGGGAGGAACTGCAAACCTTGAAGCCAAAAAAAGAGTAAGTCCGGGATGGCAACTTGGGCTGCCTGTCTGGAAGACTGAAAGTTATCAGTGGGATAATGCAGACAGCCCTCACATTTATGTCCCAACTGGCCCCCAAAGACGGCTAGTAAATTTTTTAATTAACACAGAAGCTCAAATTTCAGTAATCTAAAGTTTGGATGTCCAAAGAACTTATGTTAAGCCTGGACAACAGAGAGTAAAAAGAACAGGATTTACCAGCAAAAGTAAAACATGCCCCGTAGCTAAAGTAAACTTGTTATTGCCAGGGCAGAAAAGGATATCGAGGCACCAATTAGCAGTAGTTTCAGGAAAAGAAAATGTGTTAGGCTTTAATGTATTACAAGGATGAGTTTGGAAATTCTGGCTGCCCGGAGTGTCCTTCGTTAGCTGATGAAAATTAGCAGCTACTCGTGGGTGTCAGTGAACTGGCATAGCTCACTTACTGTGAGCTGCACCGACACTGCCTGACTCAAAAATAACTAACTTCCCTCAGTATCCTAGCTCTGCCGCCGCCCAGACGGGTATTGCGGAGGTCATAGGTGACCTAGAAAAAAAGACACATTATCTCCCGAAGGCACTCCCCATATAATTCCACAGTGTGGACAGTTAAAAAAAAAACAGACAGGAGGTGATGCCTAACCATAGACTATAGAAAGTTAAATGCAAGCACAGCCCTGCTCACCGCCACCATCCTGAATCGCTACAGTAACTGCCACCCCCCGGCTGCCGCTCACCCCTGGATGATGGTACTGTATGTAAAATATATGGGTTTTTATGGTGCCGTTGAAGGAGGAGGATAAAAAAAATTTGCTTTTACCTAGGATGGGATACAATTTACTTTCAATAGACTTCCTCAGGGCTGCTAGCATTCACTCACTATAGCTCAGTGGAGTGAAACATGTATTAGTGCTAGGTGGCTCTCAACCATATATAATTTATACATGTTCCTTTTCTGGGTTAAGTAAAGGTGGCCTGTCCTGTAATTGGTGTCTGCAGGAAAGATGACGCATCATGATAATGAGTCTCTTTTCATCTCTACATATTATCAGACCTCTCCCACCTCTCTCCTTCACTCCTCATTGGGGTTCAGCCCCTGCCTTAGAAAAAAATCAGTCTGTTTACAGTCAGTTAGGATTTTACAATAGCTCTTCCTTGGCTCCCAAATATATGTTGTGGTGGGTTGACTTTAGCTGGATGCCAGGTGCCCACCAAGCTGCTCTGACACTTCCCCTCCACAGCAGGATGGAGGCAGAGAAAATAAGATGGAAAAAAAATCGTGGGTCAAGATAAAGGCAGTTTAATAAAGCAAAAGCAAAGGCCGCCTGCGGAAGCAAAGGAAAACAAAAGATTTATTCTCTACTTCCCATTAGTAGGTGATGTCCAGCCACTTCCCAGGAAGTAGGGCTTCAGTATGCATAGCAGTTGCTCCGGAAGACAAACGTCATAATAACGAATGCCTCCCCCTGGACCCTTTCACTTAGCTTTTATTGCTGAGCAGATGTTATATGGTATGGAATATTCCTTTGGTCAGTTGGGGTCAGCTGTCCTGGCTATATTCCCTCCCAAGATCTTGCCCATCCTCCAGCCTACTGGGAAGGGGGGAATGTTGGAGAGACAGCTTTGATGCTGTGCGAGCACTGCTCAGCAGCAGCAAAAACACTGGTGTGTTATCAACGCCTTTCTAGCTACCAATACAAGCACAACACTATGAGGGATGCGATGGGGAAAGTTAACCCCATCTCAGCCAGACACACTACATAGGTACAGTGACAACAGATATAAATAAAGCCTGAATCAAAAGACAACAGGCAACTTTCTCTTGCTAGAAACCTGAGAGTCCTAATTCTGCAAGTAGTCTATAATTGCCCTTATACCATTTCCCTTGTGCACCTACAGGAATCACAGAATGCTTTGGGCTGGAATGGGCCTTTAAAGGTCATCTAGTCCAACCCCCCTGCAATGAGCAGGGTCATCTTCAACCAGATTAGGTTGCTCAGAGCCCTGTCCAGCCTGACCTTGAATGTTTCCAGGGATGGGGCATCTACCACCTCTCTGGGCAACATGTTCCAGCGTTTCACCACCCTCATTGTAAAAAACTTCTTCCTTCTATCTAGTCTGAATCTGCCCTCTTTTAGTTTAAATTCATTGTCCCTTGTCCTGGTCACTACAGGCCCTACTAAAAAAGTCTGTCCCCATCTTTTTTATAAGCCCCCTTTAAGTATTAGAATGATACAATGATAGAATCATAGAATAGCAGGAACATCTTCAAGTACATTGAAAGGCCACAATAAGGTCTCCCCATAGCCTCCTCTTCTCCAGGCTGAACAACCCCAACTCCCTCAGCCTGTCCTCACAGGAGAGGTGTTCCATCACTCGGATCATTTTTGTAGCCCTCTGGACCCGCTCCAACAGTTCCGTGTCCTTCCTGCGCATAGGGCTCCAGAGCAGGATGCAGCACTGCAGGGGGGTCTCACCAGAGCGGAGCAGAGGGACAGAATCACCTCCCTCTATCTGCTGGCCACACTGCTTTTCAGGCAGCCCACGATATGGTTGGCTTTCTGGGCTGTGAGCACAAATTCCTGGCTCATGTCCAGCTTTTCATCCACCAGTACCCCAAGTCCTTCTCCACAGGGCTGCTCGTAATCCCTTCATCCCCTAGCCTGCCTCAATACCAGGTATTGCCCAGACCCAGGTGTAGGACCTTGCACTTGGCCTTGTTTAATCTAATGAGTTTCACATGGACCTACTTCTTGAGCTTGTCATAGAATCATAGAATTATTAAGGTTGGAAAAGACCTCTAAGATCATCAGGTCCAACCATCAACCCAACACCACTATGCCTCCTAAACCGTGCCCTGAAGTGCAACATCTACATGTTTTTTGAACACCTCCAGGGATGATGACNCTTCCCTACTCCTGCCGGCCACACTGATACACTGATTCCTGACACAAGCCAGGGTGCTGTTGGCCACCTGGGCACACTGCTGGCTCATGTTCAGCCGGCTGTTGACTAGCACGCCCAGGTCCTTCTCTGCGGGGCAGCTTTCCAGCCACTCTTCCCCAAGCCTGTAGCGCTGCATGGGGTCGTTGTGACCNTAGAGAGTGATAAGGTCTCTCCTCAGCCTCCTCTTCTCCAGACTATACAACCCCATTTCTCTCAGCTGCTGCTCAGAAGACCTGTTCTCCAGACACTTCAACAGCTTCATTGTCCCTCTCCGGACATGTTCCTGCACCTCCGTCTTTCCTGTCGTGAGGGGCCCAAAACTGAACACAGGATTCGAGGTGTGGCCTCACCAGTGCCAAGTAAATGGGGATGATCACTTCCCTACTCCTGCCGGCCACACTGATACACTGATTCCTGACACAAGCCAGGGTGCTGTTGGCNTGGCCACCTGGGCACACTGCTGGCTCATGTTCAGCGGGCTGTTGACTAGCCCGCCCAGGTCCTTCTCTGCGGGGCAGCTTTCCAGCCACTCTTCCCCAAGCCTGTAGCGCTGCATGGGGTCGTTGTGACCCAGCACTTGGCCTTGTTAAAAGTTATACAGTTGACCTCAGCCCATCAATCCAGCCT
>WEKW01022548.1:0-28452 GCA_013389905.1 Sula dactylatra
TCGTTGCTGACTGGGGCTAAACCACAACAGTCCATAAGATGGTAATAATTTCAAATTGATATCTTAGACAATGAAGAGCTCTTGAAAGTTAAAGTTTTTGAGTTCTACTGAAAGCGGACTTATGTATCACAGAATCATAGAATAGTAGGTTTTAGAAGGGACCTCTGGAGCTCATCTCGTCCAGCCACCCTGCTTGAGCAGGGACACCTACAGCAGAGTGCACAAGATCATGTCCAGGTAGGTTTTGAATATTTCCAGAGAAGGAGACTCCACAACATCTCTGGGCACCCTGTTCCACTGCTCTGTCACCTTCACAGTAAAGAAGGTTGTTCTCATGTTTAGCTGGGACTTCCTGTGTTCCAACTTGTGCCCATTGCCCCTTGTCCTGTCATTGGGCACCAATGAAAAGAGTCTGGCCCCATCCTGTTGACACCTACCCTTCAGATATTCATAACGATTGATAAGGTCCCCCCTCAGTCTTCTCCAGGCTCAACAAACCCAGGTCTCTCAGCCTTTCCTCATCAGAGACACGCTCCAGTCCCCTGAGCATCTTCGTAGCTCTCTGCTGGACTCTCTCCAGTAGTTCCCTGTCTTTCCTGAGCTGGGAAGCCCAAAACTGAACACAGTAGTCCAGATGTGGCCTCACTAGGGTGGAGTAGATGGGGAGGATAACNGCTGAAAGTCACCACAGCCTTCTAGTGTACCAGCCACTCCTCCCAGCTTGGTATTGTCAGCAAACTTGCTGAGATGACACTCTGTCTCTTCGTCCAGGTCTTTGATGAATATGTTGAACAGGACTGGACCCAGCACAGACCCCCTGGGGGATACCACTAGTTACAGGCCTCCAACCAGACTCTATGCCATTGATCACGAGCCTCTGAGCTCTGCTGTTCAGCCAGTTCTCGATCCACCTCACTGTCCACTCATCTAACCCACATTTCCTAAGCTTACCTATGAGGACGTTATGGAAGAATGTGTCAAAAGCTTTGCTGAAGTCAAGGTAAACAACATCGACTGCTCTCCTTTCATATACCCAGCCAGTCATGCCAACGTAGATGGTTAACAGGTTGGTCAAGCATGATGTCCCCTTGGTGAATCCATGTTGACTGCTTCTGATAACCTTCTTTTCCTCTGCATGCCTGGAAATGACCTCCAGAATGAACTATTCTGTCACCTTTCCACAGATGTAGGTGAGGCTGACTGGCCTAGAGTTTGCCAGGTCTTCTTGCCCTTTTTGAAGACTGGAGTGACACTGGCTACCCTCCAGTCCTTGGGCACCTTTTGTGTCCTCCATGACCTTTCAAAGATGACGGAGGGTGGCTTGGAAAGAGCATCTTCCAGCTTCTTCAGTACTCATGGGTGCATCCCATCAGGGGCCATGGATTTGTCAGGATCCAGTTTGCCTAGGTGGTCTCTAACCCAATCCTCCTCAACAAGGGGAATTCTTCCTTTCTCTATATTTTCTCTCTCTCCTCTGGGGGCTGGGATGCCTGAGGGCCAGCCTCAGCAGTAAAGACTGAAGCCAAGAAGGCATTCAGTAACTCTGCCTTCTCTGCATCCTGCATCGCCAGGGCCCCCACCTCATTTAGCAGTGGGCCCACAGTTTCCCCAGTCTTCCTTTTACTGCTGGTGTATTTGAAGAAGCCCTTCTTGTTATCCTTGACATCCCTTGGCATATTGAGTTCCAAGCGGGTCTTGACCTTCCTCGTTGCATCTCTGCATATTCTGACAACATTCCTATATTCCTCCCAAGTGGCTGGTCCCTTTTTCCACGTACTGTAAACCTCCTTTTTCCATTTGAGTTTTTCTAGAAGCTCTTTGGTCATTCATGTGGGTCTCCTGGCTCCCTTGCTTGACCTCTTCCTCACTGGGATGCACTNCACCTGTCTTGAACTTGGAGGAACTGGTACTTGAATACGGATCAGCTCTCTTGGATCCCCCTACCTTCTAGAGCCCTAACCCATGGGATTCCTCCAAGCAGGTCTTTGAAGAGGCCAAAGTTCACTCTCCTGAAGTCCAGGGTTGTAATCCTACCTGTTGCCCTGCCTCTACTATGCAGGACCCTGAAGTCCACCATCTCATGTTCACTGAGCCAAGGCTACCCCCAGCCTCACAACCTCAACCAGACCTTCTTTGTTTGTTAGTATAAGGTCCAGCAGCACATCTTGCCTCTTTGGCTCCTCCACCACCTGTGTCAAAAGTTATCCTCAATGATCTGCAGGCACCTCCTGGATTGTGTGAACCTCACCGTTTTCCTTTTCCAGCAAATATCAGGGTGGTTGAAGGCTCCCATAAGAACCAGGTCCTGCAATTGTGAGGCTACTTCCAGCTGTCTGTAGGAAGAGGAAGTAATCCTCTTTGGTAAGAACCCTGGGAAATTGTAGCAAGGTATTAAATGCTTTATGTTGCTAGCATCCTAGAACTTGGTCATGATTTGTAGATTTCAGGTAAGATGTCAAGAAACTGAATTCCTGCTGTATTTCTTAATCTGTAGCTTTCTTGGTTGTGAGTCACCAGGTTTTGGGGAGCAAAAGTTTATTCTTTCACAGCCTTACTTCTTCCCAATCTAGAATGTATAGGTAACTCAACCTCTTTCCAGTGCAGCACTGAAGGGAGTTGGGAGGAGGAAACTAAAAGTATTAAGTTCTTAATAGGTAAAAATATAGAGTTTATACTGTTGTCATGATCTTAAGGGTTACCTGGGCTATGGGTGTGTAGAGATCATGACCACGGGTTTGTAGGATTCCATAACACACAAGGACAAGGAGGCTTTCAGCCTCTAAATTTCTCTACTTCATTACAGATTACCACAAATATTGTAAAAAATCACCACTAGCAAGTATATCTATGATTAATAAAGTGGATATATATCTCTCTCTTAAGCTGTCAGCAATCCATAATATAGTATCAACCAATAATATGGCAATAATCAATTACAGAAACAATCAATACTACAGCAACTAGTAATAGCAACAACCAAGTACATATATACTATTCCAAGTTTCTACAAACTTACCATTGGTGAAGCAATTTATCAACAATATAACAGCAGATATAATAGATTTCTTATATGGTGTCTGCAGGGTGATTTTGCTCACATATTCTCAATCCTTTCTCCCAGCCAGTGTTGTGCATCATTATTTGCCCTTTCTTAAATATGTTATTACAGAGGCGCTACCAATGTTGTTCAGCTCAGCTGATGGATGGGCTCAGCTTTGGCCAGTGGTGGGTCCATCTTGGAATCAGCTAGAACTGGCTCTGTCTGGCATGGGGGAAGCTTCTGGCATCTTCTAACAGAACCCACCCCTGTAGCCCCCCTGCTACAGTTGCCACTCAAACCTAATACCTTATTGATGATATCTGAGGATGTCTGTGGTTTCTAGGTACCCAACTGTACTTCAAAGATGCCAGCTGTACTTCTCAGGGGTGCTTCTGGTTCACAGGCCTAGTTCTTAGGCTCACAGTCCCCAGGCTAGCAAGCATTTTCTGTCAATATTTTTCAGCAGACATTTTCTTCTGTTCAGTAATTTTCCTTTCTAACCAGGCCATCTTTATGGCTGCTTACATCAATTAGATAACATAAAAAGCAAAAGTAAACAAGTAAGGGAAGCTCCAGATATTTCTACACAGCAGTTCTAATAGAAGCAGAAAATCTTTTTTTTTGTGAAAATTATTTTTTTCTTTTTAAAATGGAGAAGAATAAAAAAAGTTGAAGAGGAATTTTTCTCTGAATGTAAGCATCCTTAGCTGCGGTTGATGCAGTTTTTGAAGAAACATGTAAGAAGTTGATGATGATGAAAGCTGTCTTTTTATGAAAATGCTGACAGCTGACCCATCCATCAAAAGGACATAAACTGAGAGACCACTGTTTCTGACCATGAGCTCTGAAGTGGACAACAAGGAATATTGACAGCTGAGGGGCAATTTAACATGGTTACCCAACAGAAAATTTAATTAAATATTATGTGGTGAAAAAGATTTCTTCACCCTCCTTTTTATTCATCTTAGATTTCTTTTGGCACTTTGCTGTTTGCTGAGGACAGCATATCAATGTTCAAATCACCAACACTAATGCAACAGAAAAGAAAATCAGAGTTGGTGGGGAAAAGATAAATAATACTTAGTATAACTTACAGCATTATTCATCATGCTATCAAACGTTAACAATATTTATCTTTCTGATTTTGACAAGTTTTCCTGTGTGCAAAACACAAGTCATACATTCTGCAACGTACCCAGTCTTCTAGATTATGAAAAATAACAATTCTGGACAACCTTGTTGCTTTGCTTGAAGTCCAATAAGAATGTTAGAAAGTGGAGGATCTGAGAGCAACGTTAAATCCAAAACTGTGCCCTCAGAGTCTTAATGGTGGAGAAAGACAGGGAGAGTAATAGAAAGCTAGTCTAATTTTTGATCCTTTGAAGTCAAAGAAAGTTTTGTCATTCTACTGACTGCACCTAAATCCAGAATTTCAGTTTCTAAAATTTTATATTTGAATGAAAATACAAAGCCACAACCCTCTATCAGTTTCCTTTGGTGCAAACAGGGAATTAGCAATGTGTTCAGAATGGAAACATCTTTTTCCATTTACTATGTTTCCTCTACTATTTCGGTATTCTTTATACCTAAAGTATCTGAACATGGAAACTGTAGACAAAAAATGGGTCACAGCTATAGACAAATAAAAAGATGAGACAGGAAAACAGAGTAAGCACTGATATGTCAGTTACTGATGGAGATGATAGGGTAGGATCTGACTAACAGATGACACAATGACCCAGAGTGATGCAAGAGGTGACAGACCAACATGATATCTAGAGGATACACTATGCAAGAGCATTAGAAGACAGAAAACTGACTATCCTGCAGTATATTTCTTCAAGGCCATCTGCACTATCCTTTAAGCTTCCTTTAATTAACTAATTAAATGTACTTATTGTGCACATATTGTGATCTTCAGGACAGATATGTGCCTGCCTGCAGTTATGTATTTATGTGTAAAAAATGACCTAAAAATATCTTTCTTTCTGTGAAACAATTTAGTTGGTATCTAGTTACTGTCAAGAAGGGGGATAAACAGTAATAAGTGGTAAGTTCAAGTGATGTTAAATAATACTGTGATTTTGGTCAAGTAAAAAAATATTGGGATTATCTGATATCAGATTTTTGATTCAAAGATATTTTATACATGAAATGCTTAAAAGTAGTATCTAACTATAGCTCAGCCACCAAACTGACAAATCTAAAGTGCTGTTAAGTCTCCACACATTTCTTGTTTAAATGCGGACAAATTTCTGTTATTGAAATAAATGTGGTTCTGTGTCCCAGAAGTTGCCATTTCTTTTCTTAAACTTCCTCTATCTCTGTAGACTAAAGATTTGGTCCTCTTTGGATCCTCACTCTCAGTGCAGTTACCTAATTTCCAAATTGACTGATATTTAACTCCTCAAGCTTGTATGACACCAAAATTTTTTCAACAGAAACCTAGTTGGATTCCCAATCCACACATTTGTCATCTGGATAAACCCCTGAGCAACTTGGTCTAATCCCATACCTCACCCTTTGAACAGGAGGTTGGACTAGAAACTTCCTGAGAACCCTTCCAACCTAGATTATTTTGTAGTCACATGGATTTTTGTGTCCATGTTCAGACACCATTCTTAAAGAATTTCAAATAAAATACCTGCAGAAGGAAGGAAAAAAGTGTCCACAAATAACAGATTAATTACTTGTTTGTGTTATGGAAGCTCAGATTCAGATCATGTTACTATTACATATGGAAGGAAGATGTGTATAGCCACAGCCGCCTTCAAATAAAAGCTGTCTGTTTACCTGGGACACACAACACAGAGACACAGAGACCTCTTGTGGTAACAGGCACTTACCCCATTTTTTCAAGGAATAGTAACTGTATAGTTGACAGCACTCATATTCTGTATAAATAGTCTTTTTTGTGCTTGCAGTAGAAGTGGCATCTGCAACACACACAACAGTGATCAAAAGTTTCCTTTGTGAGTATAAGCCTCTTCCCAAATTGTACCCATAAAGGGAGAAGGTTTTCTAGATATGGTGTGATGACACTCTTTCTACTCTGCTACCGTCCCATTGTAGGTCTGTGTTGGTTTTGGCTGGGATAGAGTTAATTTTCTTCATGCTATCTAGTATGGGGTTATGTTTTGGATTTGTGCTGAAAACAGTGCTGGTAATACAGGGATGTTTTCATTACTGCTGAGCAGTGCTTACACAGAGTCAAGGCCTTTTCTGCTTCTCACACCACCCCACCAGCAAGTGGGGTGCTCAAGGAGCTGGGAGGGGACACAGCTGGGACAGCTGACCCCAACTGACCAAAGGGATATTCCATATCATATGACATCATGCTCAGCATATAAATCTGGGGAAAGAAGGAAAAAGGGGGACATTTGGAGTTATGGTATTTGTCTTCCCAACTAATCATTACATGTGATGGATCCTGGCTTTCCTGAAGATGGCTGAACACCTGCTTGCTGATAGGAAGTAGGGAATGAATTCCTTGTTTTGCTTTGCTTGCATGCACAGCTTTTGCTTTACCTATTAAACACTGGAACAGTCTGCCCAGAAAGGTTGTGGAGTCTCCTTCCCTGGAGACATTCAAAACCCACCTGGATGCCGTCCTGTCCACCCTGCTCTAGGTGTACCTGCTCAAGCCAGGGGCTTGAACAAGATGATCTCCAGAGGTGCCTTCCAACCCCCATCCTGTGATTCTGTGATTAAACTGTTTTTATCTCAACTCACAAGTTTTCTCACTTTTACTCTTCTGATTCTCTCCCCCATCCCACCAGTGGGGAGTGAGCAAGTGGCTGAGTGGTGCTTATTTGTTGACTGGGGTTAAACCATGACAAGACCTCCACAGGAAGACCATTTACTTATTCTCCAATTTTTGCATTAGAGAAAAAGGTCGTTTCCTAGCTAACCTATGTTTAAAGCAAACACATTCTTTCTGTCTCCTTTGCAGACACATCTGCATAAAAAGGAGTGCAACTTAATTTCAGAAAAAAACCTAATACTGTCTTAGTTAAAACATTAATTATAGCAGTTAGTCAGCCCATAATTTTAGTCCAAGACAACTTCTAGAGTTTCGAGCTAAGCTCTGGTGGAAATAACAGTGTGAAGAGTATGAATAGCTTACTGATCAAACTGCTAAGTCACAAGGTGAATGTTTGATGGCTAATATTCATACTGAAAGTGGAAGTAGCATAGATCACTGAGGTGATCAGGCAAAATGATTAGCCAGGAAATAATTTAATAGAAAAATTGACCTGAGTTTCTTTTCTAGTTTCTAAAACACTAATCCAGGGACAGACATTGGTTTATGAGACCTTCTGAGTCGACTATAGGTGCTTTCACTACTGAAATTTTATCTTTACCAGCCAAAGAGGAGGAAGAGGACTTGGCTGTCTATAGTTATGTTTCATTTGGGTCCTGTATGTAGGTGCTGTTGAAAGGAGCACCTTGCCTGTGACAGTCTGTGTGACCTGCCGTGTCAGTGTCCTGTGTGTCTGTGTGTTTGTCTCTGGGACACGTGCACTTTTGTGTTAATGGTTGAACCTGCAATCATGAAAGCAGCATCTGCATCCCTCAGCCTGAACAGAGGCCCCCACATCCCCAGGGCACCAGGCTGGGGTCCAGCAGCTGGGCAGGAGGAACCTGGGCTGGAGTGGCTAAAGGAGGTGACCACGCTTCTTACTTTCATCTGTAGCTGATCCAAAGAACTAAGCAATACAACTAAAATGGTGTAACTTCAAGCTGAGTAATTAATCTTGGTGTGGTGGTTTGTCAGCCATATGAAGTGTTGCAGTGCTGGTTAAATGTTATAAACGGAGGAACAGAAAGTTATAAGTTTACCTATCTTCTGTCTGGCACACTATTTTCCATGCTACTTGAGCATATTGACACTGTACAGATCTATTTTGCAGCTCTGTTCCTCAAGTTTCTGAGAGACATTATTCTTTTCAGATAAAAGGCTCTGTAATCTGTAATAGTGGTACTCACTCTGAAAGGTGGTAAGAAGCCATAACTGTGACTATGAAAGAAGGAAAATGGATGTTCTGACTTTTTTTAAACATGGGACTATTTTTTCCTGCATTTTTTTTTCTTCTGTCATGGAAGAAAAGAAAACTCCCTGCTTGTAACTATTTCCAGCAATATCTTGCAATGGTGTGTCCAAATCAATTGTAGTGTAACTGCTTAGGAAGAAGAAGTTGCAGATTTTCTGCCACATTTATATGTGAATTAGAGCCAAAAACTCTGAGACATGCTATAAATACATACAAGAGAGGTATCATAGATCTGATTAACTCACTGTCGTGGTTTAGCCCCGGCCAACAACTAAGCACCACACAGCCGCTCACTCACTCTCCCCACCCCAGTTGGAAGGGGAAGAACTGAAAGAGCAAAAGCAAGAAAACTCATGGGTTGAGATAAGAACAGTTTGATAATTAAAATAAAATAGTAATAGTATTAATGGTAATGATAACAATAATGTAATGATGATGATGATGATGATGATAATAATAATGATAATATAATAAAAAATAAGAAAATAACGAGAGAGAGAATTGAAACCTGGGGAAAAGATGGAAAAGGAAAAAAAAAAACCACAAGTGCTGCAACCGCTCACCACCCACTGACCAACACCGCCAGTCCCCGAGCAGCGATTGCTGCTTCCCCCGGCCAACTCCCCCCAGTTAATATACTGGGCATGACGTCACATGATATGGAATATCCCTTTGGCCAATTTGGATCAGCTCTCTTGGATGTGTCCCCTCCCCTCCCAGCTTCTTGTGCACTTGGCAGAGCATGGGAAGCTGGAAAAGTCCTTGACTAGTGTAAGCACTACCTAGCAACAACTAAAACATCAGTGTGTTATCAACATTATTTTCACACTAAGTCTAAAACACAGCACTATATCAGCTACAGTGAAGAAAATTAACTATCCCAGCTAAAACCATGATACTCAGCATAGAAATTTCAGATCTGCAGTGGTTGATGTTGAATTTTTCTCACCTTCACTTCTATTTCATTATTATTATATTGTCTTTTAGAGCAGCGGTATGGAAGATATGGTGCTCTGATTCATCTCAAAAATAAAATAATAGGAGTCAAAAGAAGGCAATGGAGAAATTGAAGACAATCCTCTGCTTGAAGGAGAAGTATGACATTTCTTTCAAGAGTTTAGATTAGAACTAGAGACAACAAAAATACTGTTTTATCTGAGGCATAAAAATAGTGTGGGACTTGGCTTGTATATCATGAAACTAGAGGAATGCATTCAGTCCAAAGTGTTTAACACAATATTTTTGTCTGGTTTCTGCACCTGTCCACTGTACTTAGCAGTCTAGTTAGGGACTATAGTGGGCATAGACAACTGCCAAAGCTCAAAGAGTTGTGCAGGCTGTAGAATGATTTATAAAATAGTTTTAAAACTATTTTATCTACTAGAAATCTATCATCTCTTTCATTTTCAAGTATTAATGTTTTTGTTTAGTATAACACAGAGAGAATTTAGCTTCTGCTATATCCTTTTCTTAACTGATATAACTGGAGAGACAGAAAGTAAACCTAAACTACTTGACAGATTTTTCCCTGTAGACAGCTTTTTCTTCTAGCATATTCTGTAACAAAATGCCTATTCTAAGACCAAATCTATTAAATGCTTTTCTTCCCCTCTGCTCTCAAAAAGAAAAATCAAAGAAAAAATTAATAAACCTCCAGATGATTTCATGTCCTCATGTTGCCTGGGCTCCATCCCAGAAAGCCATTATGTAATGGGCATCAGAATCCTTGAATACGGTTATTTGCCATGAGTGCTTGACAGCTTGGCCTTTCATTTAAAAATTACTTGTTGTCACTTCTTGCCATACACTCATGAATGTCATTCTCCACATCATTTCAGTCTCTCATTATGACTGGTGGGTGGTATACCTGTAAATAGCTTTCTGTACTTCGGGTTTCCATTAGATTCACTCTGAGGTATATAATATGGCTAATACATTTCTGAACCAATTATGAAGTTAGTGCTTTAAAAACCCCATAACTCTTAGACTTTTGCCCCCTTAGAATTTTATTTTAAGCTAAGCTTTAATAGCTCAGATTCTTGGTTTAAAATATTGTAGAGTTCTGTGACCTCTGCTCCCTAATTTATATACAAACTTTCTTGCTAGTGATTGAAATTTTAACTGCCATTTTTTAGAAAATTCTTTCCAACAACAAAATTATAAAGAGGTGTGAACATTATTTTCCATCATCTAACCATGTTCTGAGGCATTTGGTGTGAAGTCCTCTATGCCTTCCTGGGGTAAATGCTACTTGTGCAATTAAATGCTTGAATATACACTGAAGTAAGAACAGAAATATACAAATCTGACCACTAGGATTAAGCACCTTTTTTGTCCTCCTTTTGAATATTTTGTGTAACACAAAAATTGAAGCAGTACCTTCACTCCAGCATGGCAGTACCCTATTGGTCAATGGCTGGTGAATCTGATTATGAAATGTAGTTAAAGACTTCCTCTGGGGAACGTAACTGGTAGATTGAAACCTCTACACTGATGATGATCCCTTCATTGATCCCTCAACTTTGGGCTGTTGAATGAAAGGAGTGTGCTGTTTGTGTCACTCTGTGGAAGGTACCAAATTTCAGTCTTCTACTTTTCTGCTTCACAATTTAAATTACAACTCAAATGGAAGCCATGCATCATTATTATTATTATTATTATTATTATATTTCATTTTGAAATTAAAAAATCCATTTATGTCCACAAGGGTTTTGTGTCATTTAAGTGCTGGGATAAAATAATCGGAAAGAAAAAAACCCAAACATGTAGCATTTGTTCCAAGCCCTTAAATGAGACATAACAGAATAGCATAGGATAGTCAGTGCATGAATCTTTCTGATCTCCATTACAACAGGGGGAAATATTCCAGAGTTACCAACTTTAAGCTACTTGCAGCTGTACAGAGGCTATGTGCCATGTAATAAGTATGTAGGTTAACCCATAAATAGCATTTGATACTCAAGCTGATGCTTTTTCAGAAATGTTTGGATTGTATAATCTAACCTCATTTACGCTAATATACTTGAAAAAACAGTCACAGAATATTTGTTCATCCAAGTGACTTAACTCAGATGCACAGGTATCCCATCTGTGATATCTGAGCTGACTACCAAAGAAACATGAAGGTTAGAGACCAATGTGTTTATTAAAGGTATCTCTGAAGGATAAAGCATTCCATGAAACCACAAATTTTCAGATTTTTTTTTTAATTCAAACAGAAAAAGGTAAATTAGATATAAAAACTGGAAGTCCTTTTTAAAAAATGCATTAAAATTCCTGAGGAAAAACTGATATATTCAATAATAAAATAATTTAAAATTTTATATATTGATAAATGCCATAAGTCATTGGGAATTAGAGTTTTGGGCACATTCCACAATAGACATTTAATCAATGGGGATTTTCTTGAGGGCTGAGTCCTTTCATGGAACCAGCACTTCAAATCTATTGTGCTGAGCAGACTTAAAAGGGGTGATTCCTTAATAGGTACATTCAGTGCTTATCTTATTTTCTTGCTGGAAATATCAGAAATGTCCAAGTATTTTACTCAAGCATGAGGGAATGATTAAAAAATGAACTTAAAGGCATTTCAATATCTACTTACAACTACTTCCCCATGTAATGGTTTCACATTCATCAGAAAGGTAAGAGCATATTTTAACAAATATTTTGTCACAATGTATGGTGCTATAAAATTTTATAACATGGTATATGCCACATGATCATTTCTATTACATACATCATGAAATATATGATATGCTCTAGATTAAAACACCATTTTGTAGCAAATCCTTTTTAAACACTGCTTGTACAATGAGTTCACTTAGGGTCTTTTTCTTCAGTCAGAATAGTTCCTTTTTCTTTTTTCTTTTTTTTTTTTTTTTAATCTGATTAGGGATGAACATGTAGTTTCAATTGTGAGAACGTCCCCTGGAAAGGGAAAAAAGGCAAGGGGTGAACATTCGTTGAGTATAAGTGGCTGTTTCCTCAGAGGGGGTCTGTGCTGCGAAGACATGTTCACAGGAGAGGAAAGAGGATGGTTTCACTTTGAGGGCAATATTTCTGAGGCATATAGGAGGCAAGGAAGGGCATCTATGCTAGGACAGATCCTGACAGAAGAGAACCATCTATTAATTTGGGGTTCTGGTCTCTGCAATGGCCCAGGATCAAGTTAATGTACATGAAATGGTAAATTCATGGAAAGAACTAAAGATGTTACCATAAGGACTCCAAGAGGCTACACAGTAATGGCAAGGCTGAGTCTGGACAAAAGTGTAGGCTATTGTCTCTAAACGCACAGAACAGGACCAAGATCTGGTCTCTGGCCCCAAGAGCCAATTGCATAGCATAGGTCAAAGACAAGATAAACCCTGTTTTCCCCAGAACAGCTTCATCTGCCTCCTGGGAACAACTGGTCCCCAAGCTGCCTCCTAACTGTGTCTAGGCATGATTTGGGAGAATCCAGGAATCTGGTCTGGATGCCTGAAGAACCAAAACAGCAAGGCAAATCACAGAGCACACCTTCTACTGGAGCTGTATCTGCTTTGTCTAGCACATCTGCACTGTGCTTTTGTTGGAGCACAAAGTATCCACACTGCTAATATTTTTCCCATTTTGGTGAACAGATCAGCTCCTCAATTCTACAGGTAATGTAAAGTTGCCATGAACTACATGGAGTACTACAGTATCCAATCAAACGGTGGAGAAGAATCGAGTTCCTTATGCATATGGAGATTAGCTATTCCCAGTACAGGTCACACTGACCTGAATTGCTTTACAAATTATTTGATGCTTTGCAATTAAAAAGTACAGAAAAGAAAGGGGATAGAAATATCTAGCTATTTGCAGTAATTCAACAGTTATGTGGAAAGTCTTCTCTAACAATAGTTCATATAATACATTGCCAAGAAAATTATTCACTCCTGTATGTTGAAAGTATATTTGCTAGATTACATGTACTCAAAATATTAACTTCTTTTTCAGGACCTTCTCTTTGCTATAATTTTTCCATATCATTTTGCCTCTGTTCTACTTTCTTTTTTCTTCCTATTTTCCCTGTGTTGCAGAATAATGTTGTCTGTCTTTGTCCTCTCTCAGTTTCCATTTTCAGAGCCTTGCCTCCTTGCCTACATGGGTCACCAACTCAGACACATAATCCTCTGCTATCTGAGCAAGGTCAAAATTAAGCAACATAAATTTCCTGTGATTAGAATTAGTTTCCTTTGCTTCAGACCAGACCTCTTGAGGGCAATCAAAACTGTTAAAAAGAATTGCTGCAAAATTAATACTATGGAAAAGGGATTTTTTTTAATCACCAAAGTCTTTATTTGAAACTCCCCACTGCCTTCTATCAACCTTTGCATCCTTCTGCTGAATTTAGAGCATCTGTAAAGAATCAGCTATGAACTCCATTTCCTTAATTCACTAATACCCAGGGGGGTGACTTAGTTCTATTCACGTTAAATAGTTATTTCCTCTACCCAAGGAAATCAGTGAGACTGATTTCACTCTTGGAGAGAAAATTGTGTGCAAGAGCAGCAGAATGTGATCCCCCTAGAAGTGCTTAATCTCAAATTGCTTCCCTAAATCAAGAACAACAGGTACAAAGCATTCCCCAATGCCTACCATTTTCCTAACACTGACCTTCTGACTCCTTTTGACCAAACATCACGCAGGGCTCTAAACAAGCAGATGACTTGGTGGTAAGAGGGAGTGCTATATCATCACTGTGTTTGCTGCCTTTTTTCAGCCTCTGCATTTTCTCTTTTTGTTATCTCCCAATGTGTCATATTTTGTTTTTAAGCATTATTACACTAATCCTGCTATTTGCATGCTGGTACTGGCATGTGGAGTCCTGTGGAATCCAACAAGACCACCTATCTCATGTTTACTATTGGGGATTTTGATTAAAAACTGTATGGGACAGCCACAAGGGAGTAATCCTGGCCCCAGTGATACTGAAAAAAAAAAAAAAGTGGTGGGAACTTAAACACTGAATTTCATGGAGCCTAAGGCTTTTCTTACTGGGTAAACACATCATAAGATAATCTCAGAACTGCATACAGGCATGCATATGCTCCAATATATGCTGGGATCCACCCAGCTGGAAAGCAGCTTGTCAGCAAAAGACTTGGGGGTCCTGGTGGACACCAAGCTGAACATGAGCCAGCAATGTGCCCTTGCTGCAAAGAAGGTAAACGGAATCCTCTGCTGCATTCAACAATGTATTGTCAGCAGGCTGAGGGAGGTGATCTTTCCCCTTTATTCCGCACTGGTGAGGACACACCTGGAGTGCTGGGTCCAGTGCTGGGCTCCTCAGTATGAGAGAGATATGGACATAGTAGAGAGAGTCCAGCAAAGGGCTATGAAGAGGATTAAGGGTCTGTAGCACCTCACATATGATGAAAGGCTTAGAGAACTGGGACTGTTCAGCCTGGAGAAGAGAAGACTCAGGAGGATCTTATCAATGTGTATAAATACCCAAAGAGAAGGTGCAAAAAGGATGGAGCCAGTCTCTTTTCAGTGGTGCTCCCGTGCCAGGACCAGAGGGAATGGGCAGAAACTGAAACACAGGAGGTTCCCTCTGAACATCAGGAAATGCTCTTTTACTGTCAGGGTGACTGAGCACTGGCACAGATTGCTCAGAGACATTATGGAGTCTCCCTCATTTGAGATATTTAAAAACCATCTCAACATGGTGCTGGGAAACTGGCTTCAGGCGGCCCTGCCTGAGCAGGATAGTCAGACAAGGTGACCTCTAGAGGTCACTTCCAACCTTAACCATTCTGTGATTATGTGAAATCTTTGCAGAACCTTGCTGTGTAGGATAGATTTTGTGGCTGGAACTTGAAAAATATGTTCAGAGTCAGTAAGTGGTATACTACAGTGAAACGGGGCTGGCAGCACCAGTTTCTGAGTAACCACAGGAAGACTGGACATATAAGGATGCTTGTGAGATACACATCACAAAAATACAAGGAAAGTTAATGCTTTAAAACTTGCATTCCCTGTTTCCTCCCTGCTTAAAGGAATTGTTCACCATTTTCATGTAAAAGGTTTTGCTACACTGTCATTTGAGCAGTTAGCTGGTATTTCCAAGTTGTCTTCCACCTTGAATTCTACAGACTGAAATTTGTTTTGATGATCCCTTGTTTACTCAACCAATAAAGGAAGGAAGGAAGGAAGCAAGGAAGGAAGGAAGGAAGGAAGGAGGAAGAAAGAAATGTAAATGCACAAAGCCATGTTCTTTTCACCATAGGAAGGAAAAAAATAAAACTAAAGCCAAAAAAATTTTATTAAAAACTCAGTGAAATGGAAATTTCTTCCTTGAAAATCTCCCATGTCTTTAACTTCTGTAAACTCAATCATAAGTTTTTTTTTACCCTTTTCTCTTAAAGACTCATTTGCAAATCTTTCAGTCTGGAAGCTGGGGGAACCCATTTGTGGTCTAAAGCAGGTTCTGGATAAACCACAGGTTCCTTGGGCAGCAGCTTCCCTTCCTCACTGGAAATGCTGTGACATAAAGGTTTTGACTACTGCTTCCAATTAGTCTGAAGGGAAATGTTTGATATATTTCACAAAACATTGAAGTATTTTTAGATCAGAGACCTACATCATGGCAGCTGACACCACCTTTTGACAAAAAATTGATAAAATTTTGACATTCTGACATCTAGACAGGAAGAGAGGCAGCTGCAGTATCCAAACACAAGTTTGAACTGATGTGACTCTTGGGAATAAGGGCACCACAAAGATTTGTGAGTTGATTCATATTCACTGAAACTATGATCAATCATATCATTGATCATATCAATGATCATATCATCATGAAGTAACGTAACTGGGGAACGTAACTGGTAGATTGAAACCTCTACACTGATGATGATCCCTTCATTGATGATATGATCATTGATCCCTTCTGTCATGAAGAGATCTTTCCCCCCGCCCCAGTTCAAAGCACTCTGTTTTCTTTCCAGATTTTACTAGCTAAAAACAAAAGGTTAGTGCATTACTCTATACTTCTTTAAGCAGCAGGAACAGAATGTTCAGTAGATATGTTTAATGTTAAAGGAAATAAATTCTGCCAGACTGACAGCCCAAAAGAGGCTGTCACAGCTCCATGTCTCCTCCAGTAGGGAGGTTGAACATGTATTCAAAGTAGGCACATGCACAGGGAGCACACCTATACAACATGTATATACATATGTACATATGTACATAGACGGCACCAAAGGCCTCATCCTGCTCTCCTCTCTGACCGAGCAGGGTAGAGGTACACTACTGAGACTTGATGGATCTATATCTGTAAAAAGTGGATCCCTCCAGCAACTGGGCTCAGACACTCAGTCTGACCAGTAGCTGCCCCTGGATCCCAGTATCTCCAGCTGCTGGCACCAGGACATACAAGTCACTGAGGCCACAGACGCACTCCAGTTGCTGGTGCAGACCATTGCATACACACGCAGAGACACACACAAATACAGAGCTGTCTGGGACTCCCTTGGTCCCCTATAGTCATCCCCACTGCGGTTTCACCCTTAGAGACACCCCTGGCTCCCAGACCACATCACCTACTCGCTTGTTTGATCTTCACTGGTGCTTCACAGATTTTAGCACATGATAACATATAGCTGCATTTCATAACATGCTAAATGTTAATTGTCAGGTCCAAGGACCATCACAGGAATCATCAGGGAGGGCGGCCAGACAGAGTGTCCCTTCCTCTGAGTCCCTAAATTTTGTTCCCACCTGCCATTGTGCCTCCATGCTCCTCTGGGCTGGTGCAGATGGCAGCAGTCAGGGCAGGGTATTCTTTAGGGTCCCCTTCCTGCCATTGTCTCTCCCTGCTCCTTTGGAGGTGTACATATGGGCTTTTATCACATAACTTAACAGTTAACATTTAGCGAGTTACAAAAAGGAACTATAAATTAACATGTATTAAAATCTGTGAATAGGAGTTAATTCCTATTATTTTAAATCTCCAAGTAGGTTAATGTTTTGCCATTTACAGAAATATCATTGTACCAGACATTGACAGTGGGGGCTGCAGGGGTGGGTTCTGTGAGGAGAGGCCGGGGCTGCCCCGTGCTGGACACAGCCGGTCCCAGCCGGCTCCAACGGCCCCACGGCAGGACACGGCTGAGCCCCTCAGCCAAGCTGGGGGCGCCGGCGGGAAAACAGGTTTCAGAGAGGGCCAAAGGCGGCCCAGGCAGGGGAGGAGGAAGCCAAGGAGGGAGCAGCAGCAGAGGGACCCCCAGGCCGCAGCAGCAGCAGCAGCAGGAGAAGGAGGAGGAGGAGGGGCAGGAGGTGCTGCAGGCGCGGAGCAGGGATCCCCTGCAGCCCTGCAGAGACCCCGCTGGAGCAGAGCCCCAGCCTGCAGCCCCGGGAGGGCCCCACGCCGCAGCCGGGGGATATTTCCTGCAGGAGCTGCGGCCGTGGAGAGCCCCGGCGGGAGCAGGGTGTCCCTGAAGGACTGCAGCCCGGGGAAGGGCCCGCGCTGGAGCAGGGAGACGTGTGAGGAGGGAGGAGCGGCCGAGAGGGGCTGGGAGGGACTGACCGCAGCCCCATCCCCACCCCTGCGCCCCTCGGGGGCCAGAGAGGAGTCGGGAGGGAAGGGGTGAAGGAGGGGAATGGGAAACAGTGTGGGAGAAGGCAGACAACGTTCTTCTTTCTTGGTGAGGGGAGCAGGTGTTGTAATTGTTTTCTTTTTTCTCGCTATCTGGATCTACTTTAATTGGCAATAAAGTAAACTAATTTTCCCTTGGTGAGGTCTGTTTTGCCTGTGATGGTAACTGGTGAGTGATCTCCGTGTCCTTATCTACCAGGTAGTGGATGACACACCAATGCTGATGGTCCAGGATAAGAATCCACTATGTCCTTGCTGTGACAACCAGAAGGAAGAGAAGTTGGGACTGACAGAACAAAAAACTTGGACTCTTCAGTTCCCACTTGCCATTTATCGATTCAGTCTTTATATGTTTTTCAGCCATGTAAGAGTCACTTTAAGATCTTTATGACTTGTAAATAAACTGATCTTTCCTTTCTGTCTACCTAAGGCAGGAACCAGACCCCCCTGGAACAACCAAGGGCAACAAAAGCTTAGATAATGAGCGTGATAGTAAGTAGGGATGAACTGGGGCTCCGTATCATGACGTATCACCATTCCTGCCAAAGACAATTATCACCGCTCTATACCAGAGTAGGCGGGTCACTTATACTTAACCCAGAAAAGGAACATGTATAAATTTATATATGTTTGATAAATGAGCCACAAACATTTTAATCTTTTTTTCTCCCCCCATGCTGTTGCAGAGTAGAGGGTGAGTGAGTGGCTGGGGGAGATCTGATAACTGACCAAAGTCAACTCACCTCAGTCATCATCTCTTAGGAAATGGACTTCTTTTGACAGTAATATGATACCATTAGGAATGACAATCATTTCCAGTGAGCATAATTTTATTGGCCTATAAAGGTAACCTGCAAATCATCCTTAGGTCACAGGGAAAGAGAAAGAAAAAGATTAAATATATTCATTAATTATTATTTAGTCCCTTTATTTTTAAATCTATATTTCTGTTAAAAATATTACCAAACAAATATTGTTCTCCAATAGACTTTCCCCCTCAGCCATGCTCTGGCTTCCTTTTGTATTTTTTTCCAAAAGGACATCAGTCTCATTCTCCTGTTTCTCAGTAAGAAAAACAAACAAGGAAACAGACACCGAAAATCCATTTCTAGAAAAAAAGTCAGTTATTTTCCTTCAGAAGTGTTTTCAGAAATGCTTTGTTATATGAAATCATTTGCAAAATAGTGAGAGGTCATGTAATTAGCGTGTAATGAGTTTTACACAAACAAGGCATCTCCAGGTTAGCATGAAATCTTCAAGTATTTTTGCCTAGACTGTTTCCCCTTTTTCATCACCTCTCCCCCTCCTCCCCTCTGAACAAGTAGATCATCTCTTAAATTGTTGTTGTATCAACTAGAGAGATGCATGTTTTCTTTTTTTTAGCTGGGAAGTATTTAAAAGCTGATAAAAATAATCCTTCTTGTCGACATCTGTAATCATTTCCAAAGTTTTGATATGAATAATATCCATAGATGTGCAGCCTCTGATCTTTATATTCTAGATCTCATCACGGCTGATGTGATCTCATCATCTCTACCATAACTATAAGACCACCATACAGACATATGATTTTTAAAGTGGGGGTGAGGAGCAATGCAGGAAGAGAGGTTTATAACAGGCAGTGACATCCTAATATTAAAGAAGTCATACAATGTTTTCTTTTCTAGCTGTAATTTAACATTTTTTTTTTAATATGGGCCATTTTTCCCCTGCATGTTTTTTTCCTTTGCAAATAGAATTAGACAGGCTTTGCTTAAGGAAATTTGACAGCCTAAGATATGCCAGAGGCAGGCATCACTATTAGAAAGAGCATCATTTTGGAAATTTGAATATATTAGACAAGCCAGAGTAGGCAAAAAGGCAAATATGCAAAGCTGGAGCGGGGAGACAGGGCCAGGATGCAGTGGGGCAGATGGCCTTAGAAACATTAGGGGAAGGGAAGAGCAGGACACCCTCACAGCTATGTGCTAGCTCATCTCTCCCATTAGTCATTAACAACGTGACATGAGTCTCACAATCAGACTGTTGTTGTCTTTTGAGACCCTATACAGTCTCCTATCTTTCTATTATTACTCACCCCTTTTTCAGCTCACACTTCCCTTCCAGAATGTTTTGTGAGTCACAGATCTGACTGCAACAGCAACTGGATGTGAGGAGTGAGAGCTGGGCAGAGGAGCTATAAAAATCATGTCTTTACCTCAATAAATTAGTTTGATTCAAGAAATTAAGAGCACACAAGATGACTGTAAATGAAATGTAGGACTTGGCAGATGTCATAGCTGCCGTCATTCAGCTTGCTGCCTGTTGGGACAGAGAAGAAGGCTCAGAAACAGTAAGATGGTCCAGTTCTGCTTAATCCAGGTCTCCTCATCCAGAACCCCTTCAGCTGTTGTATTTATATCCCCACTTCTTGTGTTGCTAACTTTCAGCACATCCCATTCTCCCAGCCCCAGTTTCAGATGTTACCCTTTTCCACAGCTGGTACTTAAGAAAAATTCAGCACTGTAAGGAGCTGCATAACATTATTGAAGCTCTGGGTTTGTTTTGGGTTTTTTTTCATCATTTCACTCCCTAAAAGCCAGCTGGCTAGGTATGTACAAATAAATTAAAGTAAAAAGTAATATTCTTATCCAATAAATATTCTCAAAGCCAGCTGGATGATTTGTATTGACTAAGTATTCTCCAAATTCTTGATAGAATATATATAAAAAGAAGGCAATAAAAATAAAATAAATGGCATGCAGTAGTTAACCTTGTATTACTTTTCAATTACCTAAGGCTATAGTGTAATTAATTATGAGAAACACAATAGTTTTAGATTTTTGTAAATAGATGAAATTTTGATCTCCACCAAACACAGCTCTTCGTTATGCAAATAAGCAGTGTGGATCTTTGCTGTTGTTTTGTGTTTGTTTATATTCCAACTAAATTAAAGAATATTTTGGCAGGAGCTTCATGTCTTCTAGCAGTCATATGCTCTTGATTAATCATGTGTAATGGCCCAACAGTGTGTGGGATGAAGTAATTTCACACTAATCACTACCCATTATTTAAGAGCACTTTGACACACTGCCTTATCTGTCCCATCAGAGACTTCAGGGTGAGAGAGAGAAAGTTCATCCTGATATGTGTTACAAGAACTGGTGGAAATCACTGGCAAATAGAGCAGGACCACAGAAATAAAACATTAGCAGATAAGCTTACATTTCCTCTTCATTACAAGCTATGGGGACTGATGAAGCTATATCAGTAAAATATCTGGTTTTGAATGAATTATCATTTTATCTTTCATGGCAGTGTGAAGGTTTCCCCTCCTGTGCCAACCAGGTGCAGGATTCAGGTTTATCAATTGGTTTCACTGCTGGAAGGATGTTTAGCCTAAAAACCTGAGGTTCTTTGCAGTCTCCACAGGGCTCTGATCTCCAGGCATAGCCCCACAGCCTGCAGTCCTCACAACCGCCTGCCCCACACAGTTGCCTTGTGTCACACAGATACAAATCTTAGGTTCCCATATGGCCCTGTCATCCAACAGGGAATTATAACCCTTCCAATCTAGTGGTAAATAAATACTTTTTATGCCTTGCCTCCCCCACCACCCCACAACCCTTCTCTTTGCTGGGCATGTTAAATAGTACCAGGTCAAGGGATATAGCATTTGCCATTTCACCCATGAAGTGGTTATGGCTTCGCTTCCTCCTTGGGTAGTTCCCACTTCATGATGTTTGTGTCCACACTTTTCACCAGGGAGCGATCTGGTGTGGAGAGAAAAAAGATAGGACAAGATGACACAGCACACACACAATGGCGGGGAAACGGGGATGCAAATTAAAAGAAAAAAAGGAAAAAAGGGACATGTGGTTGGGCTGGCACTCAGGACACATATAAAAATAATGCACATATGCCCATTTCCAGCCATTTCAGGGATAGATGCTACTGAGTTATCAATAAATACACATTGTCACTGTGAGGTGGTTCTTCAGAAAAAACCTGAAAGCAATCAGTGATGTGGGTGAGGTTTGCTTTGGCAGAAAGCTAACATAGCAGGCACCATGTGTCCTGGTAGGCCTAAAGGAGATAGCCAGGCAGGACTTCATTCAGCTTCCCACCTCAGCTTAAGAAGGAATAGGAGAAAGGGGGTAAATTATCATTAGCTCTGATGTAGCCAACTAATAACTTTTACTTGATACTGGGAGCATGAAGGCATCTGGGAAATAGTTAACTTCACCAAGGGTCCCTTCCTTTGTTCAGTGGTGAAGAGAATGGTACCTTCCAGTCCTAAGTGACCAGCGAATTCATCTGAATGGACAGTATTTGTATGCATGTATATATATATTTTTATATATATATACACATACATACATATATTTAAAACTGTAATTAGAGAAGGCAGGAATAATTTTCCCAGGAAATGTTTGTTGACTTCATCTGTATAATCCATGAAATTAATTTGTTGACTGCATGGATGTGTCCCAACGATTAAGCATGGGAACATGTGTTCCTTATTTTCACCACTACAGACTTTGAACAAAAAAGTTTGCTTGATTGCTGGCTAGATTTTTGTGTCAAATCCTAAATGAACTATTAATCTCTCAGCTTTCACAGGAGCTGCTGGAATCAATGGGATCTGGTTTGCCACCCACAGATCATGAGTAATTTGTATCAAAAAAGGAACATATTTAAGGAGATCTTGAGTGGAACTAGCAGTGATGTGTCTGGCATTTTGTAATCCTGCCATTGGCTAAACCCTCTGACAATGTAACACAAGTTTAATCACATTAAAGCAGAAAGCAGAAAATGTCAGAAAATACTGAGATGGCTTAGCTGAGGAATGGCAGACAGCTGGGGAAAAGGAGAAGGGACTTCTCTTTTCAGTGATTTGCCATCATTGTATGAACAAGAAATTATCACAAAATTTGCCCTCATCACCTGTAATAAACCCAATGTATGGAGAATGAGTTCTGCAGATAAAACAGACATCAGGATGAAGAATCTGATCATTCATTTTCCTGGTTCATACAAACTGACTTCTGAGAAGCCAAACTTAGTGCAAAGGCAACACTCATTGTAAAGAAACAGCCAAATTTCAGATTTCCTGGGGAAGAATTATATTTCCTTCCCTTCTCCTGCCTACATTATGCCTCATGGTGAATAAAAAAGGAATTAAGAGTGAAAGAAACTCAGAAAGACTCTGCACACATTCTTGTAAAGTAATGCATTTTGGAAATGCCTGCTTTTTGATTCAACTCAATACAGTTGAAAGTGATTACAATAAATGCTTTCCAGAGTATATTTACAGCTGTCTTCCATGTGCTGCTGGGTAATTGCTGCTAGGGTTGACAGCAGCAAAACTGTTGCACTTGATCAAATCCAGCTGGTATCTTCTCTCCAGTTGTTTCTGGTGTTGCATGCTCCTTCACCAAGTTATTTTGAAGAACCTGCTAATGCTGCAAAAAACAGGTGTTGCACTTATGACTTGCACTGAAATGTAATAGGGAAGGTGGACCTGTTTAAAAGGTATAGCAGTTTCAGGGAGCAATTATTAATGGTGAAGTTCTGTGGGGACCCAATTCTGGCATCCTATTATTTCTGGTAAAAATTATCAATGACGCAATGTTTGACAGATGTGTAAGACCAAGATGGACCACTTGGAATAAGAGTGAAGCCATACATCATGTTGCAGAATACCTGCAAATTTGTAAGCTGATGAACAAGTTCTTGGAATGAAATATTAGAAATAACTTATAAATCATGGAAGTAGCTATCTGAATAGAGATTTCAGTTGTTGTTGTGGCAAAGGGGACTAAATTGAACCTGGAATACATTAACTGAAAGACATCAAGTATGAGTAGAGAAATAGTAGTGAGATCATTCTGAAATTGATTTAATGTCTACATATGAAAAATATGGCCAATTTCAAAAGGCTTAAAAATAACTGTGAAATTTCATTGATGTTTAGGAAACTTGAGTTATAGGCAAATACTTCCAAAGCCTGATCTGTACACTTCACCCATGAACAGACTACAAGGAAGTGAACATTTACAAAGTGAAATAACTGGGTGAGTGGATGAGCTGGAAGCTGAAATTACATGGGCTAGAAGCAAGACACTTTCTTTTTACAAGGGAAAAGATTGTGTTAGGGCAAGGAGGATTTCCCTGACTTGAAGTCTTTAAATCAAGATTGGATATTTTTTGCTATTTTAAATATGTGTTTTATTTTAAATAGACATTATAGACTCAGTGGAGAAATTACTATTTCATATCATCTGTGTTATACAAAGATGAAAATGGAGGGTCACAGCAGTTCATTCTTGACTTAATACATAGACCTGTATGAAATTAGGGGCCAGTGAGTAGCCAGACTTTGGCCAGTTGATGCAAATTTGTTCAGTGACCCAGACTCCTGCTGCTCACTGGCAAGCTGGTTACACTATCTCACCTTTTTGAAACTGCACTTCCCTGCAATTCCTCATTGCTATCACCTGAGTAAAAACTGTGTTTGAGACAGCCGAATAGATGCAAGGAAAGCATTTTTATGTTTTTTGAATGCTGTGGAGAGGAGGCTTCAGAGCTTCCCACACCACCATCATGACACAACTGTTCTGCACAGCCATTTTATAGCAGTGATAAATTTACTTGTAGTAATTATTAATTGCTATCCTTAGACTATACCCATAGTCAGGTGAGCACCCTAATCCCAGATCTGAGTGCATGCTCCAGCCACCTTTTTTCTTCCAAACACAACATCCATACAAATCCTCTGTGCCTTGGTTTCCATTGGGAAGGAAACCCAAATACATGTATCATACAGAGGACTGGTGCACACCCATGGTGTGCACAAAACCTCCTTTTACTTTCTGTTACTCCTTTTTTGCATCATGGTGTACAACAAATAGGGAACAGGAATTCAGNCACACCAAGAGTCAGCACTCAAACCCCAGCCTTGACACAGTCTTTTGTCCCTGTGTCACTGCATCAACATGATTACAGCATTTAGCCACTTCCATCTACTGAAACTTCCCCATAGATATTTTTTTTTTTTGTGAGGCAGCTTTATGTGTAAAAAACAGCAATGCAACAAACCTTGTCTCAAGCACACAGTCCTGGAAAATCCAGTATTTGGATATTGGATTATCAGTGATATTCCTGTACTTAGCAGAGAAGGAAGAAAGACCTATGGAGAAGACCAAGCATCCTCTCATCTCCATGAGCCTCTTACATACCTAGTAGAGAAAGCCTGGAGTCTCTGAGAGCACAAATGGGAGAGAGGATCTGGTTTTATTTTATCATGCAGTCCTGTCTGAACACAGCTTTTTAGTTCTCCTGAAGTGGAAAAGTAGGAAAAGATCTTTCCATTTCTCATGCTTGGTTGAAAAAGTAAAATTAGGAGGGAAAGAAAACCCCATGAAGGAAATAGCATCTAAAAATCCAAGTTTATAAAACATTATATGATAAATCTCAGTAGAGGCTGTACTGCATCTGCTTACTCTGCACCATGTTCTTCTTCTGTGGGTCAAAAATTTGGGAAAACCAGATTCTTCCTATGAAAGCTGGGAATTTGTTTCCTCCAGTGCAAGGCCAGCAGCTGACTCCTGGGTGAATACCTGAGAGAAGATCCAGCTTAGTTAAAATACTTATAATAAGTGCTTGAGCAATTCCTGGAATAGCAGAAAGCTGAGTGTATGAATGTTTTGGTACACATGACAAGAGTAAGGCAGATGTTAGCCTTACACCTCCATCTATTTGAATAACATATATCATACAATATTCAATTTGGCTACCCTCAGTCTCTCATTCAAGCTGCTGCTGCTGCTGCTGCTCTGTCAGACAGCCATTCAGCACTGAAGATACAGTTTTAAATCAGAGCCCACTCTTAAAAGCAAGCATGCCTGCATCAGCACCTTTGGTGAACAGTTTCGAGGTGAATTCAGGAGTCAGAGCAGAGTGTATGTTTCGGGTTACTGAAATGGAGCTTGTTCCTGCTGCTGCTACAGAATTCGTGCAGAGTTTGTTACTAATTTTGAGGGAAAATATCTAGGTCTATAAGTATTTTATTGAATTCTTAAAAAGAGACAGTTGGGAAAAAAACACCAAAACAAATAAGCAAGCAAGCAAACAAACAAACAGAAAACCAAACCCTGAAACCAGCAAAGACTAGTTATGCTCAATTATTTGCATAACAAACTGGTCTTAAAAGAACACCTCCTATCACAGAAGGGATCATATATTACACCCTGAAGAAAAAAAAAAACAAACAAAAATCAAATAACAACAACAACCACACTTAATATTTTCATAATTTTTGAATTAAGAAATAATAATTGCTGCTAGGAACCTCCTGAAATCAGTAAAATGATTAAGGGGTCAGAAGCTGAACAACACCAGAAAAGGTATAAGAATTTGGCACAGAGACCAAGTCTGCTGGGAATATTCAAGGTCACAAAGTTTTAAAATCACCATGAAGAGAAGATGTAGTTCTTTACCTGACTGTTTTACAAATTCAGCCACCTGAATAAGGTTTCATCTGGCAGCTGCTGCTCTCAACAGAAGTGGGAATTAATATGGAAAGCACCTGTTACAATACTGTTGCCTTATGCAACATCAATGGAGAATCTAAAACTAAAGACCTAAAATCTCTCCTGTCTAATTTAGGACCCAAATGTTTTGCTTTTCCATTANTGCTTTTCCATTACTGTAATTGCTGTTGTCTTTTCTTCTAAGGAAACACAGTGGAAAAAAATTTATTAAATATGGAAGAAGTCATCCTTTTCAAAGTAATAAAGAGAGAAATTTATAGATAATGAAAGAAAAATGTCCTTCACGCCATTTAAAGCTATAAAAGCTGATACACGGTAAGGAATAAATCTGTTTCTCCTGAGTCTTGGCCCCAGGCTTTGACCACATGAGCAAACAGCTCTGAGATGAGATTCTAAAGCCGTGATGAATATATTACATGAGGTTCGTAAAAGTGTCCAAGTAATGAAACAATGTGAATGGTCCTGCAAATTTCCTTATGGAAAATGCTCAGTAAAATGAACTCCTTTTGAAAAGACAGTTCATTATTAGTTGGACAACAAGATGCATCCAGGGATATATAGAACTGTCACTTCATTTTCGATATGCTGTCTGATGATTAGGATGATATGTTATGCAGAAATATAAAAAGGTATACAGAAAAACAATGAGCCAAATGTTTAACTGGTGTAAACCAATGCAAACCTTTTGAAACCAGAAGTTTAACACTGACTATTTTTTGCTATAGATATATTTTGTTTCTGAATTTAATTTTCTTCTTACATGCACTTTTAGTTCCATAGTTGTAGGCATCTTGTGAGCAATATGATGTGTAATTTATTAGAACAGACAAGACCTGATCCAAATATTTGCAGTAAATAAGCAGATAAGTTACTCATTGGGAGCAAGTTACAGATATTTTAATTTCTTCCTGTAAAGAATATATGTCAGCTTGTTAGAAAGAGTTAAAAACAACATCCATCCACCACAGGTTAAACATTTCATCATGTAAAAGCTAAGCTGTTCAAAATTAGTCTTTGAGAAAAATTATAAAGAATATTGTTAAAACAAGCTTTTTTTTTTTATACCTTGATGGTAAATTTCATTCGTATCTGATTTGAGCTTGTTTTTGCACTCTTTTCTTAAGGGATTCACAATCTGTTCTGCTGACTTTCATCCTGTTACAGAGAAATGGCATTTATTATCTCACCAATAAAATATGAGATGATTCTTTATTATTGGTCATGAATAAATTTGGAATGGAAATTAGAAATTCTCTAACTATCACAGCTGTGAGGTCCTAAAGAGCTTTCCAGCTGGACAGGTGAAAATACAAAGCTCTTTTGAATCTTAACGTGGACAATTATCAATGTAGTGAAAGGATAAGATATTATGGTTGTCTGTGATAACAGTGAAGCTGGTTTTGGTGATCCAGGAGGTTTCTTCTAGGTCTCTGTTCTGTTAGAGTAATCTAAAACATTTTAATTCTATTTGTTTAAAAGATATCTAGAAGTCATAGAAACTTTTCCTTATGTATATTTTCATTTTTAACTGACAAAATGCAAAAGCATTACCGAGCATTTTTGAAGGTTAAATGGAACCTTTATATTTTCATATTGTTAGGTAACATTATTTTTTCATCTTCTCCAAAAGCATTTAATAACCATTTTAATGACGTTTTCTTTATTTATGGAGATGATTTAGTTACTCTTCTTCCCTTCAATATAAGTTCTAGCAATTCAGCACTTATTTGTATCTCTATCTTACTATTCCTTCAGTACAACTTACTGGGGAAAAAAACCCCATGTTCCAGTGAAGCCATAAAGAGCTATAAAATAAAATGTAAGTGTACAAATTTTCTAGGAAAATAATTTTATATATTATCCAGGTTTTTTTTTTTTTCTGTTGGCCAGTATTATAATTTGAATTTCTCTCTCTTGAACAAACATGTAGTGAAACCTCTTGAAGCAACTTAGACATTTTACAAGTGATAAAGAGATCATTGAACAGGTATATTTAATGTTTTTTATTCCAGACTCTTGCGCTGATGAAAACTGCTGAACTTAGTGAAATCTATTTAGTCAGATTCAGCATATTGTTGTATTGGACTAATATTAAGCATTTTATCACCTCTCAATTGTGCATAGCAAACAGCTGACTCTTTAAAGTGGTACTTAAACTCATTAGGAGATCATAGAAAATAATTTCGGTTTTGTCCATCT
>WEKW01022548.1:28465-43453 GCA_013389905.1 Sula dactylatra
AAATAATTTCGGTTTTGTCCATCTGTCTGACCTACTATCCCTACAGTATTTTGTATACAAAATTGTTCAACTTTAGGCTAAAAACTTGCAACTACAGAAAAAGACTGCAACTATTATCGGCAATAATCTCGTGTTTCCACTGATAGAATATCTTTCTTAATGTCCAACTTTTATCTCTTTTCCTGTATTTTTAGCCATTGTTCCTCCTCATATCTGTGGTAAATACAGGAACTGATTTATTCCCCCTCTATTTCTCAGTGTTGTTTTTAGTCATTGAGGACTTCCCCTATTTACTTTGACTTAATTATTTTCTTACAATGGATTACATATTTCTGATCACTCTTCTTGTTCTTATTCCTTATTTGCCCAGCCAGTTAACATTTTTCTTCAACTGTGATACCTCAATCTGGTCAGAGGGTTCTGGCTGTCATGTGGGACAGAAGACTTGCCTCGTGATATTGCACATATGCTTATACACCTCCAGATAGTTTTGTTTTTCTCTTATGATATAGTTGACTTCTTCTGAGCCTCTAAATCATCATTAATACCTCACACACACACATGCTGTCCCCCAAAAAAGGGTTTATGGTGAGGGTAGCTATGTATGGTTTGTCACATGATTGTTTCTGTTGAATGTTTTTTTAAATTTGTTTCATTATTTTTCATACTCTTGCTCCTGTTTCCAGCACAGGAAAAATATGTCACTGTTTTACACTGTAGCTTTATTTTTATTCTTTTTCTACATCCCTCTTTTTAAAAAAAAATATAGCAAACTATACAGCATACTAGACTTCAGGATACAGCAGTCAGAACTATATGTATCCTTAAACTATTTTAAAACAGAATAAGAAAATCAGAAAAATGAACATATACAATAAATCCTTATATCAGTATTTTTGGGGAAAATTGAATTCCAACATGTTTCTCAGTCCCAATTTTCATGGAATAAATCTTTACAATCATATATAAGTTTGGATATGACATTCAGAAGAGAATCTGATACTCTGATGAGTTTAAACAGAACTCTCAACACTGCAGAAACTGGAAAGCAAGCACTTTCCACTTTGTTACTGTATTGAGTCACAAAGAGCTGCAAAAGCACTAAAATGACCTAGGGATATAAAAACACATGCAGCAAGTTTATTATAAAGTAATCATGAATACATTCATATATTCAGCTGAATATTTTAGGGATATTTTTATAGCACAATCAGCAATCTGGTATTCAAAGTCTTACTTCTGTTTTAAGATATGGTTCTGCCATTGTCATTGCCACCCATTTATCCCTGACTGTGTTTTTGTAATAAATTGCCTTTTTTTCTCCAGGGCAACTGCTGCATGAACACAGGACATGACAGCATAGCTTAGCTCAAACTTGGGAACTTCTGGCAGGAAAGCAAGCTACTTCTAGCTGAAGGGAAAAAAATTCCAAATTTCTCATATATGACAGATATAACTTTTTATAACTAATGTGATTTGTACATCAGAATATTTATATTAAATTATGTTAAAATATTTTAATTTAAAACAGTTTAAGAGTCTTTTCTCCAGACTCGGAGTAGTTGCTTAAGGTGATATAGTCAAATAAGCATTTTAACTTTTTCACTGAGCAGCATAATTAAGCAACAATGTTAAGATCTCATTCATTGGTCAGTGACTTTCTCCAGAAATAGGTCAAATATTTCAGCATACAATGAAAGAGAATCAAAACCTTTACAGAGCTGCCTCTCTCTGTGTAAATACACATATATCTGCCCATTGATATATATGGTATGTTTAAATATTACTATCCTTCTCTCTCTATTACACCTGTAAATGATCTAATGAAAGAATTTATACTGAAAAGATTTGTGGCAGTGAGCTGTGGGGTAGATGTTGCATTTGTATAACCTCCATAAATATTGGAGCATAAGTTATCGTAGTATTTTTTTTTTGTTCCACAACAAAAAAAGATGCCAGAACTTGAACCCTTCCATTCCTTAGACACCCCATCTCTCAAAACTGACATCCTGACCAAGACAATAGAGATTAAAAATTTACAATTTAGCTAAAACTGCTGGTAATGATTTCAGAGATGGAAAACAGTCCAGCACCTGTCACTTTGGTTGGTCTGAAGAATTAACTAGTGTAAAACCTTTTACAGGATGGTAAGACACTAAAGTCATCTTGTCGATCACTGCTGCTAAATATTTTTTGGTAAAGATTATCACAAGCTCCAGTGTAAGAAACAGTTACATTATGAACTGGATAGATCTTGTCAAAGAAGCTTATGAAATCAGGACTATGGTCACGCTCCTTCCACAGGTATGGAAACACCTGACATGATGGTGATCATGTCTGGTAGATCAACCCTGGCTGGCAACCAGGTGCCCACCAAGCCACTTTCTCACTCTGCTGTTACACATTGTATTTTACTCTTTATTAAATATATTACCACAGAGGGACCACCAACATCACTGATGGGCTCAGCTTTGGCCAGCGGTGGGTCTGTCTTAGACCCAGCTGGACCTGGCTCTGTCTGACATGGGGACAGCTCCTGGTCTCTTCTCACAGAAGCCATCCTTGCAGCCTGCCCCCTACCAAAAACTTGCCATGTAAACCCAATACACCATGCCAAATGAAACAAGAAGTGACCCTTGCCAAACAGAATTGTGAGTTGAGTCTGAGAGCAGTTATGACTAAGTGATCCTATATCTAATATAATGAGCCCCAAATTGTAATGTAAAGTCCTACTATCTTGAGTCAGCAAATAGCTCTGGAATGTGCTCCACTCCACTGGAGACATCCTTGGTAGAGGCCCTGGGTAACTATCAAAGTGTGAAAAGTGTAACCATGCAGAACATATCTACATAGCATAATGCATTATTTAGTAGAATTGGATATGAAAGTCACAAATAGTGGAAAGAAAATAGCTATGGATGAGAAACCAGGCTATAGCTCCCTGGTAATGTGACTATGTTATAGGAACAGTTTAAATATCTCTTTACACCACTGGATTGTGCAGAAGGTCCTGCTGGGATACTCTTAGATCAGAGAAAGTAAATAGGACACACAAGAATTTTTTCCCATCCTCCAGAATTGTCTTCCATGTGCAGTGAACTGTTCTCAGTTCCACAGAGATGGCAGAGGTTTAGTCAGCCTTTGCTGTTTTAAGAAGGGTGGGCTGAAGTCTTCCCCATTCCTCACCCCCCTCAGTAAGATTGTACAGCAAGGGGTCCTCTTACTCCAGGGCTCTGTTTTCCAAAACAGCCACAAAAGGCAGTTAGGAAAAAAAGCTAGAAAATGCCAAAAACAAACATAAAAAAATTAATAATGATGTGGCTTTTTTCAAAAAGTAGTTTTCGTTCCTTTTCTTGACTATAATAAACTGACGTCTGCTATTTTTGTTAGTACTGTGTCAAAAAGATACGCAGGATGTGTAATATACATGAACTCTTAACCTCTTAAGCAACCTCACAGGTCAGCCTCTGGATTATATCAGGGTAGTTCCTTTCACATCACATGATTTATTCCAGTTTCAATCAGATGCACAACATGGTCCTTAATTTGAATTTTTTCAGACTTTCAAATACTTTGTCTTTCAATCTTTATGATTCACTTATGCCTCTTTGTTATTCCACAGCTCACAAAAAACAGTGTGTATCATCAGATATATGCTCTCAGTATTCTTTCTACCATCTTATCTACATTTGATATATGTATATGTCTGTATGGGTAGTAGTAGGTTTACTTGCGTGAGACAATGAATCAGAAGTTGATACACACAGCAAGAACAATGTGATGTTTTCAGTTGTCATAAGTCAAACCTTAGATACGAGATTACTTCCCCTGATTTCAATAATACAGATATGCTTTTGATCCTCACACATAGGCTCAAAGTGAAGAAAAAAAGATGTTTCATTTTACAAGATGTTTCATTTACACCATACAGGCTCTTGTTCCCATATTTTCACATGACTAGAATCTCCTCATTTCCCAGCTGAGTTTCACCAAGTGCTGTAGTTCTCATGAGAAGGCTTGGAAGCTAGTGCACGAGACAAGTAATTAAAAAGAAAGGGTTAAATTATCTCATGGAGTAATTATGTGGCAGTGTTGTGGTTTAGCCCCAGTCAGCAACTGAGCACCACACAGCCGCTCGCTCACTCCCCCCACCCCTGTGGGCTGGGGAGAGAATCGGAGGAGCAAAAGCAAGAAAACCCTTGGGTTGAGATAAGAACAGTTTAATAATTAAAATAAAATAGTAAGAATAGTAATGATAACAATAATAATAATAATAATAATATAATACAAAGGGATAATGAGAGAGAATAAAATGAAACCCAGGGAAAAAAGGGAAGAGGGGAAAAAAAAAAAAAACAAGAGCTGCAACCACTCACCACCTGCTGACCGACACCGCCAGTCCCCGAGCCGCGATCTCTCCCTCCCCCAGCCAACTCCCCCCAGTTAATATACTGGGCATGACGTGACATGATATGGAATACCCTTTGGCCAATTCAGATCAGCTCTCTTGGTTGTATCCCCTCCCCTCCCGGCTTCTTGTGCACCTGGCAGAGCATGGGAAGCTGCAAAAGTCCTTGACTAGTGTAAGCGCTACCTAGCAACAACTAAAAACATCAGTGTGTTATCACATTATTTTCATACCAAGTCTAAAACACAGCACTATACTAGCTACAGTGAAGAAAATTAACTATCCCAGCTAAAACCATGACAGGCAGTCAATGAAAACACAGAAGAAGGAAAAATCTTGACTTCGTGGGGCAGAGGGGGCGTAGACTGAAATGAAAGTAAGCCATGTGTAAGCCAGGCTTATGAAGCAGTTGAATTACCCTTCAACTCTTTGAAGAGGTTTTGTGTTCATCAATGGGTGAATTTCATCTAGAGAAACAAGCTCCATTTAATTTACTACAAATCCTCTGCAAACGACTGGTTTGCATGCTTGATTTTGCATTGCTAATTCTTTAAAATGTCAAACTTTCTTAAATGCAGGTGGTTGATAGAAAAATCTGCCTTGAGAGTAGTTCAGCACACAGAGGACAGGTATGTTAATATCTCATTCCACTTAACACGAGAATGGTGTATGCTTGGGGTTTATAGGACAAACATGACTTCTGCTGATTTTCTGCTTAGAGGGTGATCTGATCTAATGATGTTGAATGAAAGGTAACTCATGCAGAGGAAAATAGGAACTTACAGATAAGCGGGAGTGCAGGGGAAGCTTACATTATAAGAATGAAAACTAGAAACCAACCAATAACTTTATGAGACTGCTCATGACTAGAGGACATATCTCTGCTAACTTTATCCATCTAAAAGTCCAGTGTCTGTATGGAGAGAACTACAACCAATTGAAGAGGCAGCTCCAGAGGATGATAGATCCCATGATGAGACATACTTCTGATATGGGTGGGATATACATGATGGCTTAAGCAGTTCATCTTTTCCCATTCATTAAAGGATTACTGAAGTGATTGGGTAAGTAGCTTCTTTGTTCTATATATGCTGTTAAGTAGGGATTACTCTCCGGCTCTGAGGCAAATTTACACTAACAAGTCATGTCTATACTGCATAGTATTTGGCACTGTGTCTTCTCTGGAACCCCGATTGCCTCTTTGGAATCATAAGGAAACATAATTTGTGTGTGTGTGGTTTTTTTCCAGTTCAAAGTATCACAAATAATGTGATGGCTGTATAACAACCTCTCACAGTAGTGTTTTCACACCACAAATCTGAAAGTGTGTGTTACAGACCCTTGGGCATGGCGGATGGGAGTGTTTGAGAGTGCACACCCTGATGGAATAGTGTTAGATGGCTTCATAGGGTGTAAAGAGCCAAACCTGGTGCGTTATTGTCCAAACAGCCTGTTGGGACTTGCTTCTGGTGCATGCTAGCCTCTGAACCAAATAGGCATTGTTTGAGAAAGTGTCAGTTGGCTCATGATGATCATTTTAGGATAAGCATGGTCCAGAGCCTGAGCCCACACCTTGGTCCTGTTTTATTTATGGATATACATGCAGCCCTAAATGGCTGAAGTTAAGTGAGATGAGCAATTCAGACTCATAAAAATAACAATCAAGAGTCAAGAGCTCACCAGCCATACCAAAAAAGGAAAAGCAAACACACTAGCTCCCTTGTGTTTATTCCTGGAGAAATGCAGAGCAAAAATATACAAAAGCTCGTTCACATCAGTGTAAATATTTAAAGATTTAATTTGATTTTCAACTTTAATTTCCAATTTTAAAATCTTCTAAGACTGGTTATTTTTCCAAGTTTTCTTTTTAAATGGTGTGAAATGAAACAGGGTTTGGGTTTTTTTATTATTTTTCTTTTATTTCTTCAGACAAAACTATTCACTAACGTTTATTCAAAGTCAAACTCAATTTTTTATGAGTGAGATTAAATTAGATATTAAAAGTTTGATTCCATTGCTAAACATGTATCTCTTGTACCAGTTTCAACACTTTAAAGTATCAGAGCTATCTGCATGGAGCTTGTCTAAAAGACACAAGACTTATAGGAAAGCTAGGGTATTTTAGAAGACAAGTGGGATAACTAGACCATCTCATATAACACTAAGTGCCTTTGTTCAAGCAACAGAACTGGGCACATGAAGTCTGCAGGATATATGTCCGCAGTTTTGCTGTTGATCCAGATTGGCAGTATACTTCATGAAGAATTATAGACCACAGATTTTATAAACAGATTGTCTGACCAAACATAGAATCTACTTTAGATGATGCTGTAAGCTTTGCTAACTATTGAACTAGCTATGCAATGAGTTTGGTGGGGTCCCAGGATCAGCTACAGACATCTAGACTGTAGATGTACATTTTGCCGTAGAGATTCAATTTGTAGTTATAAAGTGGAAACAAAAAATGTAATAAACACAGTATTTTGACCAATGTTCCTTTTATTTCTGAGAACACCAGTATTTTTTTTTGAGTTCCTACTGGGCTAGGCTAGACAATGTTCCTCTATGACCATAACTGTCTCATTGTAGATGACATCTGGTGACTGATTGTGCTGTGGGAGAGGCAGGTCAGTGCTATACCAGAGTTATGCAACCTGTACTCATCAATGTGCCTTTAAGACAAGTTCACCCAGAAGAAAGGCACAGAGATAACCTGTCTCAGAAGGAAATTTCCCCTGACTCATTTTGGCCTTGCTGGATGTACTTGACTGACAACTTCAAACTTAAAGTGACAAACCCACTACCTTTATATCATTGAGAAATATTGTGAAGGTATTTCCATCAGTGTTTGATACATGGGATCTCAGCTACTAGAATGCCTTACAATTGATTCTGACTTTGTCTGGAGACTTTACACCTAAACCCAACACTTGGGTAAGGTAAATGGGAAGTAATGCCATATCTCAGGAAAGGGATTCAGATGCTGCTGGTTTGGGGTTTTTGCCTTTTAAGTATTTCTGGTTGGTTTGATTTTCAACAGCCCACTCAGGACCTCAGGTAATTAAGAAATATGCAACCACTAATGTTTCAATTCTGTTGAGTTTCCTCAGAGATGTGTTTTCCTGACTAAAGTAAGTGGCTACACTCTCCAATACAGGAAAATATCAGTCTCAAAATATGTCCTTATTGTTTTCCCATGTTTTTAGCAGAAAAACATTTGCAGTTTAAGATGATGATGATGCAGATGATGGAGTGGTTATCACTGCTTCAGTTTCCTCATGTCCATGTTTTTTAATAGCAGTAAGTATGTTTTTCCCAATTTGCTCCAGCTCTAAGCAGCATTAAACAGAGCTTTGTTTACTAACACAAAGCATTTAATTTCTTCATGGTGTCATGAATACAAAACAAACACAGAACATTACACAACTGGTGACACTTATGTGTAAGTCAATTATGTAAGTTTAATGTATTATACACATAGCATCTGTACATGCAACAGCATGGGAGTAAAAAGCACTTAAATAATTAAGTTAATGGGATAGTACTGGGTAATTAAAGGGCACAGAGGAGAACAAATGGAATTTGTTTAGTGAGAGGGTTTATACATTTGTGAAACAGGAGAGGATGGCATTTTGTGGCAAAGATGTGGTCTACCTCTCAGCTCACAAGTAGATGGTTGATGAGAACTTTCTCATCCCAGTTTTGCTTTCCAGAATTGCTTTCAAATCTTTTTATGGATTTAAATGTGATTTTACACTACAGTGGCATTTTCCCTGGTTTACACTAGAACCAAGGACAAAAAGAACCACAAAGGCAATTTGGGATGGAAGGAAAATGACCTAAAGTTCATTACAGAGTGGCAAGAATGTAGATGGGAAAAAAAAAAAATCTGGAAACTAATAGCTCCCTGCCGCAGTTGTGGCCACAGAACTGTAAGTATTTAAGTTTCTTCTAATATAACTGTCAATAAAACAGTCTATAATGTTGCTATAAAAATGTATGGATCTGGTCTGCAAAGTAAGTATAAGAATAGCATAGGAGGGGGTGGGATTAGAATAGAATAGAATAGAATAGAATAGAATAGAATAGAATAGAATAGAATAGAATAGAATAGACTATTTCAGTTTGAAGGTACCTACAATGATCATCTAGTCCAACTTTCTGACCAATTCAGGGCTGACCAAAATGTAAAACATGTTGCTAAGGGCATTGTCCAAATGCCTCTTAAACACTAACAGGCTTAGGGCATTGAGAATCTCTCTAGGAAGCCAGTTCCAGTGTTTGACCACCCTCTCAGTAAAGAAATGCCCCCTAATGTCCCATCTAAACCTCCCCTGGCACAGCTTTGAGCCATTCCCACGCATCATGTCACTGGATACCAGGGAGAAGAGCTCAGCACCTCACTTTCCATTTCCCCTCCTCAGGAACCTGCAGAGAGCAATGAGGTCATCCCTCAGCCTCCCTTTCTCCAAATTAGACAAGCCCGAAGTCCTTAGCCGCTCCTCACAGGATATGCCTTCCAGCCCTTTCACCAGCTTTGTTGCCCTCCTCACATTCAAGAATTTTCACATCCTTCTTGAACTATGGGGCCCAGAACTGTACACAGTACTCAGGGTGAGGCTGCACCAACACTAAATACAGCAGGACAATCACCTTTTTTGACTGGCTGGTTATGCTGTGTTTGAGGTACCCCAGGATGCAGTTGGCTCTCTTGGCTGCCAGGGCACACTGCTGACTCCTCATGAGCCTGCTGTCAGCCAGCGTCCCCAGATCCCTTTCTGCAGGGCTGCTCTCCAGCCACTCCTTTCCCAATTTATACCTGTGCCTGGCATTACTCCATCCTAGGTGCAGAGTCTGGCCTTTCAACTTGTTAAATTTCATCCCATTAATCACTGCCCAATGCTCCATTCTGTCTAGATCCCTCTACAAGGCATCTTATCCTTCAAGAGAGTCAAGAGCACCTCCCAGTTTGGTATCACCAGCAAACTTGCTAATGGTGCATTCAACCACTGCATCCAGATCATTGGTAAATCTATTGAACAGAACTAGCCCTAGAATTGAACCCTGAGGAACTCCGCTTGGTGACTGGTCACCAGCCAGATGTAGACCAATTCACTACAACCCTTTGAGCCCTGCTCTTCAGCCAGTTCTTCACCCAGTGCACTGTGAAGCTGCATACTACATATATGAACCACAGTTCTGTAATCTGTGACTTCTTCCTTCCGTAAAGCGAAAATCCTATCTTCTAACTGAAGTGTTAAACATAACTGTATCTGGCATACTGTGTTGAAGAGGATAAACATAACTGCAGCCTGGCACAGCACCCTCCATCCAGACTGGCACTGCTTTACAAACATCAAGGCAAAACATACTTGAGGTCAAACAGCTGGTGTGAGACCTATATACCATTTATATACTACTTGAATCTTCACGGCACTCCTGAGTGGCAGGTAAACTTTCTTAGTGCTGTTTATCAAGGACAGAACCTTCAGTACAGAGAGGTTATATGACTTTCTCATGTTTTAGTCAGGAGGATAGTAAATAAGTAGTAAAGATATTAAAAGAAGTAGTAGTAGTAGTAGTAGTAGTAGTAGTAGTAAAGATAGTAAAAAGTAAATAAAAAAAAATATTCCTCATTCCAAGGTCTTTTAGGAAACTGGTGAAAAGTTGACAAGGAGAAAGAAAAGCTAACTTTATCTCTCCTCCCTTTTTTTCCTTAGTGTATAAGAAGACAGATTTCTACACTAATAGAGTTTTGTAATTTCTCCTTCTATCTTTCTAATAATCCTAGGATGGATTTCACTTGTTCTTGACTGAGTCCATTTAAACACTTTACTACTAGTTCCATATTAATCTGATCCCCTGAGATACTGAGAAAATGACTGTCTCTTAAGGACACTGTATCATTCTTTAATGAGAAAAGAAATTAAGTATATCACAGCTATGTCAGGATCCTTTGTTATTTGTCTTACAGCCTTGCTCCAATTTAGATAACTTTAGATAAAGAAACCTGCTTTCACAGTAACCACTGTCATAACTTTGCCCAAATATGTGGTTACTTTTCCTTCGATGCTAACACAAATTCAGCTAAAACAAATGTGCAATTTATTCACTAGCCTAGAGAAAAACACTATCACTTATTTAACAGAAGAGAAAAATATATATGTAAGGCTGATTAAACATAGCACTATGGTTTGCGTTTTTTTTCTCCTCTGCTGAAATATCTCCAGTTTCCATGAAACTTCATGAAACAGTATACGTGCTAAAAATGGAAAGACACAATATTCTGCATAGCATCATTTAGGTATAAAAAATAATGCAGATAGGGACAACTGCAGTTCATTTCATTCATATTGACAGAATATGTGTGTTAACTTCTTTACCTCTTCCTTTACAAGGCTCATTTGATTCAAAGTTTTCTCCTTTGACTGGAAAAAGAGCAAAGGAAACTAATCAGAGAATGGCAGAGAATGTTTCAAATAGGTTGTGACTAAGGTATCCAAAATGAGACGTTCATAAGTGTTCAGCACTATGATCTAACTGTGCTCCTAGTGAAATCAGGGCCAACTTCGGTGGAATAATGTGGAATACATCAGAAACTGTTTTCCTTGGGTGTTTATAAAACAAAACCTAACAAAACACCCGAAACTTAAAACCAAATCCACAGAAAATATGATAAGGTAATATAAAGATTTCACTTATTTAAACTCAAGTCACTTAGGAGAAGTTGTTGAAGTCACTACAGAGAGTACCAAGAAAGTCTTTGACACAGACTGTGTAGGTACCATTATATATACTATAAAGCCAGCAGTGTTTTACTTCATTCACAGCATGTCTCAGTATCCTCTGAAAATGACTTTAAATGACTTCAGTAAATTAAACAGTCTTGACTGATACTCTTCTCTGGCAGCAACACCAACTGTCATGGAACAACCTGAGTCTGTCCTATTAAACACTATTATTCTCTAGAATCATGTACTTTCATCCAAAGTGTTTATTGGGAATGGTCTCTGGACTATGCTAAGTCCTGAGCGCTGGCTGGGAATTGACTGGGGCACTGTTAGTTGAAGTGGGTCAAACTACACGAAAAGCTGCTGTACTAGTACCCATAATACCCATGACTATGTTTCAGTTCCAACGAACATCTCCTGTCCTCTCTCTAAGCATAGCTGTAGCCTTATGTCCTTTGTATGAAGGAGCTCGGACCGTCTTTAGGAATGGGCTAGCAGATGTACCCCAAATCAGAGACTGTTCCGATGAAGGGACTTTCTGCTGCACACAATTTTAGGTAACTCACATACACATTTTTATTTATGAGTCGGGCATGACTGCAGTTTCAGGAAAAAAAAATCAAGGCAGAGAATTTACTAATGGATTGATAGCAGATCTCATTTACTCTGTCAGTCTATATGAATGTCAGTAGAGTAAGGACACTGAACAATATCATTTGTATTTGAATCCTGCTTGTTACTGAACTTCATCTGTTCCTGAATATATGACAGATGGGCATGGTGAGTGGTTCATTCACCACCATTATGTCCCTCAAAGTTACCCAGAAGAATAAGAACAGCTTTGTTCACTGTCATGATACTCATTTTGGCTATAATTTCAAGAATTCGGAGAGTGAATCAGTACTGTTTATTACTCCTTTGATGGAGTCTGGAGAGCAATAGAGTCATTTGTAGTTAAGAGAAGATATCATCTTTTTTCCCTCTAACAGCACCGATGGATGGTGATAATTTCAAAACCTTTTCTTTCATTTAATATATAAGAACTTAAATTTTTAAGTTCTTGCCCTTTGCTTTCCTCTGCTCCTGATACACTAGGTCCCATGCTCCCAGACATTCACTTTTCATCATGTTTCTCTCTTTCTCTGTGGAATGGTGTACATGGAGAACTGTCCTCAATGACATTAACGACTCTACCAGAAAAAATCTATCTCAAAAGCAAACTGAGCACTGACAAATCAAATAGACCTCAAATGAAGACAAAACATAGGTTTTGGACAATGTCCCATTCACAATATCAAGCCAAGCTTGGATTCTCAAAGGATGTGAGGTTCAAAGGCAATTACTCATAACCTCCCATGGGTAGACCAAATCCCAGCCAATTCCTGAGCAAAAGATGGCTAACCTTCCTAAACCCCCTTCTCTCTCTTTTTACTGCTGACCATGATGTTATATGGCATGGAATATCTCTTTAGTTAGTCCAGGTCGTCTGCCTGGTTGTGTCCCCTCCCAGCCTCTTGTGTACCCCTAGTAAGTTCACTGGGGGGCAAAGTGAGAAACAGAGGAGACCTTGACGCTCTGCAAACACTATTCAGCAATAGTTAAAACATTAGTGTGTTATCAGCATTATTTTGGTCACAAATGTAAAACACAGCTCCATACCAGTTGCTATGAGGAAAAACTCCATCTCAGCCAGACCCTGTGCAAGAACACATGAATGGCCAAGGCATTATCTGACTAACTCTTATATTCAAATCTGGAGCATACAAAATTAAACATTCTGAAATACAGTGAAATAGAATTTTGCCCTTTAAATAAAACTCTTACTTGATCACTGAGATCTCTCTTTCTATTTTTAGAATGGACTATATACAGGCTCTGAACAAGAAAAATTGCTCTGCAGCAGCACTAGTAGATTACCATGGAAGACGTCTAAACAAAGAAACCTTAAGAAGACGATAACAACAACAGCAACAAATAAAACATCAATGCCCCAAAATGTATCTGTGCCTGCCAAATGCAATTTTTGCTAAAGTAGTTTCAGCTAAGATGGTCCTGCTTGGTGTGACACCATCTGTTGAGTTTCACTTGCTCATGTACTATTAAAGACTAAGTGGCAACTTTATGTAATTTAAAATAAAACAATCAAATGGGGAACCAACTTCTCAATTACAGTCATGAAAAGGATCAGCTGGGCTCTTATTCATCCTATGGACCATTGCACAGCTGATTTCAAATATGGGAAGACAGTTTTGTAACCTTTGATATAGCCACTGTTTACAGACTTTAACACTGGAGGAAAATATTTTTTCAATCATCTTTTCTTCAGCTACTGCTAGCTGAAGTACTGATTTTTTTGTATGTACATTGGGGTCTTTTGTTTATCAAGGAGGAGGCAAGAACAATGGGAAGTTAGGCATAATTTCAGGAAATAACAGAATATGTTTCATAATATTTATGAATATTTTTTTTCCTTACTCTTGTGTTTTATATGCCAGATCAGATTAGACAAAAAAGATTTTTGCTCCCAATTATTTATGAATTTCAGATGCTGGTAGTTCTTATGACCTAGAATTTCAACACACTTAGTTGAAGGGTGATTCATGAAAGAAAACACAGTGATAGTTACAATTCAGATGTTTAGTACTGGTTAGAAGAAGAAATTGGGATACATAGATGAATGAGGTCTGAAACAAATTCCTCTTTCCAAAGGAATATGAACCACATTTATGTTGGTTCAAGAAGCTTAGAAAAAGAGGATTTGGGGGCCAGAAGGCAGGAGGCAGGCAGGCATTGGGTAGGAAACTCTTAAACTGCTTTAGTTATTTGCCATGAACTGAAATATTGCCACTTCAAGACGTAAAAGCACAGCACTAACAGGACACTCTCACTGATAAATCTTTTAACTTGAACACGGAACAGGTCACACATAAGTTATTATTTTTTAAAGAGAGGAGCAATCACATTCGGTGAAGGTTTCCCTAAGCACAGCTCTCCATCTGAGCTTGCTCCTCCATGCAAACAGCTCAGAGTGCACAATGAGTTTAACCTACAAAACTGCAGTCATGAGTACCACTGCACAAGCACACAGGTTAGAAAACAAGTTTGCTGAGGGAAGGAGTGTCGGATTGCTGCCATAATTATAGATACTGACACAAACCCAAAAGCTTCATCTCCAGTCCCCTGTAACATGAAACAAAATCATCACAAATCAGCTTCCTTAAATCAGATAATGTCTCTTCCAGACCTCCTTGAGCACCAGCTGCATCTTGCAGAAGAATATTTATCTTGACTAACACAAATGGACTCTGAAGAAGTGTCACGTGGCTGTGCTGTCAATCTGGAGAGAGCAGCAGCAGCTTAATGCTCCAGCATGCAGTGATGAGGCAAGATAAACAGGAGGCTACTACACACACTAGACAATTGAAGCTGTCCGGAATCTTTGATTTTAAGTCCTTACAGCCCCTTCAGGACTGAAATGCTAATTATGAAGATTATGAAGATTCAGGTATTGAAGCCAGCCATTTAGGTTAACATCATGCAGGAGCTGGTATCTGTTCATAGAAATCAAGCAGCAGAGATGGTGTATCAAGCTCAAGTCCTGCTTCTGGGGGGTCTCATTAGCAGACAGGCATTTTCATGCTTATTTATTTATTCTTTCTGAGCTGACCGTGGACTTATCACAAGGGAGAAATCTGCTGGTATCAGGGAGTTAAAGGGAAATTTATTTTGAAAAACAGGTTTTTAAAAAGCTATTTTGTTTTAATGAGCTGTCCCACATACCCAGAGCTCCTGTCTTACTGTGAAGATTAGAGCTTTCCCAAAGTGTCCTAACCATGCAGGTGTCAGTTC
>WEKW01022548.1:44217-72709 GCA_013389905.1 Sula dactylatra
AAAATAAATAAAGTGTCTGTCTGTCTATCTATTGCAAAAATGAATGACAGAGGGAAGAACAAGCCATGGAGTCAACAAGTAGTCATCAATTCCCTTAAGCATTTTGCTCAGTCACCTGATATCATGGATTGAATACAAAAATAACTTTTTGGGGAAGAAATGTCTGATAGCAAGCTTGCTGAAATATCCTAGTGGAGAAAGACTGTTCAAAGTGTTAGAGAGGGATCAGCCTTGCACAGATCAAAGCTATAGCTTGATTTGGAGAAGCTACCAGAAATCCTGATATTTTCTGACACTTCATTCACTTTTAATGTATAGGGAAAGAATCTTTCATAACACGTCCCTCTCTTTCAGCTGCCCTTGAAACTCTCAGTCAAAATGTTGCATAGTTCTTTTCTGTCTCCATTGCTTTTAAACAGCATATTCAAAATGAACTGCTGTATCTTGCAGTGATCTGCAGAGCACAATCAGTCAGTCGTGGAGATGTACTGGTTTGCAGGGGTGGACAGATATCTGACCAGCTCTATATAACTTCTCAAAGGATCACCACTGAAGGCTATTTTCTCACTTTTGCACAACAAATTATCATTCCAGCTTTCTGGTTTGCTTTTCTTCTCTGCACCAAACAGGCAGATCCATTTCTTCAGGCTTAGTTTAAAGGCACTAGGTCCATTATTCCATGTCAGAGCTTCAAGGCCCAGCATCTTTCCTACTAACTCTTGCCTTATGAACACCTAAAACCTACTACTCGGATAGAGACTCACAGAATGTCCTTTGATTTGAAAATTCATCCTTCTGTTTCTTGAAAGTTAATGATAATGAAACAGAGAGCACTGACTTTTTAAAAGTTATTGCATGAGTCACACTGAGGAGTTTCTACCTGCAAAAGATTTTTATGAAAGTATCATACCTACTCGCAGATGGCCTGGCAAGCTGTGAGAAAACAAGAGCCATAACTCACTGGGAAGAAGCCAGCTTTACTTAATCCTACCTCAAGGGAGATTTAGCTCAGTTTAATTCAGTGGTGTCTATCAGTTCAGTAGTCTCATAGGACAAAAAGCAGGAAGTTTAAACACTGATTGTATCTCTGGGGCTTCAATTTAGTTGTCTAAATAAAGGCGTCTGGTTCTGCCAGAGACACTTTAGGGTATCTGTGATATCCATGTTGTCTGAGTGATATGACAAAGGACCTACAGGTCACCAGTGCCCTTCTGGAAAAGCAGCTGGGGATGAAGCAAAGATACCATACAGAATTCAAAAGGGCACTATGACTGAACTTAGACAAACAACTTGAGTCTTCTCTGTCTCCTTGTGAGGGCTGAGCTAGAAATAATATTACATACTAAATATCTGAACCGGGTAAGTGAAAGGAGAAAGAAGAAGCTGTGAGAAAAGGACTTGTGCTAGGTGCATTAGAAAATCTTGTTGGTCCCAATTTGGCAATGAAGTTTGTGAGGCAGGGTCTCTTCAGGATAGGAAAACAGAAGAGCAAGTTCACCAGAGGACCACCAAGGTGGTTGGGGACTGAAACAATTTTCCTATGAGCAGAGGCTGACAAGGATGATCTTTTTCAGCCTTTTTCAACTTCAGGGGAGACTTAGCTGCAGCTTTTGAATACATACAAGATTACCAAGAAAATGGAGTCATGGATAAAGCCCTGAACATGGTCTGACGTCAGTGTTGAATTACTCTGTTTTGAGCAGGAGGTTGGACCAGAGACCTCTAAAGGTCCTTCCCATCCTGAATGATTCTGTGATTCTTATGAAGACTGCACGATCCTCCATATGAGGAACATCTGCAGAAATTTCCATTTAAACAATGGAAACTTTTCTCTTACGAATCCATTAGGTGTAGTTGTGCATTATGTTCAAACCTGGAGCAGTTTCTAGTTTTATTTTCTCCAAAAAGAATCCCATGAGTGTGAGCTGAAGAGCAGCGGAGGATTCCCTTCAAAATCATACTGCTGATCCTAATCAAAATTATCATGTAGACAGAGCCTAATTCCTCAAGTTCAGCTAAGTTATTTCTACAATGTCTTAGATTTAAATTAAACTTGAATTCTGTGAAACAGCTAAGTGTATAACATGAGATTTATTTTTTTTTAATGACTATTTTGTCATGAAGATCAGAGAGGAGATGGACAATTAGTATGTTGGCATCACTGCCATATTTTTGTGTGAGAGTCTGTATCTCTATACCTTTGCCTGTACCCCCTACGTTTTACTCTGTAAAATCTTCTAGGAAAGGATGCCTTCTTCCCTGTGCTTGTGCAATACCTAGAACAACGAAGCCTTGGACGATTTCTGAAGCTGCTGGATACTTTTTCAGTAATTGCAACAGAAATTAACTATATAAATGAAATAGTCTCTTAGGCACACCAAAGGTCCTGGACACATTAAACCCTCTGTCATTTAAAAAATAAACATTAAAAAAAAGAAAAGGGAAAATAAAAAGCAGCTTTCTCTTGCCTAACTCAAAGCTTAGTTCTGTTTTGCTGAATAACTGCAATCTTAATGGAAAATATTTAATTGGAACTTAGAGGTTTAGGATGTTATTTTGTTCCTAGTAAAAACACGTTAACTAAAAGAAAGCCCACAGATTTTGACAAACTTCTCACTTCTTTTCTCCCTCCCTCTTTTTCTCTCTCCCTTTTCCCATCTGTCATTTTCCACAACACCACTTTAAAACAGTGTAACTTATTTTCCAAGTGCTGAAGGATGAGAGCTTTTAACTGGATATTATCCTATATAGAGAATTATGCCACTATTTTGCTGGTTGGAATATGCAGTGCAATTGGTTTCATGCATCTACTTATCTCCAGCATCTGGAGATTTTAACTGAAGTGCAAATGAGAGTATAACAGAAGCATATTAATTAAGTACTAACCACAGGCTTTGGCTCTGCTACAGGATGCACTAAACAACACACGTGGAATACAGGTCAAAGAAGCAAGATATTAGATATGTCTGAGTACAAAAATAACGTATTTGATTTTAGTAGGGTATTGCATATGCAACTCATTAAACTGGACTCTGAGGAGTTCTGTTGCCATACAGGTGATAAATCAGCAGTACTTGTTACTCTGAGGCATGCATATGCAGAGAAAAAGCTACAGACTGTTTTCTACATGAAACATTTTGGATTTGCCTACCTGATACAGCAGTAAACAGCATTCTAATAATCTATGCACAGACTGAAAACTTTGTACGAGAGGGTTCAAAATAAACAGTGCTGATATACAAGTCCCCGGTTAGATGTGGAATTTACCTTTTCAACTCATGCTCATCTGTCTCATAAGCTGAATTCCTGGAAGGTTTAATGTGGTTCATTAAATACTGCAGGAAACCCACAAACAGGAAATAAATGTCTTAATAACCTACTTAATGCCATTTTATAGAAACATAGAATCATAGAATTATTAATGTTGGAAAAGACCTCTAGGATCATCAAGTCCAACCATCAGCCCAACACTACCATGTCCCCTAAACCATGCCCTGAAGTGCCACGTCTACACATTTTTTGAACACCCCCAGGGATGGTTGACTCCATCACCTCTCTGGGCAACCTGTTCCAATGCCCGACCACTCTTTCAGTAAGTTTAGTATATTTGCTATGATTTACAGTTTAGTATGATTATAGGCAAAGAATCAACCTACCTCAGTGAACAGTGAAGTATTTTGTGATTTAAGTTTCAAATGAAAAAATCATAGAATCATAGAGTGGTTTGGGTTGGAAGCAACCGTAAAGATCATCTATTCCAACTCCCTTGCCATAGGCATGGACATCGTTCACTAGATCAGGTTGCTCAAAGCCCCATCCAATCTGACCTTGAACACTTATAATGGTGGGATATCCACAATTTCTCTGGGCAACCTGTCCCAGTAAAAACTGTCTTCCTTATGTCTGATCTAAACCTACCAGTTTAAAACCATTGCCCCTTGTTCTGTCACTACAGGCCTTGGTAAAAAGTCTTTCTCTTTCTTTCTCATAAACCCTTTCTACATATTGAAAGGCTGCAAAATATCTCCCCAGAGCCTCCTCTTCTGCGGGCTGAACACCCCCAGTTCCCTCAGCCGCTCCTCAGAAGACTTGTGCTCCAGACCATTCACCAGGTTCTCTGGACATGTTCAAGCAACTTAATGTTACTCTTGTCCTCTGGGGTCCAAAACTGAACACAAGATTCGAGGTGTGGCCTCACCAGCGCTGAGTAAAGGGGCATGATCACTTCCTTACTCCTGCTGGCCACACTATTCCTGATACAAGCCAGGATGCTGTTGGCCTTCTTGCCCACCTGGGCACACTCCTGGCTCATGTTCGGCTGGCTGTCCACCAGCACCACCAGGTCTTTTTCCACCAGGCAGCTTTCCAGCCACTCCTCCCCAAGCCTGTAGCGCTGCATGGGGTTGTTGTTGCAGGACTCGGCACTTGGCCTTGTTAAACCTCATACAGTTGACCTTGGCCCAGCTATCCTGTCCAGATCCCTCTGCAGAGCCCTCTTACCCTTGAGCAGATCGACACTTCTGCCCAGTTTGGTGTTGCCTGCAAACTTACTGAGTTACTATGTTCTGATGGACGACACAAAGTGAAGTGCTAAAAGAGATCTAAGAAAGGTGTTGGTTCTGGAATTACATTACAGTATCCCTTTTCCTGTGAGTGTGCTTTTCTGTTTCTAATGATAATTAATGTCACCTCCAGGTCACAAAGCTTTATGACCATTTATATTTCCAAGCCTCAGTAGGGAAGATTAGTGCTGTTCTTCTATTTCACTGTAAAAACTACAGAGAAATAGCAATAAAAAATACTGAAATACTCACAGATTTCTTTGAATGATTCTGGTATATCACCACTAAGTGATGTTGTTATTTAATCTGGGATTAATATGCATTTATGTTAATGCCAGAATATGTACTTACTTGATCAACAAAGGCTGTGTTGAATTTTAAAGAATATTTTGAGGGCAGTATTCATGCTAGCTATTTGTAGATTACAGTAATATGCTGATGTAAGCCATCTTGTCCTTTACCTGCCTATTTACCCTTCTATCTTTTTTCCTGTAACACTTAAAACTGTAGCATCTAAACACAATTAACAACTAGCAAACTGGTACTGCTATTTTGATTTTCTAAACTATTCTCCATTAAAAATATGGTAATAGAACAAGAAAAGTCTGATGGGTCACATTAACACTTTGGTTTTTTCTATCAACATGAACCAAACACCTCTTTCTAACCCTAGTTCCTGGCTGTGGGTATTACAGCAGTATCCGGAGTGCTCAGACAGGACTGGGGCAGACTTTAATGTGCGAACAAGTGGGAAAAGACAGCCTTTATGAAGAATCTTAGTTAGTAAAACTGAAAGGAAGGACATTTTGTTTCTGCTTTACAGGTAAGGAAGGACATTTTGTTTCTGCTTTACAGGTGGCTATATGAAATGTAGAGACATTGAAAAGCTTCTGTACTGGCATCATGCTTGAGGGCTATGGTAGAGATAAGAATTCGTTGTAGATCTCTTTGACCCAATCAGCACTTCAGTAACACTTCACCTCTTTCATCACTGGCTGTCTTGATGTCTTGCTTCAGATTCAGATTTTTCCAATATGACTTTTGTTTTCAGATGGGCAATAGGAAAACATACACTCCTACACAAGTACTAGCAAATTTTTGTGTGCATCAACCTCCAACAGAAAAACATGTAGAGATTTCCCACTGAGCTTGTCTCAAAAAAATCAGTAAGTTTAGATGAAGGGAATGCTTCATCCTCATGGAACATAGGCAGAGGCAATAAAAAGAACTCTGACATTAGTACCCTGTTTTTAGTAACCCTCATTTGTAGGATCACAGGAACATTCAGCTTGGAAGAGACCTCAGGAAAATATCTAGTCCACTTCATGCTCGAAGCATGATTAGCTATGAGGAGAGACCAGGGTTTCAGAACTATATCTACTCTGGTCTTGAAAATCTCCAAGGGCGGGTAATAGCACAACTTGTCTGGGCAACCTTTTCTGGTATTTGATAGTCCTTATGATGAAAAGTTTTTTCCTTATATCCAGTGTGAACCTTGTCTTCTTTTTCCATATATCCTTCTGAGGAGAAGAACCTTTAAGAGATGGTAAGTTTAAGGTGACACAGAAAAAGCCTTGTTGCTAGTAAACAGCTTAAGAACTGTTATTCATTAGATGTCATAAAGACACTGATGCAAGCTGAAAGCAAAAGCACACATTTGGTGGCATGCAGATTCCAGTCTAAGAAATGAAAAATAAGAGTTGGTGATGTTAAAACATCTTCCTTAAATGGCCAGCAGGTGAGAAGAAAGTAGAAAAAAAGACAGAATGCACAAAGCACTTTTAACCAAGCTTTAATAAAAATTACTTCCCTCTGCAAATAAGTACCAATCAACATAAAACAATACTATCAGAGAGAGCTCCAGTGATTTCCAGCTCTTTAAGTAAGCTTTGATAGGACTAACCCTTATATTTTTATGAGACACTCTAAGAAAATGTAAGTGGGTCAACTACTGTATGAGAGTCAACATCCACTAGCCTCTAAAACTGAGGATATTGTAGTTCACCTTTTATTAAGGAATACATGATGTAAAATTGGGTGGAAGTGAGTGTATGGTTTAGTTTACTACTGCACTGTTGTTGCTCTGCCTGAGATTTTTAAAAGCCAACTTGGGAACTCCGGGCGAGAGACAGAGAAACAGTTATTAAGAGATTTGGACTAAAGAGACAGCTACTTCTCTGTTGTTTCGCCTGTCACAGAATTTTTATTCACAAGTGTTTATTCCCTAGAGGTTAATTTTCACTTGGCAGTGAGTGGTGACTTATTTATTTACAGAATAATATCTTCATAAATTTTTAAATCACATCATGTTCTATTTCTATATAGTTTCTGAGGCTCTGTGTGTGGTGCATCAATTAACAAATTCATATGGAATGGCCATAACATTGGGAAATCAGATTTCATCGTATAGCAAGCAAGTGAAAGATTCTTCCTCTTCAAGTCATATTTCTAAAAAGGAAAGATGAGACCGGTGGCTAAACTGCTAATCAAGGGATCAGGGAAACAATTTTTTGTATCTAACCTCTGTTATGGTTTTTTTTCCATATGATCTTAGGTGAGTCACATTGGGGCAAATTTATTAATTTTTTAAAGTCATTTTGGTACTCAGGGAGGGAGGGGCGGTTCAAATGGACATAAAGCCATTATCATGCCTTAGGTATTTTTATGAGGATATTTATATTAAAAGTTAGATACTCAGCTAGTAAAAAAAATATTTTTTCTAGAAAAATGCCTTGATTGAATGAAAACTAAAGAGTTCTTGTTAACATTTTTCTCTGAAAAATATCAGACACTTTTCAAAATGTAGGCTTTCTACAATTATTTTCCTGTTGGACATAAATTACATTGTAATTTTTTCTTTCTCTAAAGAAGAAGCCTCCGCATTGAGGTTCCTATCTATAGATATATTACTTTAGTACTGGCCACATTTCCAGTCTGATCACTTCAATGCTTTCTCATGACCCTGGAGTGTTCACACTGCATTTCAACTGTTTCCTGGACAACCATACAGTACTTGATTTTCTGTTAATTGCTTTTTTCCAGTTTTTTCCATAGCTTACTCTTCACTTTCATTATCCAGAAGCATAAGCTTTGTGTTGAGGCTGGTTTATGTGTTGTGCAGCATCACTGATGATAATGATTACTTCTTCGCTGGTTCCCCATCTGGTAGGATTGGAATATGTGTGGACAAACAAAGAGTGGTCAGGGGAGACTCATTTGGAGTAATTTTGTGAGGGTCCAGACATTTTCTAATGCTCTCCTGTGATACCATCTAGCTAATTAAATACACTCTGTGCTGCATATTTTAATAGGAATCAGAAGAGAAGGAAGCTGGCTGGCACATGGCTGAACTCTTGACAATAAGTGTCCTTGAAACATGTTGGCTTAGGTTTGTATGCACTTCAAGCCAGTTTTACATCACACACAGAACACACTATTTGTCATGCAGAGACCCAAGGTAGGGTGGTGAGTAGGAAAGAAAGCTGCCCAAATCCTAACACCAGCAATACCAGGTCAGGACTGTGATGAACGGTGTTTCAACATGGCAGAAAGAAAAGAAGGCCTGCATTACAGGGTGGCTGGCAGGATCACTTTGGCAGGATTTTAGTAGCTTCCACAAACAAAATGGCAAGACACCAATGAATTAAAGCCCTGAAAAAAGGCCAGAGCTGATTGTGTGCCCCCTGTGCAGAAAGCTGGTATCTGTAAAGCAGGCATGTAAACAAGTCCTTAAGACTCCTATAACAAATTATTCTCTTCTTGAAATGCTATATACATCTAACGGAACAACTTAAATCACAGACAAAATTATTTTATAATTACTACCAAAATGCAGCCTCTTCCTCAGGAGAAGCACTGTTAGCAGGAAACGACAACGCTGTTTTAAATAATGTTATGTTAAGATGAAACTGCAAAGGCTAAAAACACTATCATTACCTGAATTTAAAGATGGCCTATTTACTTCTGAGCCATGCACTAAATCATAGTGAATAGGGCTAATCAAGAATTGTTTAAATGAACAGCTCCACTTCAGAAAACTTTGATTCACCATAGTCAAAACACTTCAATATAATATACATATGAAAATATTTCTCAAGAATATCTCCCACTTATTCTGTATAAAGTATGTGAATGCTGATTGTCACAAGTACTCCGCACTTTTATTGCTATCCATAAATCTCCCTCTGTCATGTACATAATATTCCAAGAATTGTGAGAAAAGATGAGTTAACAAAATCCTACTCCAGAATCATCTAGAGCCTGGTAAATAAGTTGTAAAGTTATTAATTTGTAACCTTCTAGTTACAAAGTATATCCCACTAAATGCGTGTAACAGCCATATAACAGCTCTCACACAGAAATAGCTATCTCAGTGTTACTAGTACTAGTGTAAAATCAATTTTAAAAGCCTTTTTCTTCTGCTTTCTAGTAGTTAGGATTACTGTATGACTTGCCATATGGGTGATTATTGAAAGTAGGTTTCCATATTTGGCATTTTAAATAAAGAACACTGCTTTACCTCCCTCTCTTTCCAAGGTGGAAGTCTGACAGCCCTAGCAAAGCTTCACCATTGGTCCAGAGACTGGTATCTCTACAACTTTTTTTTTTTTGTTGGTTTTCTTTTTTTTTTTTTAAGGTATACATCACTGTTCCATAAAACATACCTTTTCTTCGTTTTTCTCCAAAACCCACAAAAATACTTCCTTGAACAATATCCCTTACCTTCTACTTAACTGAGAAATAGGAAATATCTGCAAAAAGATATTTGCTCTTACAACTCCCCATGTGAACCCTGATGTCTTCCTGGATCAGCTGCAATGCTGTTAGACCTATGTGGCCACTACCACATTGTTCTTTACAGGTGTCAAAGTCTTGTCTGTTCTCATAGCTGTTTTCCTTATTGCTTCTGGAAAAAGAAATCTAATGCCCTTCTATTTGTCACAGTAATCCCTATTACTTTTTGCTTTGAGAAGATCAAAAGAAAGGTTGAGTCTGTTTTTAGGCAACTTGTGTATCTTCCCTTGTATCTGATGTATCTAATGTAATAACTGAATTTCAACAGCTCAGCAATTCTGATTTTTTTCTTTGTTTGTTTCCCCTGATGTCTCCAGATCTGCTCTGATTGGTTCTAGCAGGTTTTTTATTTTAGTTCTTATTTGGCACCTGGGTATCGATTTAATATTTACAGCCAGTAAGATGGTTTGTCCTTCTACTGCTCACAACTTTCTATCTAGTTCAGATACAGTCAGTTTTAATATCCTGGAAAACATAATCCTGTGTGTCTCAGTGATCTGTCTTTTTCCACAGCTCTTCTCTTTGAGCCTGCTATATTGACAATGTCAACTTAATTTTCTTCGATCATTCCCACATTTAAAGCGATACTTTCTCTTCTGCTCCCACACTCTGCATGGCACAACCTTAATTGAGCCCCTGCTCCACTCTGTTCCACTCTATTGTCAGGAAACATACATTTAATTTCTCCCTCTGCTTTGGTCACAGAGAAAAGGGGCTAGGACCTGTTATTTTTTCTGTGGGAAAATGACAGGCATGGCTTATGTCCATCCCACCAAATGCTCTTGACTAAAATGTCTTTTTCCAAAGATGGGGTGGTGTCATTCATGCCCTAATGATAATTCCTGGCCTGTGGTATCCCAGTACTGTGCCCAGTCGTTGACTAGGAAACTGTTAGTTTCAGAGCTCAAATACGGACCTGGCCTTATTTAGTTTATAGAAATAAATCAATGCTGAGTTACCTTCTCTTGTTACAACACACAAAACATAGCTTCATCACCAACCTATTCCCCTGCTTCTTTGCTGGGTGATACTTGATACAAATCCTGTGGTCTCTGTTTCAGGTCACATAAGGCCTGTGGCCAAATCACATTAACTGTTGCCACATTAAAAATAAAGTAGAAAGAAGTTGCATGGACACAGCAAAAGAACTAATATAAATCTCTCAAATACTTAATCTATACCTAATTCATGATATATGGCTGTGGTCTATTGCATGATTCTGGCTGTATCTGGCCTATCAAATCCCATGGCTGGAATGTGTCCATGGGAACTAACTCCTCCGAGTAAGTTCACAACCCTCAATTGAGTCTGGGTCCTCATGAGATGGCACCTTTTCTCCCCAGCTGTGTTTCAGGGTCAATGTCTTTTTCTGGCTTTGTGACTCAGCTGCAAAGATATGGGCATATGGGACAGGAAAGAGGCCACATTGCCAGAGTCTGTTAATGTATGAGCTACAGGTAGAGCAGTAAGGGATTGTGAAGATGGTATGTACTTGGTGCTTAGTGCATGAGATTTGACAGGTCTGAATTATGGGATCTGACACTGAGAAGTTCATATATCCAACTGCACAACTCAGGAGAGGGAAGGGGTTTGGTGCCACACAGAATCATCCTCTTTCTGAATGATGGAAAAAATTACAAGGTTACTCATGACAGCAGCAAAGATTTCTTCTGACTCCTAAGCACTCCTCAGAGGTCTGCTGTCTAGGGAGTAACCTCCTGTCAAGTCTCAGATCTCACAAGTTAAGCAGACAGAGTGCCACAAAAAATCATAAGGCCAGGCAGTGTGGAGTCTTGGAGAATTATACAGTAATATACAATTGGAAAATATTTAGTCTGATGATTGAAATAGGCCACAGAATTACAACAACTCAGACATACAGAGGAAAGTAATACCTTGGGAAAAACTTTCCACATATTTTGCTCTTAAAATGCTTTCTTTTGCATTAATGGGAGAGATATCTTTAGGAAGCAAGACAGATTAGCATAAACTATGAACAAGGAGTCAAAATATAACATGATCACAGTGCAGGATACTCCAAAGTGTAGAGAACAAGAGTGATGAAAAGTTATGTGCATTTAAGAATGATTTGGGTTCAGTGACTGAATCCATCAAAATCTACTTTTTTTTTTCCAATAATATGCAAGCTGATCTAAATTTCCTAGAGCCAGGATATGTCACTGTTCTATATTTAAGCCTTTTGCTGATTTTTACTCTGAATAAGTTCTGTTTAGCAATTAATGATCCTTTTTTTCTTGGTGTTAGTTTTTTCTCTTTTTCCTGAGAAGCTCTTTCAACTCCTTCTTTAAGTGCACTGACAACAAGAATATGGGTCTGACCTCTGTAAATCCTGGTGCTTAGACTACCAATTACATTGTGCTACATCCACTTATAATATAAAATAAGATATCCTGAGGGTGGTCACAGTGCTTATTGTAAGACAACTGAAAGGAGAGACAGTAGATGTTTTATTTTTTTCAAAAATATCAGTGGAAGATTACTGTTTAGTACTGGTTGCACGATGATCTCCATACCAGGTGAGCAATGCTCAGTATATGCAGCTGCAAATGTAGCATTCTGCTGTCTGTTATAAACTCTTTTAAACTAAATATGTGGTCAGTTGGATCAAGCACTGCTATTGTAGTGCAAAGATCTTGTTGTGGAGGGAAGGAATTTGGAAGCTGGGCATATCAGCAGTAGCTTGATCATCAGCTGAGGATCTCTTTGACTAGACACGTGTTCTGCAGGCAGCACGACTGCCTGGAAGATACTTGCAGAAGACAAAAGTCATTTAGGAAGTGACAAGGGCACTCTGCACACTTTGGGTCCAACTCAGCTACTGACGTATGGGCATCTAGTGCTATCTGAGATGTCTTGGGGTATCTGAGACATTCACATTGGGACAACAGCAGGACCCATGGGGGATATATATAATTGCCTGGAGCAGCAGCTGGAGGTTAGGCAGGATGTGCTAGCATCTTAAATGGCACAAGATGTTTAAAAGTCAAGAACTGAACTGAACCCTCTGAGTTTTCTGAACCTGTATTTCTGTGGCAGATCTAGCTCCTGGCTGCCATAGTCCTTGCCCTCTTCCTATGGAACATGCTCCAGGCTCATTCTCCTATTCATTTCCCTTTCTTGTTCTAGTTGAACCCTTCTCTGAGAAATGTCAGCACATTAATCTTACAGGAAGGTATTATTTTTTTTTTCTTGTGGATTATGAAACCATAAGACCTTTACAGAAAGTCTCATAAGGAAGAAGGTGGAAATGTGCAGCTGGCAGGGGAAATGCAATGACCAGCAATAAGGCTGCCATGGAAACATAGCCTAAGGCTAACAAGAGTCAAATCCTACCAGTAGATATCTCATGAAATTTTGATAAAAAGTAGGCAAATCTATTATTATAAATATAATTTATGTTGGTTAACATTGCAGCTCAGAATCTGCTACTTATTTCTTTACAGTGGTGGTCACTCTGTCAATGCAAGAGTTAGTATATTGGGCTTTTTAACGTGGTAAATACCACTGATCTAAACTTCATTCAAATTAAAGTGTTTAACTTAGAAGACTGCTAAAAGGAAGAATTTTGGGACATAGCCACATAATTTAGGCACCTATGTTTACACAGTGTGAATAATTTCCAATGTGACAATTTAGAGTCATGATATGTGAATGGGAATTCTTGCTTCTTTAACATCAGATGCAGAAATAAATCAGAGGAAAATCTAGAAATTTTTAACTGCTTTTTTTTTTTGGTAACCAAAAAATACCTTTTACATTGCCAGCAAAGTGTGTAATAGATGTAGATATCCTGACACTTCAGGACAGATTGTACAAATCAGAGCCATCCAGATCAGGACTTACTTGGACAGCCATACCACATCTTCAGTTCAAGACATTTTTTTTCTTCTTCTTTTTTACATAACTGCATATTTTGTAAATACCATTATTTGAAGAGGATCCCACTCATGTAATTTAGAAATCACACTGTGTTGATGTGTTCACTTCTTACTTTCAAATGGTACAGTCATACAGTCTGTAACTTCTGTCCGAAAGTGAAGTGATGCTTTAATATATTTGGGACATCTTGCTTTTAGTCAGTCACTCAGTAACACAGTGTGTTAAAGCCAGGTACCTAATTCTGGGAATGGAGTTGATCAAACAATACAAAGAGCTTAAGATCTAATCATATTTACCTGATAACTCCCCAAAAAAGAAGTTAAATGCCAATTTCTTTGGTACATAGCATGTACTTTATCCTCACCAGCTGCCTTGAGATCAAAAATGGGAATGCTGATTCTGGCAGAAGATGAAAATTCCATTCCTATGACACAGCAGAAAATGCTTCATTCTTTCTGAAGTGTGAGATTCAGAGCAACCGTCTTCAAGAAGAAACACAAAGAAGCAGTTCAAATATTTTAGATTTCAGAAAGACGCATTTCTTCCAGAACTTGATAGCCCAAGATAGCATCTGAGATACTACCAGAAGGTTGTTGAGGCTTAATGTGCTCTTGGAGTTATCAGAATCATGAACATGAGTCACTCTGGGGAAATAGTGCTGCATGGAACAGAGCTGCTGCTGGATGCTGGGTGAAAAAGCTGGGAGGTTATGTGGTTCCCTTACCAAAGGACAAGAGTCACACAGTGACATAGTGCACGAGGGTACACACATGGTGTTAATCAGATAGAGATTTACATTCTCTACCTCTACATGGTGTCGTGGTTTAACCCCAGTTGGCAACTAAGTTGCTTGCTCACATGCCCCCCCCGCACCAAAGGGATGAGGGAGAGAATCAGAAAAAAAAAAAGTAAAACTCGGGGGTTGATATGAAGACAGTTTAATAGGACAGCAGTGGAAGAGAAAATAATAATAATGATGATGATGATGATGATGATAATAATAATAATAGAATACACAAAACAAGTGATGCACAATGCAATTGCTCACCACCTGCTGACTGATGCCCAGCCCGTCTCCCAGCAGCAATAGCTGTCCCTCAGCCAGCTCCCCACAGTTTATATACTGAGCATGATGTCATATGGTATGGAATATTCCTTTGGCCAGTTTGGATCAGCTGTCTTGGCTATGCCTGCTCCCAGCTTCTCTCTGGCAGAGCAATATGAGAAGCTGAAAAGACCTTGACTAGTGTAAACACTACTTAGCAATAACTAAACCATCAGTGTGTTATCTATATTATTCTCATGCTAAATCCAAAACACAGCACTATACCAGCTACTAGGAAGAAAAATAACTCTATCCCAACTGAAACCTGGACATGTGGTCACTTTCCACAAGCATTTTGGTTAGAGAGCAGTTTACCTCATAGAAAATGATGATAGACTTATTCACATGGGGGTTATAATATCAAGGACAAGAAGACAGTAACTCGTGTGCTGAACATCTTAGATATTTGTATACTGACATGAGAGGTATGAAGATTAAACAAATAGATTTGAAAGCCTTAATGCATAATCAGGGCTACAATTTAATTGCTATAGCAGAGCTTTGACTGCGCTATTAATAGAAAATGACTAAAGATGATTCAGAATGAAAAAAACAAAATAAAAGGGTAAGAGACTCAGCATTGTGCACCAAGATTTTCTATCAATAATGTCAGATAACTTACAGATAAAATTCCAGAAAAGGTGAAATGAAGGTAGAAAGCCTGAAGGAAGCTTGATATTTCTTTATAAAAAATAAACGAGGTACATAAGCAAACATTTCCATTGCACATAAAAGACAGTATTTTAATAAAACAACAAGGTGATTAAAGCTTGAACTCAGATACAAAAAGAAAAAAGAAATGGAATCTGAGATTAAGATGAATATAAATACAAAATAAAATAACATAACGTGAACATGTAGACAGAAAGTTAGAAAGACCAAAGAGCAAAGTGAGGTGTAGTGTGTGAGAAACATGAAGGGTAACAAGAAATCTTTCTTTCAGTAATAAGAGAAACATCATGGAAAATCTTGATCTGATACTTGAGTTAATGTCATTCTTAAGTTTCCCTGTAAAAGGTCAATGAGTAGCAGATGTCTGGAAATACTAATAACAGTGATAAAAGGATAAGATTTCTGAGATTTCTGCTTTGAATAAGGAAAGTAGAAACTGAGAAGTAATTACGAAGACATGATAAATTTCCAGTTAAAATAATCTCACATTTTTAGTAATTATCTCTACTTTAAGAACTGAAGAACTGAACCAGTAGCAGTCAACAAGACCAAATTATATCGTTACATCAAACCACTGTAATTTTCTTCTAAGACAGAGGTACAGGCCTTCTGCATAAAGAGGACAAAAGTAAATAGTGAAAAAGAAACCTTAATTTTAATAAGGTTTTGGTTCATGCTCTCAGAAGATTCTAACAAACTGAGAAGAGAAACATGAAAACATGGAATCACTATCACATTAATTTGATAGCTATTCCAATCTAATATCTATAAGTTTCAAAAAAGAAAAAGTATATTTGTGGTGTTTTGCAGAAATCTACCTTGTATCTGATCAATGCATTCACTGAATGAGGTAAAGAGTTCATTTCTTCCTTTTGCAAATCATATGAACCTGAGAGAGAAAACAGATACACTAGATTACATTATTAGAACTGAAATAATCTTGAAAATTGGTAAAACAGTCTTGTGAAAAGACAAACAAGGAAAAGGAATGAGATTTAGTGAGTAGGGACAGGTGTGAGATGTTAGATTTGGAAAAAAATAGTCAACTATGTGATTATAGAAAGGGATATATCTGTAACACGTGTGTAGAAAGGGTATCTAGGAGTTAGAAAAGACTGTGGGTCAAATATGAGCCAAAAAGATTGCAGGGTGGAAACGGAAATCTTTATTTTGGGTAGCTGAAACTTCCAAAGCCTCTAAAGATGTCAATTAATTCTATCCTCTTTCAGGTCTAGCAATGTGTAAGGAATGATGGAACTTCATGTTTTGAACCTACTAGTGTGCAGCAATTAATCATTAATCAAGAGAATTGTGGCAAGAATATACAGGAGCCTACAAAGCAAAGCAGTTGAAGACTGAACAGCTTCTTCAGTCACTGAAATGAAAATTGACTAATTCCCCACTGACTACAGTGGGAGCTTAGACACCTTGCCCATAAGAAGACATGCCTGCACTATGGATGCCTAAATACAGGCGTGTGAAGTTTTGATCTGAATCGCACCACAGCAAAATCTTCCCAAGATAGCACTGGGATTGATTGCCTGGAAACTGTGAGGTCTCCATCACTGGAGGTCCTTAAACACAATTGGAAAATCCTCTGTTAGGAATGAAGTAGGTGTGTAACTAACCATGCCTCAGGGCAAGGAGATGAAATAAATGTTCTTTTAAATCCCTCTGGGAAACCAGGACTCAGAGCCTGAAGCCATTCATGCACTTAAATACCTAGATCAAATGCTCCTGTACTTCAACAGGGACAGTCATTGAATTAAAATCAGACATAATCCTGGGATCTCTGAATGACTCCCTCCTGGCACCTCCTCTCCTCCCTTGACTAAATACAGAGAGCACTGGGAAATCAGTCCGTGGGTAGGTTCAGCAGACTAAAGCCAGTTCCTGAAGTTAGCAGGATTGAATGGCACACAAGATCCCTTTGATTTCTTTTTTTTTTTTTTTTTCAGCAGTTTTAAAACTTCCTTGGGTGTACGTATTGAAGGGGGTGACTGCTTTCCCTGCTCATTTAATGCTCAGCATTACTTCCTTGCCTGGTGTCTGATTGTCTGCTACAATGACCCAGCCTGGCTCTTAATAACTATGCAAATGCTCTTTTATTTCTAGTCAAAAGTTAACAATCTGGTAAAAGAGAGCTCTTGAAGTCAAGACTCCCAGCTGCTGCTCCTTTCCACAATGTTAATTGTAAAACGCATTTAAAACCACTCTGCATCCAAGTTTTTCTCCCTGCAGAATGGACTTACTATGCCACTAATTTCATGGGTGTTGTGAAGCAAAGAAGTGTGACGTATTATTCCTGGAACGAACAGACCCAGAAAAATCAATTTAGCATGAGGGCTCTCTCTTTGTCAGTGCCACTGACACCAAATTTTTTTTCTTTTTTTTTTTTTTTTTAATATAGGAAGAGGCAGCTCTATCATTTGAGCCAAATGGGATTTCCATGTAACACAGTTATGGTATGAAGTAAAGCTGCACCATAAGGAAGTCCTACCAGCAGCCCAAGGAACTGCAAAGCTACTTTTTCACTGAAGTGTTATTCACATCAGTTAGTATTTAGTGTATGTGACTTGTATCATTCCAAGATGAAGATTATCACCTTACTGAGTGAGGTGGGGTAGGACTCACTAACAGATTTGTTTGCTACCAACATGAAAATATCTACAGACACCCTGGTGCATGGAGACAGCATTTAGTGCATTGATCTGATGAAAAGAAGATGTGTGCAGTAAGAGTGCAAGTACTTGAAAGGCTCATGTCTTCCTTTCCACACCGTTGGCATTTCATTTTGTAACACCTACAAATTTAGAATAATAGGCAATCCAGTTGCAGTCATGATGTGGCTTATAAAATTTGATTTGTTCAGTACAGCACTGATAATTTGCTTTAACCTTCATTATTTCCATGGTATTGTACATTGTTCTTTAAATCAACATCAGACTTTCTATCTCCCCTTTTCCACAGGTAAATCTGAGTTTGGGCATTGGTGAGTTTTAGCAATTATGGGGTACAGATGAAGTTTTCTGCAGAAAGACTGAACCTTCCATTGATTTTATTTTCATAAAATGAAAGATCTGGTAAGAGTGGCTGAACTTGCAAGAAGTTGTTTAGGAGATAACATTCTCTAGAAAGGAAAGCAGTTAACTTGGTTTTGGGAGTTGAAAATCTTCCCCAAAGTCGTATTTCCTAAATTATCTTTTGCTAATGTGACTGAGTAGAATATGATGGACTTTAAACAAAACTTGTGGTAGCCTTTATGATGACTTGCTTAGCTGTGATTTCACAAGCATGATCTCAAAATCATTTTCACGTTGTTGGTTTGGAAGTTCGGTTTTCTTTTGTTGTTAATNATGATACCAGAAATATAGATACAAAAAGAATCAAATATAAAAGGATGAAGGGACCTTCGTTCTCTTGTATTGCCACAAAGTGTCACCCTTTTCCCATGCATTGCCTACCTTGATTATTTTTCTGTAGCTCAGGAATAAAAATGTCTCCTTTAAAGGATACAGTCCCAAAATATAGGGGCAGAATCTGGGTCTCAAGTTGTGTAAAGTGATATATGTCCATGAAGATCTTTGATGACTGCAGAGATTAAATGGAGATTAAAAAAAAAAATCAGATAAGGAGTTTCGATTCATAGGTTGTTCATATTAAACACCTTTGAAGATCACAACATTGTTAAAGCCCGTGATTAGTTTGTTTACAAGGAAGCTTATTTGTCCATATATAATCAATCATCTTGTTTGCATACATAAAAAATGCTGTCATTGCACTGTGATTGCACATACTTTGTAGATCTTCATTTCCAGCTGTTCACAGTCAGCTGGGGAAATGAATGAAACAATTTGTGGGTTCTTTGATACCACTGTGTTTGTAATTTGCTGTCATTTCCCAAGACAGATTAAAATCAGGTGGAACTAGGTTTTGCCAAATGTAGAATTGTGAAAGGGAAACTTTCTTCTATGCATGAGTAAAGACCAAGCAGAGTTCTTGTTCTTCCAAAATTGTAGGAAATGCTCACTACTGCCAACTCTGCAGATACACAGCTCTGTCCAAGCAGCTTGCTGTCTACAAAATGATAAAGACAGAAAGAGAAATAATTTGGTATCCATTAGGTGGTGGAGATATGAACCGGTCTTAGCTGTTGACCCAGCTATGTACTAGACTAGCCGTTACAAATTGCTCTCGTGTGTGATGACTGAGGGTAGGACAAGATGTTTGTGGATCCTGATTATAAGCATTTTATGAGAGGAAGGACAAAACTATATCATGAGGAGCTGGAATATAAAACAATTGAAGTTACCATAACTGATACATAAAAAAAAAGGGCTTGATCTGGTTAAGACAACATAAAGCATCAAATTTAGTGCAGTTGTGGGAAAATGGGTTTAGTGATGTCTTCTGTTATTTTAAATTTGTGCAGGATGTGGAAGCACCACCTAAGACCTCTAGGGGGAACAGATGGAAGGAAAAAATGGCTGACAGCAGTTATTTTTATGAAGTGATTGGGTTCATTTAGATCTTCATTTTCTCAAGTGCAGTGTGTAGCTGATCATGGTTATTTAGAGTGAAACCTTGGCATTGCCAGAACAACAAAAGGCAGATGAGAAAATCTCTACTTGTAACAGTGGACAAAGAGACACTGCACATGAACAGAAAGAGTCCTGGGTGATCTAGTTGCACAGACTCTGGATTACATACAGAAAATGGTGAACATACATAAGTAGTGTCAACAATGAATGTGAGTGAACAGTGACTGGGAATAGGGTCATGAGTAAAGTATTAGAACAATGGAATCATAGAATCATTGAGGTTGGAAAAGACCTTTACAATCTTTGAGTCCAACCGTAAACCTAACACTGTCAAGTCCACCACTAAAGCATGTCCTTATGCATCGTGTCTTTTAAATACCTCCAGAGATAGTGACTCAACCACTTCCCTGGGCAGCCTGTTACAGTGTTGATAACCCTTTTGGTGAAGAAATTTTCCCTAATATCGAATCTATACCTCCCCTCTCACAACTTGGGGTCATTTCCTTACGTCCCATTGCTTATTACTTGGGAGAAGAGACCAACACCCACCTCGCCTACAACCTCCTTTCAGGTAGCTGTAGAAAGCAAGAAGGTCTCCTCTCAGCCTCCTCTACTCCAGACTGAACACCCCCAGGTCCCTCAGCCCTCCTCAGAAGACTTGTGGTCCAGATCCTTCCCCATCTTTGTTGCCCTTCTCTGGACATGCTCCAGCAACTTAATGTCACTCTTGTCCTGAGGGGCCCAAAACTGAACACAATATTCAAGGTGCGGCCTCACCAGTGCTAGTACAGGGGCACGATCCCTTCCCTGCTCCTGCTGGCCCCACTACTTCTGATACAAGCCACAATGCTGTTGGCCTTCTTGGCCTCCTGGGCACACTGCTGGCTCATATTCAGTCAGCTGTGAACCAGCACCACCAGGTCCTTTTCCACTGGGCAGCTTTCCAGCCATTCTTCCCCAAGCCTGTAGCATTGCATGGGGTTGTTGTGACCCAAGTGCAGGACTCGGCACTTGGCCTTGTTGAACCTCATACAATTGACCTCAGCCTATCAATCCAAATGGTCCAGACCACTCTGTAGAGCCTTCCTACCCTTGAGCAGATCGACACTCCCACCTAATTTGGTGTCATCTGCAAACTTACTGAGGGTGCACTCGATCCCCTCATCCAGGTCATTGATAAAGATATTAAACAAGACTGGCCCCAAAACTGAGCCCTGGGGAACACTGCTTGTGACTGGCTGCCAACTGGATTTAACTCCTTTCACCACAACTCTTTGGGCCTAGCTATGCAGCCAGTTTTTTACCCAACCAAGAGTATACCTGTCTAAGCCATGAGCTGCCAGTTTCTCTAGGAGAATGCTGAGGAAGACAGTGTCAAAGGCTTTACTAAAGTCTAGGTAGATATCATCCACAGCCTTTCCCACATACTCTAAGCAGGTCACCTTGTCATAGAAGGAGATCAGGTGAATCAAGCAGGGCCTGCCTTTCATAAATCCATGCTGACTGGGCCTGATCCCCTGGTTGTTTGTATGTGCTGCCTGATGGCATTCAGGATGATCTGCTCTGTAAACTTCCCCAGCACCAGGGTCAGCCTGAAAGGCCTGTAGTTCCACAGATCCTCCTTCCGGCCCTTCTTGTAGATGAGTGTCACATTTTCTAACCTCCAGTCAACTGAGATCTCCTTGGTTAACAAGGACTGCTGACAAAGGACTGAAAATGGCTTGGTGAGCACTTCCACCAGCTTCCTCAGCACCCTTGGGCAGATCCCATTGGGCCTCATACACTTGTGTGTGCTAAGTGGTGTAGCAGTTTGCTAATCATTTCCCCTTAGATTACGGGGGTTTCATTCTGCTCCCGATCCTTGCCTTCCAACTCAGGGGGCAGGGTACCCTGAGAACAACTGGCCTGACTATTAAAGACTGAGGCAAAGAAGGCATCAAGTACCTCAGCTTTTTCCTCATCTTTGGTGGCAATGTTCCTCCCTGCATCCAATAGAGGATGGAGATTCTTCTTAGCCCTCCTTTTGTTGCTAATGTATTTATAGAAACATTTTTTATTGTCTTTTATGACAGTAGCCAGATTAAGTTCTAGTGGGGCTTTGGCCCTTCTAATTTTCTCCCTGCATAACCTCACAACATTCTTGTAGTCCTCCTGAGTTTCCTGCCTCTTCTTCCACAGGTTATAAACTATCATTTTTTTCCTGAATTCCAGCCAAAGCTCTCTGTTCAGCCAGGCTGCTCTTTCCTGCTGGCTCGTCTTTTGGCACATGGGGATAGCCTTCTCCTGCGTCTTTGAGATTTTCTTCTTGAAGAATGTCCATCCTTCCTGGACTCCTTTGCCCTTCAGAACTGCCTCCCAACAGACTCTGTCAACCAGGCCCCTAAACAGGCCAAAGTCTGCCCTCCGGAATTTTAAGGTAGCAGTTCTGCTGACCCCCCTCCTTACTTCTCCAAGAATCAAAAACTATCATTTCTTGACTGCTGTGCTCAAGGTGGCCTCCAACCATCACATCACCCACAAGTCCTCCTCTGTTCACAAACAACAGGTCCAACGGGTCGCCTTCCCTAGTTGTCTCACTTCCCAGCTGTGTCAGGAAGTTATCTTCCACATACTCCAGGAAGCTCCTAGACTGTTTCCTCTGTGCTGTGTTGTATTTCCAGCAGACATCTGGTAAGTTGAAGTCCCCCACGAGAACAAGGGCTAGTGATCGTGAGATATCTCCCAGCTGCTTATAGAATATTTTGTCTATAACAGACTCCCACCATGGTATCTGCCTTGTTGGCCTTTCCCCTGATTCTTACCCATAAACGTTCAACCCTATCATGACCATTATTAAGCTCTAGACAATCAAAACACACCCTAACACACAGGGCTATCCCACCACCTCTCCTTCCTTGCTTATCCCTTTTGATAATGGGTTTTCCATGTTTTTTGTTGCATTGGTGTAGATGTATTTCAGTTGGGCTATTGATCCTGCCACCTCTTTGTGGGGAGAAGCCCTAATTCCTATGTGGCCTTTCTCAGGCACATCCGTGGTTCCTAACACATCCATAAACCTTGCATCTTTGCTGCTACATGGATCTCTATCCCCTACCTCCACTGAGACAGCAGACCAAAGGACCTCACTAGCACACCGTCCCTCAAATATTGGTGTGCCACCCCCAGGCTTACCTCTAGGAAGCCTGGTTTTATCCCTTTCCCCCTTCAAATCTAGTTTAAAGTTCTTTCCATGAACCCTGCTAACTCCTGTGCAAAGATCCTTCTCCCACTTTGAAAAAGCTGCGCCCTGTCTGTTGTCAGCAGACCTGGTGTCGTGTAGACTGACCCATGATCAAAAAATCCAAAAATTTGCCAGTGACACTAGTCACAGTGCCATGTATTGATCTACTGGGTCTTCTGGTTTTTCCCACATCATTCCCTGCAACTGGAAGGATAGAGGAGAACACTGCTTGTGCTCCTGATCCCTTAACCAGTCATCACAAGACCCTGAAGTGTCTCTTGATTGCCCTTGGACTTCTAATTTCAACTTCATCTCTGCCTACATAAAAAATCAATAATGAATCTGGGGGCCATACCTATGTAGGAAGCTTGCTCTTCACATCTTTAACCTGGGCCCCAGGGAGGCAGCAGACTTCCCTGAGAATTGGGTCTGGTCTGCATGTTCTGTTCCCTTCAGAAGGGAGTCTCCTATAATAGTGACCTGTCTTTTTTTTCATTATGGAAGTGATTTTGACACAGGGTGTAGGCTGACTTAACCTTGGTGAATCCTCCAACCTAGATGAACCATCGTCCTTGTCATTGTTTGGTTCCATTTGCAGAGCCTCATACATGTTGTGCAAGGACACCTGGGAAGGTGGGCGAGTCACGGAGGAGACGCACCTGCTGTGCCGGGCGGGATCTTGTCGCCATTGCCCCCATCCCTGAAGTCACTGTGCTCAGCCAGGGGCAGAGGGGATGGGGATCCTCTGTAACACGTGCCCTGTCTGCCTGTCGGGCCTGTCCCAGGGAAGGCAGGCTGCGATCCCAGCAGTCGATCTCTCTCTCGCACTCCCTGACACCGCTCAACCTCCTCACCTCCTCCCGGAGCTCTGGCACTCAGTGGAGGAGCTCCTCTGCCCGGGCGCAGCTCCCACAGGTGTGCTCACTGCTGCCGCCTGGTACTGGTGTAGGGGCAGGGCACGGCCTGCAGCCTGACACCTGGGCGGCAGCGTGTTCCCACCGGAGCTCCCTCTGGGAAGCTGCGTCAGTCGTGGTGGGGCAGAGCTTGGAGAGGCCATGGCCTTCTGCCAGGTGGGCACCGCTGCTCCCTGGTCGAGTCAGCAGAGCTTCAGCACCCTTCCAGCACAACCTTCCACACGAACCGCTGTGCAAACTGACACGCTACACCCTTGCTGACATGTTATGCCCTGTTTGCCCTAGTTGTTAGAGCTCCCTAAGGGCTTCTTTTATACAAGTCGGGGCCTGGCTGCTGTTGCTCCTGGCCCTGCCCAGGTCTCGTCAGCCGCTGTGGTGTGAGCTGCAGGCTCCTGGTGGGTCTCTCAGCTCTCCCTGAGGTTTTCCTGGTTCAGGAAATCCCCCTAGATCATGTTAGAGTATTCTGTTGTGGATTGGACTCAAGGTATGTCTCCAGAGATGATCAGGGATATTCAGACAAATAGTCAAGCTCTGGGTAGTGCGACGCAGTATGTCACAGTAAAGTTATAATGAAACATTACTGGAGACATGGTGGTTAAACATGTAGGTCATGGACATGAACAATGTCTAGCTCTGAGGAAAGATGCTTTCATGATTTCAGTGACTTCCAATACATTGTAACTGTATTTAGCAATATTTTAATCAATGTACTCATTGATTGCACAGTTTTTTATTAGCCACAATGATGGTTCTGCACTTCATATAGATGTGTATCTTTTAATCAATTGATGCTATTATCTAAGGAGATAAGAGCTGTTACTGAGGGTAGGATTTTTGTTGTTGCTGCTGTTGTGGTTTTTTTCTAAAACAAAAAAAATCTATAGAAACTTTATTTCTTTTTGAGAACTCTAGCCCTGTGTCAAATCAACTAACATTTTCTGAAGTTTTATTTGAAAATAGACAAATAGGGGAACACAAAAAGATCCAGAAGCCTGATTTCTGTGGGAAATGGTCCAGAAGAGAAGAAGAATCTGAAAAATATTTCATATTATTGGGAAAAAAAAGAGAAAAATAGTTTAATTTATGACATTTGACAATGAAAAGTTTTATGGTAACAAGAGGAAATTGAATTTTGTGTTTTTTAGCAAATACTAATCCTTTTTAGGTTTACGGAAATATGCTAAAATGTTTGATGATGTGAGGGAGATGTCAAAAAATCAGTTTCTCATCTATTTAGGACTAAGTAAAGGAAAATGTCACCCAGTAAAAAACAACATTATCTCCCTCCAGTGCATTGACAACTCTGAAACAAATGTTTTTAGATATTTATAGAGCAATATATTAGAAGATAATGTTAAAGACAGGATACTAGCTGTTTTACCTATGGATGACCAAATAATTATTAAAAGAGGGAAAAGCTGTTTCAAACTTATACCTCTAATAAATATAAAGTAAAAAAGTTTCATGTGAAGACACTGATTAGAATGATCTTTGCTAGAAATTTCATGGTAAAAGACTACAATGTTTTCAGAATTTATTTTAAAAAAATATATTTCCTACTTCTGTTGAATGAATAAAGAATTGAGAATTCTTAAACTTACCTTGAATGACTGAGAACAAACAAAAAGTTCTGTTAGTAGAAATTAGAAGTTGCTAAGTTGTGAGTCAACAGGATTTAGTTGCACCTGGTTTGTGAAAGAAAATAATGTCTGAAGTAAAACACTTCAGAAAACAGAAAAAACAGAAAAATGTAATTCTTTTTCACAATGGTTTTCACAATTCAACTTCAACTGTAGACAGAATAAAGTTCTTCAAATGTCAAAATTCTTCTGAAAAAAATAATGATAAAAGGAAAAGGTGGTGATGGAAAAAAATAGCTAGAGCTTACCTTTTTTATTTTATTTTACTTTGTCTTTATTTCTGACAATCTAGAAATATCTTGGTGCATAATACAACAAAAATAATAAAACAATCCGAACAAGGATAATTTTGTTCTGAAAATATTAGAATAATACAACTTTTTTGAACTAATTTCTGAGGAAGGAGAAGCTGCAGAAGAATCTGTATCCCACATCATCTCAAAACAATATCCAACAGTATATCCTGCCTCCTTCTTTCTAACTGGAGGATGAGATTGTCTTGTGAGACAGGATTGCGCTGTCTGCCAGGTAGTGCATGCTGAGTTTTGGGATGGATTTTGGTCTGAATCAGCTGAATCAGCTACAGGCGATGCTTGCTCTGTCATGTGTGCCACACAGTGTGATTTTTAAAACTAATAATGAGGAAAAAACCCAGTACTACAAGTATTTTTTGAAGTATTGTGAGCATATATTCTTATTCTTACTGTTAAACAGAAAAAAAAAAAAAGGCCACAACCAGTGGTTTAATAATTTATCCTGAATGAAAGCAAAATCATTTCATCAATATAAATGCAGTGCATTTGTTTCTAAAGAGACAACCTGTTCCTTGGAGTTTCGATGCACAGGCTGTTTTGTTAGTATATAAGTGTTCTCATTATTAGGTTAGGTACGTAAAAAGAATTCCCTGAGAGCTGGCTGGCACAATAGCTCTAATGACTCTCAGGAAAGTTGTGGTTTAGAATAGAGATGCTTTCTATTATTTTTTGTTTTACACTATTATACTGAAAATACAGATTACTATTGGTGCCTGTGTAAAGCCCTAACCACAAGGCCAGAGGGTCAGGTTCCTTTTTGGTTATTGCCTCTCTTTTCCTAGGAAATTTGTCTTTGTTTGTGGATAGTAGCAAGACTTCAGTAGGAAGACTTCAGAGAAGCATACCCCAGGTCTACAAAATAACCCTCTTCTGGGATGTGATAGATGTGGGTTTGACTCCCCTGGGTTTAGGTAAGTCAAGGTAACCTAAGGTAACTTAGCTCTCTAGTTTTCATGGCAAGTGATGGAAACTTGGGGCTGTATTCTTAAAAGTAGGAATCCCTGCTGCTTGCCAAAAGTGAAGCAGTCATACACTTATTAATACCTAAATTAGATACCTGATTCCAAGAGGCAGTATTGATATGTAAGTCCTAATTTTTTGTGCAGGCACTTACCTCAGCTCTTCAGATAAGTTACTAATTCTGGCAGGTCGTAGGCATCAGACATGCTCTTCCTAAAGGTGTTTTTGATCTTCTGTTTATTAATCCACCCATTCCTTATGCTTATTCCTGTGACTATCAATCTGAGACACCCAATTCCCTCCTTTTGTTGTAGACTGAGCTTAGCTTTTTAATTCTGTCTTCTGAGGTTTCTCTGGGCTTTGAGCACACAAAAATTCAAACCCCATAAATAATTAGCATAACTATGCATGGCAAATAAGCAAGAAAAAAACCCCAGCAAACCAAGTAGCAGAGATTTTTCTTGTTCACTACCTAATTTTTCTCCTATTCTGATCCAAAATCAGGTTCTCTGTAGGAACAATTTCCTCAGAGTCCTTGGGCAAAGTTCAAGTATGTATTTGTCTTCAATCACTCACTTTAGAAATTCCCCTTGCCTTGTACTGAGCAAGCTTGTCCTTGTCATTTCAGCTCATGTTCTGTCATTTGGCTTAATGTCTTTAGAAGAAGTACAATGCTTTGATTGAAAAAGTCATTTTTATAGTGGGGATGAACTAAATGAACATGGGGGAGGATTCATGCTGAGAAGAGCAAGCAGAAGACCTTGACTATATTTCCTCCTCCCTTCCCATTTTAGGGAGGTTAAAAGGTAGGGAGAACTTCAGTACAGAGAGTTGGAATTAACCTGCTTAACTATTTTTCTGCCTACACTCAGTTGCAGAGTTGGTTATGAACTCTAAAAAAAGCAAATGCTTCTGGGTTGATGTGGTGGAATTTTGATTTGAATCTGAACTGCACAAGTTGAATGTTTTGTCTGGAATCCAGATAGGTGTGCATTATTATTATTTTTTTAAATGTCAGCTAATTTCTGAAGGACAGAATTATCATTTCAGCAAACTATATTATAAATACCCATGAATCATATGCAAAAAGACAACAACCAACTTTGCTTCCCTCAAACCATTCTCAGAAAGTGGAGGTTACAGCAGTAGACTAGTGGGAATTTATTTCATTGGGGTGCTCAGGAAAAAGAACAAGATACTGCATAGGTACAAGGCAGAAACTTCTGGTAAAGTTTAAATTGGTAGTCACTGGAGCCTCATCCTTTAAGGTATGTCTCTGCAAATGCATATATAAACATAAACAAAGCTCTGGCAGGTAGGCTGCAGGATCCGACACCAAGTTACACAATTTGGCTTTCCTGAAAGCTATGCTGAACTTAGCTAAATTCAGATTAATTTAGTTCTATAGCAGAATAAGTTTGAAATGTGTCTGAACTTCAATTCACATAATATTCAGATGTTTCTGCAAAGCATGAGTCTCTAAATTGCCTTGGTGTGCTCAGAAGAATGAGCTTTCTCCCTTTAGATCTGTTGTACTTACCATATGTACCTTCATGCAAGTACAGATTTGGTTATGGTGTTTTTTCTTAAATTTTGCTTCTAGCCTTGATGATACCTTTTAATACTTCACCTACTAATAGCAGAAAAAATTGGGAACAGAGTTCTTACTTGAAATGTACATTTTTGCAGAGATGTCTTCAAGACCAGTATGATAACATGGAACAAAATGAGACAGAATATGAGGGCCATTGTAAAGCTTGCTCTTCTCTCTTTCTTTCACAAAGCACATTCTTTTGCTCCTGCTTTCCCACTGTATGCACAGCAACCATCATGGATGGATCAAGACGTCAAAAGGTCTTACCACCTTTCA
>WEKW01022549.1:7820-21739 GCA_013389905.1 Sula dactylatra
ATGACAAAAAAAACACCACCATCATTTCCACATGGCAGCGGTACAACTAGAAATTGTTTTAAAAACTAATCCTCTGGAAGAACAAAGGCACTTCAGTAAATTATTTGAAAAATTATATTTAAGTATGTTTTCTGCATTTTGTTAAGAAACTAGAATAAAGCTTACACGAAAAAGTGAAAGTTATCTTATTCTTTTGCAAGACTTTTTCTTTTTTTAAGAAGGATTCTCTTCTCCCTAATCTAAATTTTATTCTAGAAAGCAATAAAACAAAACAGAACTATTTCTTCACCATATTGAGGAGGTCACCTCCTCTAATGCCAGGCCTCTTCAAAGTGGCTGAATATCATGAGCTTTTGTACACCTAAAAGCAGCTTTAAACACTTATCATTCATCAAGCAATCATGAATCATGTGATTAAACATCTTTTGAATGAAAAGATTTTTAAAAAACTGTTTAGATAGACTCACTTATTGAGAATTATCTGGATATGCTAAAGTAACATGCCATTCAAAGTAAGCTTAATGTTAATTGCTTAGAACTTCTTACAGCTTTCAAAGGTTTCATCCATCGAAAAAGATTCTTAGAAAAACAAAGTTTCCATTGGATGAGAGGAAAAGCCCTCAAGGTATGAATAAACTGGCTAAAAGAAACAAGAGGAGGTCAAATTAGCATACAGAGAGCAGTTACCAGGAACATCCAGAAAGAATCCATGTTGAGTTCCCTTGCTGTTTGGTAATATTAACAAATCACCTGGAAAAGGGAGAAGGGCTGAAGGGACAGAACTCATCTTAAAACAGATGACTGCAGCTGAAGGGTGGTTTTTTTGTTTGATTGTTTTTTTGAGGGTGCATTTGGTTTGGGAAGGGGGTGTTTTGTTTGTTTTTAGAGAGAGAATATATATGGATGATATAATAGGGTAACTTTTTTTTATTTCTCATAAAATATAAAAACAGGATGGGACTCCAAGAGTTATCAGAAAGCACATTTAGGACACATGGAAGTGTGAATTATGTTAAGAAGATAAATTCAACTGCACATCCTCTACAACTGAGCGTTCTGAAGTCCACAGGTATTAAGTGACTTTGGAAAAAAAAAACAATTGATATAGGGTGGGCTTCTGTCTTTCCAAGTCCAAAAACCACTGACTGGCCGAAGGGAAGCAGGTATATAGGAGGAAGGACTACTTTTTAAGCTTTGAAAGCATCAGTTACTAGTATTGGATACAGAACACTGGCTTAGATCAATTTGAAGTGTGACCTATTTTTTTATGTAATTCTATTTGCTCATGCATGATACACAGTCATGCAATACATAATGTTACAGTCTCCTTTATTAAGCCTTAGAGCCATACAGCTTGTTTTACAAGAGATAATATGGCTGAAAAGAAATTATATTCCGTAGAAAATGAAATTTTCCACTAAGACTTCACATGCACCAAGTCTTGATAATATCACATTGGAGGGAGCGACTGATATGCTGAAGTACAGGGCTGCTACATGCAGGGACCTCAACATGCTGAGAAACAGGCCAACAGAAACCAAAATTAATTCAGAGACAGATGTAAAGTCCCGCATCTGGGATGAAAAAACTCAGGAAAAACAGGCTGCAGGTCAATTGTAAGCAATTGAAAGCAGATTTGGAGAAGGGGACATGAGGAACCTCACAGACACAAGCTGAAACTGAGTCAGCAGTGTGCCCTTCAGCAACAAAAACTGACAGCGTTCCAGGTTGCATTAACAGGAGTGTTGCCAGCAGGCTGAGGGACACGGGCATTCCATTTTTATAAGGCTGTATCTGGAGTTGTGTGGAGTTTTCTGCTCCCCAGAACAAGAGGGCTGGGGCACCTAATATAGGAGGAAAGGCTAGGAATTGGGTTTGTTCAGCCTTAAGAAAAGGCTTAGGAGGCAGGAGCAGTGCAGATCTTATTGGTGTCTACAACTACCTAAAAGACAGAGAACACATAACCACACTGCTCAGATGTGCACAGCTATAGCACAAGAGGCAGAAGACAAGATGGAACATGGGATTTTTCACCATGGAGGTGGTCAAACATTGGAGCGTGTTACCCAAAGCAATAGTAGGCTCTCTATCCAAACTCAGCTGGATCCAAGTAATCTGATCTGACTGAACTTGCTCTGAACAGAGGGTTGAACAAGATGGTCTCCAGAGATCCAATCCAGCCTTAATTATTCTATGATTCTGTGAATAGACACCACAGCTAGAAGAGTTTCGCAAGCAGGGCTATGTCCTCTAAAATCTACTGCCAGGACACTTGAAAGGAAAGGTCATAGATCTTTCTTGCAATTAATAGGAGGGTCCATGTAAGCACAGCATTATAAATCAAGGTTTTGGAATGTTATTATGCAATGAGATTCTCTTCTCCATAGCTACCAAATACAAATAAGAAGATACAACAGAAATATCAAAAAATACAGTTACATGAAACATTCCTTAGTTTACCCAAGAGGTTTGTTCCTGTCCTGGTTTCAGCTGGGATAGAGTTAATTTCTTCATAGTAGCTAGTATGGGGCTATGTTTTGGATTTACGCTGAAAACAGTGTTGATAATGCAGAGGTGTTTTAGTTGCTGCTAAGTAGTGCTTACACTAGTCGAGGACTTTTCAGCTTCCCATGCTCTGCCAGGTGCACAAGAAGCTGGGAGGGGACACAGCCGGGACAGCTGATCCCAACTGACCAAAGGGATATCCCACACCATATGGCATCATGCTCAGTATATAGAGCTGGGGGAAGAAGGAGGAAGAGGGGAACGTTCGGAGTGATGGCATTTGTCTTCCCAAGTAACCATTATGCGTGATGGAGCCCTACTTTCCTGGGCATGGCTGAACACCTGCCTGTCCATGGGAAGTAGTGAATGAATTCCTTTTGCTTTGCTTGTGCACACAGCTTTTGCTTTGCCTATTAAATGGTCTTTATCTCAACCCAGAAGTTTCCTCACTTTTACTCTTCTGATTCCCTTCCCCATCCCAGCAGGGGGGAGTGAGCGAGTGGCTGTGTGGTGCTTGGACGCTGACTGAGGTTAAACCACGACGGTCCTTTTCGGCACCCAATGTGGGGCTTGACAGGTTTGAGATAACAACATATTTGATTGGAATGCACTAGATTGAATTTATTAATCAGCACGCTTCTGTGCTTGCTCTGGGGCTTGCCTGACTTACAGTATATACATATACTGTACGCCCTGAAGTCTAGTGCTCATTAGTGGCTGCTTTTTGCTTTTGCTGCTCGCTGTACTGCTTACCATTTTACTCTGCTGTGCCTGGGAACATTTTGATAACAGCAATGTCCACGTGCCTGGATGGCCAGGGCATTGCTGCTTTTTCTGAGCTGCTCTGCTGGACAGGCTGGAGCTCCAGTGTGAACTTGAGTCAGAGGGACTGTGACCTGTGGATGAGTCCATGTGGGAGCAGGACACCCCAAAGCATCTGTGGCCATGGCTAAGGCCATGCCAGAGCAGGTATATCTCGAAGTTTCTGTGGCTTTGGTTATGTCTGTGCCACAGCAGGCATACCTCTGAGGTAATTGTGGCCCAAGGATAAGTCCATGCTGGAGGAGGTACACCTCAAAGTGTCTGTGGCTGTAAATAAGTCCATGCTGCAGCAGGTACACCTTGAAGCATCAGTGGCTGTGCATGAGGTCATGCTGGAGAACCTCAAGAGTGTGTGGCTGTGAATAAGCCCACAACAGAGCAGGATCACTTCTGGAGGGACTGCAGCCATAAGCAAGGCCATGCTGGAGCAGGTTCACTTCTGAAGGCACTATGGCTATGGGTAAGGCCACACTGGTACAGGCACACCTCAGAGCAACTGTGGCTGTGGAAAAGTCTATGCCGCAGCAGGTATATCCCTGGAGAGACTGTTGCTCCTAGGTAAGGCTCCACTTGGAGCAGGTACAACCCTAAGGGACTGCAGTCTGTGGATAAGTCCAAGCCAGAGGAGTGGCAAGGGGAAGAGTTCATTATGCTATTAAACCCAGTGGTCTGATCCAAAGGGACCAGGGGTGGAGATTGTAATGGAAATACTTTTAAACTGTTGTAACCTGGGATTAGAGTTACATGTTATGAGAATTACTACAGCAGAACCCCCTTGTTGGTAGCCANACTGCAGTCTGTGTATAAGTCCAAGCCAGAGGAGTGGCAAGGGGAAGAGTTCATTATGCTATTAAACCCAGTGGTCTGATCCAAAGGGACCAGGGGTGGAGATTGTAATGGAAATACTTTTAAACTGTTGTAACCTGGGATTAGAGTTACATGTTATGAGAATTACTACAGCAGAACCCCCTTGTTGGTAGCCAGGCTAAGAGCAAGGGGAGGAGTTCATTGCAAAGTTAAAACATATAACCTGGCCCAAAGGTTCCAGGAGTGGATTTGTAAGGGTTCTACCTTTAAATTGTTGTAACCTGTGACTTGAGTTGCACGTTATAAGATCTTCTGTAGCAGGAACCACCTGAACCAACGGAGGACAAGCCTTACAAGAAGCAGTGCAAGTGCAGCAGTGACCCAACCTAAGCTGGCTTTGGTGCCAAGTAACTCCACACAACACACCACCTTTCCTCCTGTCCTGAGTGACCACCAGAACAGATGGAGCCCAAAGTCATGGACTAAACAAACTCAGTGGATATTTTAAAGACATTTTACAGGGGTGATCCATAGACTAAGGGAATGATAAATGATATCTGTTTATTATATCAAAGGATGGGAAGGGGGGGAGTTAATAAGGTTGTATTGGATAGTGTGGGACCTGAGCATAATGTAAATGGTACGGAATAAGGGGCAGATACTGTCCTGGTTTCAGCTGGGATAGAGTTAATTTCTTCATAGTAGCTAGTATGGGGCTATGTTTTGGATTTACGCTGAAAACAGTGTTGATAATGCAGAGGTGTTTTAGTTGCTGCTAAGTAGTGCTTACACTAGTCGAGGACTTTTCAGCTTCCCATGCTCTGCCAGGTGCACAAGAAGCTGGGAGGGGACACAGCCGGGACAGCTGATCCCAACTGGCCAAAGGGATATCCCACACCATATGGCATCATGCTCAGTATATAGAGCTGGGGGAAGAAGGAGGAAGAGGGAAAAACTTTCGGAGTGATGGCGTTTGTCTTCCCAAGTAACCATTACACATGGAGTCCTGCTTTCCTGGGCATGGCTGAACACCTGCCTGCCCATGGGAAGTAGTGAATGAATTCCTTTTGCTTTGCTTGTGCACACGGCTTTTGCTTTGCCTATTAAATGGTCTTTATCTCAACCCAGAAGTTTCCTCACTTTTACTCTTCTGATTCCCTCCCCATCCCAGCAGGGGGGAGTGAGCGAGTGGCTGTGTGGTGCTTGGACGCTGACTGAGGTTAAACCATGACAGTTCCCAAGTGGCTCAACCTGATAACTGTAAATAAAACAATTTTAATCAAATTTCTGCCAAAAAATTAGACTTGATTTACATATTTCTGTCAGCAGCTCCTGATTCTCTCTGGAAGAGTTATACCACTAAAGGCACTAGTACAAAAAGACAAAAAGTTGACCTCAATTATTCAAAAAGCTTTATGATCTGGTTTGACACCAGGATTGTTTTCTCATGGTCATGCCCCTGAACACACTGACACAATTTAACCGCTCATTAGTCACAATTCAAATCTCATTTAAAAAGCTGTAAATCACATGGTCAAGGATGTATGCAACCATTTATGTCCAAAATAAAAGCAATGACTGCTTCTTATGCTGCCATGTTCTCAGTTTGCATTCAAAAGTTAAAGTCTGGATGAGAACAAATTTTGTCTCAAGCATTTTAACAGCTAAGGACTTGGAAGCCTGAGAGCACATGAATGGAACTTCTAAGGAACCTGACTTCTGTCTTGCTCAGTAGTCCAGAACAGTTCTAGAATCAGCATTGATTTATTAATAACACTAACAGCTATTTATGAGAAGTTCTTGATTTAAATTTTATAGAATTCCTTATCCTTAAAGTTATACAGAAAAAATGTAGGACATGTTAATAGCCAAAACAAAACATCCATCAGATACCACTGGAAAGTTAAGAAAAACATGGTAAAGACAAACCAAAATAAACCGTTAATCAAGGAGTATGTGGACCCAATGAAACTTTACCTTACCAGCTAGAAAAAGAACTTGGAAAGTGAAGCCAAGCATCAGCAAGAATAGCAGTCATGTATACTGCACAACACGTTTGCAGTCTCATTTGGAAGCCTTTGTGCAACCCAACAATTTAAGTAGCTGGTTTATATCGAATTTGCAATTTATACTACGGCGCTGAACAAATGCTCTGGTCTACCATACAAGCATTTTTATTAACTGCCAAATTATTAAATGCCAAACACTTAAATTCTATATATATGTATAGATTCTTTTGCATACATTAACTCCTTTGTAAAACTCAGAAGTTGAGCCATCTGGATTTAGATCCAACTTTCAAGTGTTCAGGAAAGGTATAAAGCAATTATAATTAACTCCAAATTAGTACAAAAAAACATTAGGAAATACCAAATCAAGTAAGTTTCTATTAGCAGTAGTCCAGGAAAGCAAAACACTAATTAAAGTCCTCTAACTCAGGGATAACATTGGGAAAAAAGTAACACAGTTCCAATTTGCTCTGCTTCTGCTAAGCTGCACACAGTGCGACACCTATAACTACTGAAAAATGCCAAGAATAAGCCATTTTCAGGTTTGCACATGACAACTACATGTGCATGGTACATAAGACCCATAAGTTTGAAATCACATACCTCTGCATTTATCAGTCATTTAAATAAGTTTTGAATATTTTTTTACTCTAATCAATATTAGTATCAAAATTCAGATCTATAATGACCAATACATGTAATAATATTGACCTCTTTCCCTTAATGGACATATTTCCCCTGAGTACAGGTTTTATGAACAAGACACTGGAGCTGTGTCATAGCAGAAACAAATCTGAAAATAGCATGCTGTGTTTGATTCTGCTTTTATACTTTCCTAAAAATGTGTATGTGTGCATTCAGAAACAGAAGTTCCTGTGTGCAAAAGGAAATGCCATTTTCTCTTTGTGTGTTAAGAATAAATCATGTATTTGCAGCAAATATCTGACACTGCATACCTTTCACACCTCTACTGTTACCAACCATGCCTGTGTTGGATGGATGTCTGAACATTGACTGTTGAGGAGTGCTCCCAAGTCTCCATGCCCACGCTCCTGCAAGTGTTCTCAGTAGCCTTTGGAAGTTATGTGGAGCCCCTCAACACCCTTTCCTCCCAAGGTGGGGGGAGTACAAGTGCTTACTATGAACAGTGTCTGGAGAAAAGTATGCATACATGTCTCCCCTCTTTCTTAGTGTGCTAAGAACAGCTGTAAAGCTGATCCACTGAACTGAAAGTCTGACCATGGCTAGGTCTAAGGAAAAGTGGTTTCAAAAGCATAACTACACCTACCTCCAACACCAATGATATATCTGTAACGAGAATGTATTTAAGATTGTGGAGGGTATTGCTACAGTCTTTAGGGGTATAGAAGCATTTGACTTCATCTGGTTAAATTTGTGCATCAAGTATGAAGATACAATATATTTTTTCTGTATTCTTTAAAATGGCACTCTGAAAACAAATTTTACAGCAGTATTAGCATGAAATTCTGTGACAACTCTAAATATAAGTCAGAAATGACTTACTGAGATCACTTGGTCCTTAAAGAATATTAATAATAGTGTCCTTATATGGCAAGTCTGCTATATCCTCAGATTTTGACAGTAATTAAAATAAATGGAAGGAGATTAAATAAAGCCTACTTCTTTAAATTGAGGAAGTTTCAAGCAGAGATTCCACAAAGAAAAGACTGTCTACAGGAAAGAAGTCCAGTTCTCATTGACAGGCAGAAACATACTGAATGGAACAATTACTTCCAATCAGAGTATTTAATCTGAGTTAACCAGGGTATTGTTATCCCTTTGCCAGAATCCCTGTGGAATTTTGATCAAAGATGCAACGTAATAAACATTGTAACATACAGTGTAAGACAATCAGATGGATTCCTGTAATTTGTAAAGACCAGGTGCGGAACAGGAATTTGACAGAAGCAAATACAGCTTTTTATAGCCTCAAAAAAAAAAAGCATAAACTGCCCATATGTAAGGGACTAGAGACTTGTCTCAACATTGCTGGCAGAATGGCTTGACTGCCAGGGCATCACCACGACGACAACTGAGGAGGTTCCACCCAACAGGAACATGTATATGGCTATATCTTGCTGTTTCGGAGCACATAGGCCCAGCCCTCTGCACGTGGGCCTGGCCCCAGGGTCATCTTGCAACACATGGGAGGGGGGCTTGGACCCCCCTGGAATCTTCTGGAAGCATCGAGCACCCTCTGGTGATGATATTGCGCATGCGCCCCATTGCCAAGTGGGAGGTGCGGCTATAAAAGGCAGAACCAGCGGAGACCAGAAGGAACGCTCCCCCCAACCAGACTGAAGGGACATCGGACTGACGGGACGCCGCAGATCCACGGTGGTAGCTATTGTAACTCTATCTCTTTCTCTCGCTTTTCCTTTCTTTCCCTCTTCCCTCCTTTTCTCTTGCGTACTTGTTGGCGGCCAAATAAAGCAACTTGGCACTTGACTCCGTTTTGAGTCTTAATTCTGTTCCCGAGAATACAACAAACCTGGTCACGATAACACATCCAATTGAACATCACTCAGAAGTTAAGCCCAGCCGCCCCTAGCCACCCAGAATTATCTGAGGTTGGTTAGAAAGCAAGGGGGCTCAGCTTCTGCCAAATTGTGCAACCCAGCAGTGGATCGTGACACCATAGCAACAACCTACAGAAACAGAAAGTACCCATCAGGTCAGAAAGATCCAGGAACCATTTGAATTACTCCTTATTATCCTGCAAATACAAGATGTTGAAAATAAGTTAACAGGCATTGTATTCTGATAGAGTAAATTTTTAGGTGGATTTGAGGCTTGCTTATCTAATTATTTTGGGGCCCTGAATGTTTCCAGGTGTATGTGTAGGGGAGGAAGTCTGGTCCTAGACAAAGTAAAAGACTCCAGCTGAGGTCAAAGCAGTAAGGGTGGCCTAAGGCTACTGAGTAGGAGCTATGAATAATAACTCCTAACACCCTCTTTCAGGCTGCTCTCCAAAGGCAGAAGAGTGACGACCACCAGTGACAAGGACCACCAATGACAAGGAGCGTGACTTTCAAATACCAATACCCTAAAGACATAAATCACAAGTCCACCCAGTTATCAAGAACAAAAAGGATTTTGAAAGCTAACATGCCTAAGTTATGCCAAATAAAGCAGAATGGGGAAAGTTACATGCATGATGCAATGCCACAGGGTAGACTGTCTAGAGCTAAAAAGCATACACCTTCCTCTCTGTCCCAATTAGAAGACCAACCCAAAATAAGAAGAGTTACTTCAAACCCAAAATGGTTTGGTCATTCAAAACAACAGTACATAATGTATCTTATTCAACATGTACTGTGGAAACTGGAAAAACACCGTACTGTGGGAAATTGACATAAATTTCAGTCTCCAGCTTAAACTTTGGTTGACAAGTTATACTAAAACTTATAAGGGGAAAGATACCTATCTCTTCATACTATGTATCGTGCAAGGTTCAACTGCAATCGTTATGAATTAAAAACTGAAAGCTCAGCTTCTGTTCATTTGTGGTTAACCTTTTTAAATAGTTCACTAGTTCTGACAGTTCTATTAACTTACAAAACTAATTTCTTTAAGAGCTAAGATCTCCTGCTCAGCAAGCAATTATCCAAAGATTAGTGTCTGGTAAGTCATTTATTCCCTTCAATGAGCAGAAATAATGGGGATTGGGTTTCTGTGACTTTAAGCAGCTCATGCTCAGTTACTACCAGATGCTCAAAGTCATCACAATGAATCAGACAAGGAAAATACATTAATTGGATTAAGTGTTACTTTTACCTTTCCCCCCTTCCAACTGAAAATGGAGAGCATTTTACCTCATTTAATATGAGGAATGTAGAAGTAAATGTCATAATAGTAAAACTAGTAAAACAAAAGAGTAATTCACATTTCCTGCATTTCTTCTCTGGTTTGAGAGCTCAGAAAAGCAAATGGTTGCAAACAACTCAGCTACAGAAACTGTAGAAACCAGTGTTTCATAGTGGCAATTTGCATCAGTGAAGTACTGAGAGCTGATACATACAGGAGGTCAGAGACCTTACATCTTGCTGCTGAAGATCAACAACAAAACAAAATCTTGAGATTAATTGTCTAAATTACATTCTTACTTAAGGGGAAGAGGGAACAATTTCAGAAATAAAAAAAACGAAAATACTCTTCAAGCCATTTTCTAATAGGGCAGCACTAATAACCTTTCCAGATGCTGCCTATGCAGAAAATAAATGTTAAGAACAGAACAAAGTGACCCTTCATTTGCATGCAGAACCTTGGGAGTGCTACTGGTTGCCTACACCTGTTTAAGCCAAAAACCAAGCAGCATGCTATTCCAACAGTCTATTTTCATAGCAACTGGTCTGTTTTCAGAGAAACTGAAAGCATTACAGGAAAAAAGCAAATAGAGTGCTCAAATAAATGATAAAACCAAAATAGAAACATTGTAATATATATTCAGCATATGTAAAAGCTAGTACCAATATGAACATAATCAGGACTTTTTACATCAAGAGATCGGCATACGTAATGTCTAGGCTTTCGGATTCTGTTTTTCAATTGTTGTTCTAACTTGTAATATCAACACAGTCCAAAAGTATCTACAAATTCTATGTTATAGCTGTATGCTTTCACAGTATATTTGCTGCAATGTTTTAACTGTTTTCCTTAGAGTAAGAAAATATTACCAGAGTGTTTCCACTTGATTTTTGCTTATATCCAGCTAAATCCTAGTCACCTAATTTACTTAGACAGTTTCCTCCTAAAAAAACCTCCAAACTTGATTTACAAGTATTTGGTCATCTTCATGAGATATAATTAACACATGACCAAAAGTCTCAAGTAACATTAGCCCAGCCAACACTTTAAAATTAAAAAAAAAAAATAGTTGACTGGCAGGTACCAACTGGCATCTCCCAGATACTTTGGCTAAGCATTATGCCCTGCCACGACACGCTGCTTCAAGAGAGGAAGCAATTTTCAGTTTCCAGCTCCTACCAAATGTGGGGCTTAGCATGAATTCCCTCTCCCGGAGATGGAACATAACTGACTGGCACTGTCTGGCCTCTGTGTATGCCAGGGGCTCTGTAATCCTGCCAAGATCAAAACTGGAAACAGAAAGGTTACAGATGCAAAAATCACACTGAGCAGCTATATCTTGCCTCTGAGAACAAGATTTAGAAGTCTATCAATGCTGGCTGGTAAACTACTTCATCTTTCTTCATGTATTCACATGGATTTTTTTCTTCTGTGTAGCTTAACCTTGCACATCAACAAACCACTGTTCACAATCATGCCTGGAAAAGCTGCCTATAACTGCCTCATATTTGGAAATGGCTGAATATAATGCAGCACCTACAATTACAGCCTATTTGTTGGGAGCTATGTAAACAAATTTAAACATTCCAACTACAAGATTAATTTACCTTTACCTTTGAGGAACAGAATCACACAAGAGCCTTGGCCACAGAAACTGGGCATCAGCCTGCTTTCCATATGTACGTGAACTAAATTCTAGAGCAATTAGAGGTTGAAGCTCATACAACATCACATGGAAGACAGTTCAGCAAATACAGCTAAATTAGTAACTACATACAATATTGGAGCATCAAACAGTTCTATGGGGCATCGTTTTCTGTACCAATCTTATCGGACTCTGATAAACCTTCAAAAGGTAAGATAACTTTGACAACAAAACCCCTAAAGACCCAACTATTTGGGTTTATAAATGTGATCTCTAACTAGCAGGCACTGGTGTGCATGTCAGTGCGGGCACTTATTCAAAGCAAAGACAGTAGAGATGTAGCATGTACTCACAAGCGTATGACAGTACGTTTTGTTGTGCCCACCAACAAAAAAATGAAACACTCAAGGTCATTACAGGACACCTGAGTTGGATTCAACTTCCATGTTAAAGCACACAAGTGTAGATGTCTGGGAGTCAAAGCTCCCACTAGAGTCAGTGGAGATCGAGTCAGCACAGCTAGAGTAAACTGCAGAGTTTCAGCCCACCCTAAAGTTGAAGCCTGCATCTGCCCAGCTGAGTAACTCTCCAGATGCTACCGAGTGTATGGTCTAGATCTCCATCTACTATGACCTGCAAGTTGAATCCCATACCTTGCCAATTCTCTCCTGGTATAACATCATTCTTGCATCACTGGCTGAAAACGCCTATGTCACCCAACATTCCAGTACAGCAAAACAGACAAGTAGAACAAGGCAAAAAAAACCACCAATAAAAGCAAAAATGTACATTACTGGTCCAGTGTGGTGCCAAGCATCACTGAATGATTGGCACTACTGCTATTTAGGAAGGCTGCATTGCACCTCAGTACATACGATGCCTTTCAGAACACAACAAAACCCTCCAGCCATCACATTTGCTTCAACAGTCCCATAGTGACCCAGATAAAAACAGGAAAAGGAAAGGCAAGGAAGGGAACAACTATATATAGTTTACCTATTTATGATTTTAGCACATACCAGAAATAACCTCTGAGGGCAAAAATGCAACTGTAATGCTTCCAGACTGATACTCCTTAAATTGGAGACAAGCATATGAACAGACTAGCTCTGAAATACTGTGGTACTGTTTTCTATCACAAAACATTTGTGATATCTTTTCTTACTAAACTGAAATTCATTACTTACAGAATTTCAAAGGACCTGTGCCTTCTAAACTAAACCAACTGCACGTAGAAAAAGGCTTTACAATTATGAAATGACTTCATGAAAAAATGGAGAGAGTATCTAAAGACAAAAAGTAACTGCTAAAACAAATAATGTCAACAGCAAAGCATAGCTGTAATCAGAAGTAAATTTAGAAGATAAGAGCTGGTATAATCAAGCAAATGAATCTGTGCGGATGGAGCATTCTCACTACAGGGTAGCTTAACAAGACATGTCCTACCTACCTTCAAAATAAGGAGACTGAGTTTACCTTTGATCTCTTCACCAGCCCTAACAATTGGTGGAGGCTCCTCCTTCCTTATTCTGCATTTACACTAGTCCCAAACTCCCCTCATTTCAACTACCTTTGCGTTAACACCACTAAGCCATTCTCTGACCACCTCTTAGATTCCCACTAAACATTCATGCACTCCCCCAATCCAACCCTTAATCCCATTCCTCAATGTCTGTGTTATACAAAGCTACACCCAACACTTCACTAAAAGGTTGGCCACTACAGGAACTTATTCAAGAAAATAAAGAATTATGTAGTTTCACACTTAGTGGCAAGATTACCTTAAAGTTAATCGATCACAGTCCCAAACTCAGAGATTTGCATAAAGCCAGGGGTAATGGCATTGGGAGCCTGAGAGAAAAAGTTAGTTTATGGCCCTTATGATACTTCTATCAGGAAATTTAAAGTTAAGAAAGAGAGAGCTTGCAAACTGAGGGCCCTGCATTACAGAGCAGACACACTGCCTCTGCTAAAAATAAAGATTAGGCAGCGAGGGTCTACAGCCTGTTAGGAAACAGATAAGACATAACAAGATACAGTGACTGTTAGAGGGCAATGTCTCTCCCTCCTCTAGCTGAAGGGTTTATGGGCTTTTATTTATGTCATATAATTAACACGCTGTTAATTTTATACATATCTATTAAGCAGGATGCAGAGCAAAAGTCAAAGATGTATCTTAAGCTCCAGAACAGGAAATATTATCAGGATTGATTTTTAAGTGTATTAATAATGTATTTGATCAGAATCATCACTGGTTTATAACACAGGAAACGGTGCTAGAAACTGTGTGGACAAAAATCTAG
>WEKW01022549.1:22673-34413 GCA_013389905.1 Sula dactylatra
GTAGGTGGGATACCTCATAAAACAGGAAGAAATCCCAGTTGCTCAGAGGCAGCCATGACCATATCCCAAAGAACAAGCTGCACAGTAGTTTGTAGGGTATCCACCTGTCCCTACCTGTATTTTCCTAATACGATTATTTTTAATAAATACAGTTAGATTATTTACAAAATAATTAAAAACTTTGACTAGTTGCTGAAATAATATATGCTCAGCTAAAAAATTTATTAATACATTATACAGTTGATTTGTCACAGACCTTGATCTAGAGACTGAATTTTCATCATATAACATACACTAACAGTAAATTAAATGTATTATACCACATGTACAAAAGATTAATATTGTCTGAAAAACAAATGCACTGAACAGTGTTAATTTCAGGATTAACACTACTTGAAATTATAAGCTTACAAAAGCATTTAATCACATTTCTTGATAATATTTACATAGGCAAATCAGTTTTACAACTCTGAGGTAGCATGAAGTGCATGCAACATGCTATTTTCTTTGCCCAATATTAGAAAAAGCAATAAAAATCCAGAATACCAGAGCTGGGTCGTGCTGACTAAACTTCTGACCATGCATACAAGACCAATGTTGTCCATACTGGTTTTGTGCACTTGTACTCCAGCCTTCCCACTTAAGCTCCCCAGTTCTGTCCCCCCACACACACCTTCAAGGGTCAGTGATTTCACTGCATGAAACTAAATGTTCATTAAACTGCTGCACTATGAAGAAAATACTTTGATATGTACAGAGGTGTAAAAAGCTGTTAATGCTCCATGCTTCGATTTGTAAAAAATAGGGTTACTCTGATAGGATTAGAAAATACATCTCAAGCTTGCACATTTTATTTAAGCTTCCAGAAAACTTCCTGGTGTTGATTTAATTTTCTAGACCACTGCCTGCACCCAGCAGTGTCAGAAATTTATAGTTGAGAGTTCTAATTTCTTTCAAGTTTGGAATGCAATGTTGGGTTTTGAAGAGCCTAAGCTACATAAATATTTCAAAGGTAGGAAGTGACTTGAAGGTATAAAAGAACAAAGGGCAATTTCAAATTCGCTTTTATGTGCCAAAACCATAAAGTCTTTCTTTAAAGTCTATACCTTTGGTTTTGTCACACACATGACAACTTCATTAAACCAATGAACTGAAGGGGCCACAGGCAATGTTTTTGCAAATGATTTGAAGGAGAACCCAAAAGTCATAAATTGTACACTCAAGATCTGAGAAAAAAATTATCTAGCAACTCTACATCGACTTCCTGAGAAGGCTGTAACTCTGAACCACTACACATAGCACTGACACATCCAAAATATGCACCATAGCCCAGGTTTTTGATTTCAATTTCACTTGCTTTGAGGTTAATAGCATCTTTAGGCAAAGCACCATTACCACACCTTCTTCCCCCTCAAAAAAAATAAGCAGCATTACATAGCAGCTGACGTCATCAACCAGTTCAAACCACTCTGAAATTACTATAGTATGCACTAAAGGTAGAGCAAACTGACAGTAAGTAGGCTTTCAGCCTCACCTATGTAACCCATTGAGATAATTCCAATCCCAGCATGTTCTGCAGCATGTTTAATTATAACACAGGATCAAGTTACTGTCCAAGTAAGCCCTGACTGTGTGGCCCAAGAACACTCAGTACTTCTGATTCTTTTGATAGGAGATACAGGCCTCCTTGGGCAAACCAAATTGGTTTCTGTTTTACACCAGTGTCCTCGCTGGTCAGCTGTTCATTCTGTATACTGCTAAACGGCCATCCAGACTCTAGTCTAGGGCAAACTAAACAGCTCCTTAAGAGACACCTGGATAGTACATGCCTGAATACAGGAAGTAAATGGGACCTTCACAATAGTTAAGTCCAAGGACAGAGGGTTCTGGAGTGCCAATACCAGAGACAGCACAGACAAGAGCCTCCAAAGATAAGGCCCATCTCAGCATTCACTAGGGATCACTTTTTAACAAATACTAACGCTCTCTTTTCTTCTTGAATTCTTTGGCTCTTAAGCATTCAATGCAATGCAGTAAGAGTCCAAACTAGGACCTAACTAATTAGAAGAATCCCTATTTGGTGTTGTAGTTCAGACTTCCCCACGCCCCACCCTCCCCAAAAGAGCAGCTTTCTTACTTGTGTACACAAGAACACTGTTCCTGGTCATCATATAATGAACTTGCAATTATAGAAGCTGTGTTTTGTCCAAAAAGAAAGGACTGCTCCTTCCGTCTAGACTGCAGAAGCAGGAAGCTTAAAGATCACAGTTTATTTCAGACATACTACCAATGCTCAAAGTTACAGCATTGATAAAACAGTTAAAATTATTAAATATTTTAAAAATCTGTCAACCCTTGTATCAACATACTTCTTTGCAATAAACTAGAAATTTTCCTGTGTACTTATCCAATGCATTTTCTACTTGGAACCTCATTATTGAAGCATCTTGAAAAAATTGCCAAAACCCAGACCATGGGCCAGAAGACAATCCTTACTGCACATTTTGCAAGTAATTTTCAAGAGGCCAATAGTTAGAGATTAAGGGAAATAAATTAATAGCTAGCATGTTTAAAATTAATTATTTCTCATATATATGTAGTTCTTAAAAAATGCAGAAGAAAACACTATTCTGAGGTGCTTTGAACATATACATAAAGTACAGCTCTACTGAACAAAGCACACTGCAGAAGATCGATAACCAAAGAATTCACTACTTCTGCTTATTATGGCAAAAAGGCAACAGGAAAGCTGCTTTACACCTTGTAGTTCAAATACAACCCCACCACCTCAGGGAGACCATGTTCCATGGGATTACACACATGCTGCTGATAACAGCAAGAGGCTGGGCTCAACATCCCAGTAATTCCTTCCTGTGTGTGGGAACTAACAGTGATGATTTTTAAATTAGTCCCATCCTTGCTAAAGGGCTGCTACTCTAACTTGGCTATTAGAACAAGTCATTCCTATCCAGTTCCCATGAAAATTAACAGCAAGATAAAATAGAGCTGCTATTATTGTAATAAATTAGATTTCTGGAAGTAAAACAGATAATGTAAGATCACAAGGGAATGTTTTCTCAGAATTCTCCTTTCTGTACATATTTGCGGAAAGTTAAACTGCAGTAGACTAAGGCTGCATTAACTGTGTGTGTTCACAAAGCAAAATATTTAAAAAATTGTGGAAGGTATATGAAAGAAATTATATTATTCCTTTTGCCACAATGGATATTCCAAAATAAAGCAGTTATATTATCAGTGCTACATTAGCTTGGATGCAAGTAATCACTACAACTCCTTCCTTGTAGTTTAGAGCAGAAGCAATTTCAAATTGGGCAATTACTTGTTAAGCATTATAGATCAATGTTTATTCAAAATCCTTATTTTCCTTAGCAACACACCATAATGTAAGGTAGATTTTATGAATATTCCTCTCATTTGAAATCCTGATCTTTGAGGTATAGGATTCTATTAAAAGTTTTTGTTCATAATTCAGTCCAACAAACCCCTCCCTATGATGTTACATTACGTAACGATTTAAAAAAATTGTCCTAAAAGTCCAGACTAAGATTTATATAGGTATTTCTTAAAACTAAACTGAAGATCTTTTTTTAAAAAAAACACACACATTTTGTTTAAAAGTAAAATGTTGGAAAATATCAAGAGTTCCAATTACAAAATTTTCTTAATATTTAGCAAAGTAAAGATGCTTCCATGAGACTGATCAAATACTTAGACCAATTCCCAAATGTTTTGTAAGTATTAACAAACTAATCCATAAATCTAGAAATGAGGAATTGAAATACAGATTAAGAGTTTCCAAGAGTATAAAAATTCTACAGCTAAACCCAAACTGCCACTCAGTTCCTCAGTTAAGATTATCTGCATATGGCTCTTCAAATAGTAAATAATGTCTCTATAAAATTTAGAAAACATTAAACTTTTTTGTGACTGTTGAACCCTCACATTACGAAGGGAGCTGGCCTAGAGCACAGCTCTGACAGCACAGTGGCGGCAGCCAGACACAGCAGTTTGCACAGCAGTTTGCCAGCAGCAGGGCATACCGAAGAGGGCCAGCAGCTCTTCTCAGAACTCCAAACCCTTGCTGAGCTGTGGTGATGCCACAGGGCACAGTCCCCAGGAACCAGTGCAGCAGCTGTCCCTGTCACTCCATAGGTGCTGACCCAGACTGTGCTTCTGAGGGAGGATGCACCCAAGCACGTCTGGAGCCCCTCACTGAGGCAGCAGGAGCCAGACTACTTGCCTGCAGGAGGGGTGTGCTGGTGGAGCATGCGTGTTACCAAGTGAAGGAAACATGGTCATTCCTGCACACTGCACAGCACTGGAAATTACAAGAAAGATTGACTTTATCTTCTGAGACCCTGAAGCTTCGATAGCCTGGACCCTCAACTGTGCTGAAGAAGGATCAGATAGTCTGCTTATTGCTGTGAATCCAGCAAAGGGCTGCAAAGATGATCAAGGAATTGGAGCACCTGACATACAATGAGAAGCTGAGAGAGGTGGGGTTGGTTAGGCTCAAGGAAAGGCTCAGGGGAGAATCTTAAAATGTGCATAAATACCTGAGGAGAGGAAGTAAAAAAGACTGAGCCCAACTCTTCTCAGTGGCATTGAGTGAAAGAACAAAAGGCAATGGGCACAAACTGAAATACAGGAAATTCCATTTAAGTGTAAAAGTCTTTTTCACTGTGAGGGTGGTCGAACACTGACACGGGTCACCTGCAAGGGCTGTGGAGTCTCCATCACTGGAGATGGAGAAAACCCAACTGGGCAAGGTCCTTAGCAGCCTGCTGTAGTAGATTTTGCTCCAAGCAGAGAGGCTACAACCTAATGATTCTGTTATCTGTAATTCTGAATTAACTCAAACTGGCTAAAAGAATAAATAGACAAATTATGCTGTAACAGTTTGAGAACAGCCCACTACATTTCCTCCTGCAGGACTGGTAACTGAATAAAAGGAAGAGACACCAGTAAAAGTTGGCTTTTAACAACACACCTCAAGAGGCTAAAGAAATCAAATCATGAGAAAAGAGACAGAATATTACCAGGAAACTTAAGTGTCTGGAGGCAAAGCAGACCAAGTTAAGATGAAATCATCTTTATGAATAGGCAAACAGCACTAAGTACTGGTACATCTTGCAAAGTCCAAGAAGAGGGTCTATTAATAAACATATACAATCTGCTAACTTCCTCTTTAGACAGCAGTTATTTAGGCTAACTCAAAAATCAGGAAGGAATTTGAGGAACTTCAAAGAATGGTAGCCAAAATGGATGAATAAGACAACAGTGAACGGACTACAGGGACCAATTAAAACAAAAGCTGAAGAGTAAGGAGCAATGCATACTGAAAAACTTCAGAGTCAGCTAAACTCCACTGAATGTAGATATTAAAAAGCAGCAAGGAAAACATTAGGTTATGTAAATAATGCAAACTAGATAGCACAATGTCACTATAGTACATCATGTCATGCCATAAAACAGCAGAGCCTCATTTGGAATATAACACACAGTACCTTTCTTCTCCATATTATGGAAGGTTATGGAAGCATCAGAGAGGATGACAAAGAAATAACATTAGCTGAGAGTATGAAAAATGTTCCACATGGACAAAACTGTTAAGACTTGAAAGACTTATCCAAGGAAAAGACATAAGGAGACGCATGCATGAGAATATATATACACACACACACCAGTCCCAAACCACTTTGACTGTAAGCAAAATGGCAGCTGACAGACCAGCAAGGCATCTACATAAAGTATCTTCAAAATGAAGGACAAAAAAAAAAGTTTCTTTTGCTACTTGGAAATCAAACCGAGTTTGAGCCTTCATCTGTCTGCAGAACAGTCTAACCACATGATACTGCTGCTTGCTTGGATTAGAAATGAGAGCACTCAAAGATTTTTACATACACCCTTTAGAAAATGCCATTTGTGGATGAGACTGGAAAACAGTTTAATACTGTCTGAAGAACAAGGCATTTCTCTTATGAGTAAAAAAGCCAAAAATAAAGTTTCATTTTAACACATCTTAAGATGTTTTAAACTATTTTAACCTCATTTTAAAGAACTCTTTCATTACTTTGATGCATGTAACTAGATTAGCATAACTACAGGCAAGCCCTAACTACATTTAGCTTTTTAGTGTTGTAGCAATGTAACAGCTTTAAGAGAACTTCATCTTTACTGATAAGGTTACACTAACAGCAAATTACTCTGCAGGACATTCAATAGCATTTTGCTTTCATCCAACTTTTCACCTCACAAATAAAGTACATTAAAAACTTAGTATTTAAAACCTCCTTCAACCAAACCCACCTAGAGGATACAGTTTTGTCTGAAAAGCAGCACACAAAAGCTCATAACTTGAGGCACACGCATTTAATGCGGGGTGGTGGCAGCGGCCAGCCATCTTTAGAGCTTTATCAGGCTGTTTCATCCCTGTGAAATTAAAGTATTGCCTCTAAAGAAGCCCACAAAAATAACCTGGTAGCTAGCTTTCGGACACATTAGGAAGATTATTCTCCCTAGTTAAGCAACTTGTTGCAAGTTAAATCTGCAGTTGGAACAGGAAGAGATCTAACCAATGTGAATTCCAACAGGAGGAAAAACAGAAAAAAAACCCAACCTAACTAGCAGGCACAAGGCTAATCACTCTGCAAACTAGTTATCAAGAGTACAAGAGAAATGGTCCAGAGCTGGAGGCATAAAGATATATGTACATGTGTGTATGCATAAACAGTAGTGGTATTAACTATTCTGTCCTGAAGAGAGACAGCATACTAAAGAAGCTGCCTTCAACTTTCCAGTTCGACCCAGTCATAATTTCAGCTACTCCAGAGCCTTCATCTACATACATATTTATAACCACAAAGCCAGGTCAAGAGTACAAAAATATGACTAAAGCTGAATAAAATGAATCGTTACTTTTATATCAGGTTAGTTTTCAGCCAATCTGCTCCCATTGAAACCAGTGCAGGGAATCAGCAATGGACACAGAAACATGGGAAGGAAGGCAGACTACAGCAGCACCAATGGATCCATCGGTCCAAGTTTTTGTGGAACTACATCCTTCATCGCAATGTAATCCTTATCGACCAAACTGGTACATAGTAGTGTGCTTTCTTGTACCTCACACAAATTTGAGTTGTGTGATCTGGTAACTTCTGTGTTCCAAATTTGGTTTATTTCTTCTCAAAAAGAGAGAAAAAGAAATCAACAGCTCTCACAAGCCATGTGACATAGTTCCAGCTTGCCAAGCTTCCCAATTTACTGGAAACCACATCCCATAGAATTAGAGATGAAAGTGTGGTTGTGAAGGAGAGCTACAGTACAAGGTCTTGAATGATAACGAAACCGTTGATGGTGTTTTTAATCTCTGAAGCAAAGCTCAGAAAGATAGCAAGAGATTAATGGAAAGAGTAAAAGAAAACCTTCAACTTAAAACTGTCCTTTTAAATTAAAAAGCCAGCCCTGCTCAGCAAAATTAATTTACTGTATATGGTCATGGTTCACTTGCTCTCAGCACTTGCAGATCTCTGTAGTCACCCAACATCACTTTCACAGTATCTGAGTTATGGCCTGAATATGACAGCAAAGGCAGAATTCTCCTCCCTGCCCTATCAGGCCCACAGCAATCCAGCTCCAGGAGTCCCAACGGTGCTGGTGGTGTTAAAGCCAGCCAGCTCAATGAACTACCAGTCATTCTGATAACCAGATAGATCACCAAAGGCTGCACCTTACAAAGTCAAACCAAGGTAGATATATGCAAGCACACGGATAACCAGTTCAGGCCAGCTGATGCACTGTCTTCTAATAACACTTGCTAACACAAAACAAACACGAGGATACACAACAATAACAGTATATTCTCACTGTGCAGGGCTATTTGTACAAGTGAAGATGAACAAACATAACCCAGTGCTGTTACAGAACCAGCATTGTAAATCATAGGAAGAGGAGTAATTAAACTAGTAGAACTAGTATTTTTATCTACTTTTTTTAAGGCAGAGGCATCTACCAAGAGAGCACAACACAGGACTAGATGGGGCTCACTCACGCACCAGATCTCTAACTGAGATAACACAGGGGCTGGCTCAGTGCTCCACATCCCTCTGCCAACACCAACAAGGAGAGGACCCAAGGGCTCTTCCTGCCAGAACCTGGACCAGCCCCGAGCCCCACCATTTCCCTTTCAAGGACTATCAGACTACAGTGGCATTTGAATGCTAGAGGCCTACTAGGTCTGCCTGATTTCTAAGGACTAAAAGCCTCCCATATTTCATTGCCATTTTGTTTTTCCCACCCAACTTGTTCCTCAAACACAATGAGCTATGAGCAATGAACGGAGTAGTTTCCTGAGACTTCAAGCACATCTTTCTAGAAATTTTAAACTTACGGTGGGGGCTTTTCCTCTTCTGTAGTTGTGCATCAATTAGCTTTTGAACAAAAAAACTGACTACACAAGGAAACAATGGAAATGCTTATATAGTGCACTACATAAGCAAAGAAATAAGCTTTTTACTAATACGAATACCAAAATATTGTATACTAGTAATGGTCAAAATTTTTCATTAAAAATATGAATTACAATCAGATGCCCCTTGAAGAAATTTGTGAACCCTCAGCAGGAGTTTTGCCATTAACACTCCTAAACCCTGCAACAATGTTACTTATAGTTATTCATCTTATTTATCCAGTGATGCTGCTGCTTTCTGGAGAAAGCATTGCTGCCTTGTCTGTACTTTTGGTTCCTTCCACTCCTTATCTGCAAGGTGGAATCACTTCTTGATGACGATCCTCCTCCCTTCTGCCTCCTAACATTTTGCCTTTCGTACTGATAAATATCCATCCATCTACTAAAAATAACAAAAACAGCACATACTACGATTACTTAATTCCCTCCCATCTTATAGATAGGCATCTATTATTAAGAGATTACAAAATGTTATTAAGAGGTAACAAAAAAGCATGTATAATAGTCTACTTAATTCCTCTTTTTGAGGAAAGCACCAGGGAAGAGACAACTACTGGCTGGTCCCAAAAGAACAGGCACACAAAAACCTCTGGCAACACACATGCTTCTGGCAACAGCTAAGTAATCTTGTAGTTAAAAAAAGTTGAATTCTGTGGTAGTCTAGATCAACTGCAAGATTCCACAGACACCTGGGGTCCCAGGAGAGATTATCTGGAATACTCATGCCTCTCAAAAATCAGCATTTCAGATTTTAAAGTAATTTTTTTCTGAAGGATTAGAATGTTAAACTTTGTACTCCAAAGCAAAACCACACAGCAAGAAAACTTTCACTACAAATCCCAGTTTTCAAAATTGTTAAACGTGACTCAAACTCTGTTTCCACTGCCAGTTTTGAGTCACAGTTAGTCCGAACACAAGGGACTAACTAGATTAAGTATGGGAATGATCAGACTAGGGTTTTCTCTAACACTAAAATCATACTGACTTTATCCCATTACTCATTCTTTTTCTTTCTACAGCATGCCAGCTAATCCAACAGTGTTCAATAAGAGCTACACTAAGTGCAATTTGCCATTTCTGATCACAGCTCCCCTTTATGGCAACTTAAGTATCGTATCAGAATCAGTGTAGTTCAAGTCAGTCTTGGTCCTATTTTCAACAAGATAAAAATAGCAGGCAAACAGTTTCTAGGCGATGAAGTTCAACATTAAGGAACAAAAAGTCCTCTTTGACAGCTGCTGCTTAGCCCTTATGGTGCCCAGACTCATTAGGATACTTTCAGGTATTAAAAGGAAGGACACCTTTTTATCTGCTGTTCTGCTATTTACAGGAAGCACTTTTGTATTTGCAGCCCTCCTCCTTCACGTGCACACAACTAGGCAAGGCAGCTAGCTCATGCTATTTCCCCGGACTTAAACCCATTTGGATGTAAAAAAGCAAAATTAGCGTCTTCCGCATTACCCAAACCAGAGTACATCTGACAGAGCAAACCAAAATGCAGCTGTAGCTTTTTTTTTTTTTTTTAATAAAATAAGAGAGAAAAAGTGTTGCAGGAGGTGCTGGCTGCATCCAAGACTCAGAACTCTTCTTGCTCTTCCAAGCAGGATGCAAAACAACTAGGCTCTAAAGCCAGGTTCCACTTTTTTCCCCCTCCACTCTTTTCTGCAGTTGGGCAAATTTTCAAAAACATGGGTGGAGCACACCACAACCTCAGACACCAGTGGTGTCATTAGTCTTCTGGAAGGTAAGAGATAATAATTTCAGTCCTCCTCTTGTTGGTTATTTTGACTACTGCACTATTACCTAAAAGTCAGATTTTTTTTTTTTTTCAAGTACAAGAAGATTCTATTGAAAGATTGTTACTAGACAACCAGATCCTCAGAAAAAACAGTTACACCTCTGTACCATGAGCAAACAGAGTGTCAACCACCCATGTGCTCCTGCCATTTCTGACTGGCCAGGGGCTTCCAGGTCAGTATGCAAATGCTGACAGCACCTCCTCTGAACATCATCCTTCTCCTGTAGGCTAAGGAGCCTAGGCACCTACTTCTGGATATGCGTTTCCCTTCTGTGAAGCAGGCACTGCCACGCCTGTTGTGCAGACGAACAGCTTCCCCTCTTTCTAGCTCAAGACCACCGAGCAATGTACCTTGTACATCGCCACGAACACTTCAAACGCTGGAGAGGACATCACTTAACACTCCACCACAGCTTTCTTACTTCAGCCTAAACACCTGCCCTGGTTTTCTACTTCAGACAAAAATATTGTTATTAAGTCAGAGGAGGAAAATTAGCTTCTTCCTCTCCTACATCTCAACTTTAGGCCCACTTATCCCAATATTAAGGAAGCCATAAATTTCAAAACTGTTTAAAATGTCTGTAACTGAGAAAGTTTCCTAGAAAGCTTACACCTCTGCAGGGCTACGTAGCTGGAATACCTTTGTTTTAGTAAGGAACAAAACCATAAAAGACAACGTTTGTTTTTTTAATCTTTGATACATGAGCTACCTTTTAAATAAGCCAACTTTATTTACTGTAATAAATTATTATAATTATTAATTCGTTGTTACTATTGCAAGAGCCAAAAACTGCATTTCCTCAACTTATAAAGTCAAAGCACAGGACACTTTTCAAAGAGAACTTACATCAAATAAAATAGAATGTATGCTCGCCTTTGAATTAATTGATACTTAGGTTGTATAGAATGATTTAGACTAGTAATAACAGAGTAGAGATTTGATTGTGATAGCACTGTCATGTCTTTAGAGTTTAGTAAACATAGTTAACTCTACTGGGATGGGATAGGATGTCAGCTACAGCAGTAAATTCACTCATCGAAATGCCGGTTTTGGCAACTGTTAAGCCCATTCTTGCCCTATTTTAAGTGCCCCTATACTCCACTGTTAATCAGCCATTTAGCCTGATCGTTAGGCTAACGGGGGCCGGGGAGCCACACTTGCTGGGACCAAGAGCATGCATTTTTCCCATAATGCACGATGACAGATGCCGGCAAACACCGCTGAGGAAGGAGCCAGAGCACACCTGCTTCTCTCCCCGCAGCTTCTCCCCCGACGTCCCAGGAGCTTGCAGCCCGCAGCCCTGCCTCCGGGGCGCGGCTGGGAGCGCAGGGAGGATCGAGGGGTTTCGCTTGGCCTCGATGAGGCCGGCGTTCCCAAGCCCCCCCCGCCCGGCCCGGATCCCCGCCCGCCCCGAGGGGTCTCGCTGCCCACGGGCGGAGAGGCGGGGCGGGCG
>WEKW01022549.1:35846-58788 GCA_013389905.1 Sula dactylatra
TTTTTTCCCACAAAAGAAAACACTGCACTCACACACCTATGAAGTGTTTCATGCACAGAGGCATCAACTCTTGACCTTTCCTCCCCGCAGCCAGCAAAGACTGACGATAGGGAAAGCTGAGTGTTAAGTGACAAGCTTTTTGACCAGTGATCCTTCTTCCAAACTCTCAGCCGCACATCTGTTTATGGGTTTGGCAGCTACTTACTCTTTAAGCAGTTTGGGCCTGATGAGGAAGAGGAGCTTCTTGAAGGAAAATCAGCAGATTAAGTCTGGATACTTCAGCCTTCCCCACGAGACCTGGAGGGCTCAAAGGAGCCTCTTGCATTCATTCACCATCCCCATTTCCTCCACTGGAACCTGGGCTGCTACTGCTATATCTGTCACACCATCCAACTCTCTGTGCGCCTGCCTTTTAAAGCCTCTTCCTCCTTTTTTGACCCTGAATCACCTTCTTCCGCCTACCTACCAGTGGCCACATGGGGAAACAAAACTTAGTCCAAAATAAAGCACAGATTCTTAAGACCGTGCCTTGTTCAGCACAAATTACTCGGTCACTCTCCACATGAAAAATAGTAGCTAAAGAAAGAAAACCGTATAACGATGTAATGAAAGCCTGTGTAATAATGCACACTGAATGGGCGTCAGCTTTAAGAATGCTTGGCTTTTGGAAATAATTGACCTTTGGATTTTTAATTTTGCATGTTCAGCGTCCTCCAATTTGTTTTGAAATAAGTTAATTAAAAAAAAAAGTTTACAAATACCTTTATGATGATAACGCAGTTCATTTTATAGATGCGGTAATCTTGCTGCATGCTCCCTTTGTCTTGTTAACCATGCCCATCTAAGTTAAACGTAAAAGCATTACACATACGCGTAACAACAGCACTAGACAAAATAAAAGCCCATATGAAAACACAATCTAGCTGTATGAAATACGTAATTATTGTCAAAGCAAAGAGAGAACTTTTGGCCGACCATTGAAAAACACATCTGTTCCCCCCAAGGAACAGGTTTTAACGCTTATGAAAAACCAAGCCTATCATAAGCTTAAATATGCTCAGAATATTTCATAAGTGATTTAACATGCAAAAGTTAACACTTCACATTCTCCAGCAAGTCTTTGTCCAGAGGCTGTTGTCCAAATCTATTGAGCTTTCTTAGAATAGATCAAGCTTCACCCACAACAATATAGCATTTCTGAACAGTTATGACAGAGAGAACCTTTTCTGGAACCAGATTCAATCTTCATTACATCTACCAGCAATGATTAACTTAATTAAACTTTTGGTTGCACTGGAATAAACAAGGGCAAAATCCAAGACTGGATCTTAATATGACTGATCAGAAGGGTCCCAGTTCTGCAAGCGCTTGCACGTGTTTCTGACTCTCAGCTGGACTCCTCAGATTACTCTGACTGCCTTCCTGGATGGAAGACTGTGAACTGTGTGATAGTCAAATCGGCTGGAGGGAAGAACCATATATTTGTTCTGTTTTGGACAGCGTTCACTTAAGCACAAGACCAATTCCTTCTCCTCATGTTTTTCAGTACAATATTTATGTACTGCAGTTTCATCTCCCTGTTTCCCATAAACACTGTCAATGACTTCCCCCCTCTTTTTTAAGATAAAGATGGTGAGTTTGTTCTTTTTTTAAATTGTGAATATATTGTGTGCAACTTCTGGACATTTTTTTAAAATAGATCCTATTTTCCTGTTGTTAAGTGTTTCTTTTCCCCTGATTAGTGTGAAATAACTATTTTCCCTTTCTCCTCACATTGTTGGGAATGGAGAGTCACAAAATCTGACTCTCCAGCACATACAATTTTTAATAAATTTGGTGGCTATAATTATTCTGCATGTTCCTTCAGTATTCTATATCCTAGTGTCCTATTGCTATTTAACTAAACCAAAAAAAAAAAAAGTTTATATTATCAAAAAATCAGAGCACATGGGGCCTTCCTTCACAGGCTCTTTCTAGAAGCCTTAAGTAGGTATCTAGGGAAACTTTGTACCTCTCTGCTCTTTGGTACACTCTGCTCCTGTCAAGAACTAAGTCTCTTCCCTTTTGAGAGAGGTCTCTTGAGATCTCAGCTACTTCCCCAGCAGTTCCCAAGAACAAGAACTACAAAGGCTCACTCTTCACAGTCAGATAATTTTCAGTCCCCACCTTCCATAGAAAATGTACTTTGCAAACAGCATATGGGCAGGTTTGACTTCAGTTTGATTTCTAAAGTTTTTTAACCCCAGTAATTCACAATAAAAGCATTGGCTTTTAAATTCTTGATATCAAAGGATTAAAAAAAAAACTAAACTAAACTAAAAAAAACCAAACCCTAAATCGGGAAAGATATGTAAAAGGAAAGCCACCCTTACTGCTCTGTTACTTGATGCATCAAAAGAAAAATAGTTTAAAAAGAAGGGACAAAAAGAAGGAAGACAGACGTGAGACAATTGCCATAAAAATAGTGAAAATAAAGAGGTTACAGACTTGTATACAGGTAACCGTATCTATTTCAGCTAAATTGTTGTTATGAGCAAGGAAAAAAAACCATAAACCAACACCAAAAGAGAGAGGAAAGTGAAAAAAATCAATGGAGAATGGATAAGCTGAGAAATGTGATGTGAGAAACACCTTGGTTTTGTCTAAGATTTATTCCTGTTGATAGTGATTTACTGATTTTACATGTTTTATTAGTACCCTGCAGCTGATGAAACAAACGAGCAGCAACTGTGCACACAAAAGACATAATGCTCGTGACAGAGATCTGCTCTGGTGGTACTTAGGTTATGCCTGTTTTAGGATCAATATATAAAAAGCCAGCGCCAAAGGAGGAATTTACCTTGTCATTTGTGGGCTCTCAAAAGCCACAAACTGGGAAATGGCATCTTGTGCAACCCTATCTGAAATCCTGGCCAGCTCCCTGTTAAACATTCACCCCCTTTCTCACAAGCTATTGAAAATAAACCAATACTTCAGTGGCTCTCACATGCGGCATTTTCTTCAAGCATAAGGAATGTTTCAACTGGCGACCACTTTAAAAACAAATTACCTATATAATTCAAGTATGCCATCAGCGACACACCGAGACAGCTTTTTTTCCATAAATCATTTTATTTGTAGAGCATTTCAAAATTATGTAGTACTCTGCAAAGGTAAAGTGAACAGGATGCCAAGCCTGAAGAGTACACGTTCAGAGGGTCTAATTCTTCCTTCTTCTGCTGATCTGATTAGAATTTATACAGTAATCAATGAAAAGGGTATGCCTACATCATCCAGGAAAAAAAAAAGTTCTTCAGTTAAATGCCTAGCTTCGTCACAACTTTGCAACAAGCGGAAGATAGATGCAAACCCAAGGCAGATAGGCAGTATACATAGGGGACGTGAGGCTAACAAAAAATTATGTGACCACTTAGACTAATGCATGTTCTTAACAATTAAGCCTTTTTGTTGTTTAATTTTCAGCTAGTATTAGTAATGCACCTATTCAACAGAAGGATTTGGCCTTAAGTCAGAAAGATGAGATAAACAGGATAACCATTAAAACACAAAAACATATGGTATCACCAACTGCGTGAAGATCAACATCAGATTAAATCCCATTCAGTAAGCAGTGTTTATGCATCTCGCAGCCAGACGGGATGTTCTACTGATGTTTCAGACCGGGCTCCAGCTGAGCAGTGTGAAATACAGGGGCTGCGTCTTGCTGCTGAAGCAAATGAGTCACATTTTCAAAGACAAAAAGCACAGATTTTGCTTGTTTACTGTGGGGACCATTGGGAGTGTCTATCCTTAGTTTTAGCATTTCACAATACGTACAGTAAAAGGTTTCTAAAGTGCTATTATTTGTCAAAATACAGGTTCTGTCCTACCTCACCAATAGCTAGAGAATTTTCTTTTTTGTCCTTTTGAAAAAGAAAGAACGAGCAGAATGAGAGAGGGAAAGAGAGTAGCCTAAATGTCTAACTGATAAAGCTGAGGGTAAGCAACAGGTCCGATTCCCGCTTCTATGTTTATTTGAAACAACAGTTCCAGACTTAACACTTTCCTCTTTTAGATTCACCTAAAGCATGGATTATGGGTCAGGTCTGGCTCCTTTACAAATTAAATTCAGTTTTAGTTTTTTATTCAATGAAGTGTAGGTGGGACTTGCCAGGCTGTTATCTGGGACACCGTCAACATGTAACTGCTATTGATAAAGGTAGTCAAGTGGAACAAAGCGATAGTTATTAACTGTAAAAGCCCTCTGCCCCCTGCAAATCTCCAGCTGCACAAAGCTGGTTTTGATGGCAGACTTTTGGTGTAGGATTCCTCTAGCCTACCTTGTTGCTGTCTCTGCTGTGAACATCTGGTCAGAACTGGTCATCTACATGGTGTTGGTAGGAAGGAATAGGGAATTCCAGGGGACAAATTTGGTGAAGTTAATCCCACTCTTGGATATCAAGTTGAAGAACATCTTAAGATAATTTTTATTCAGACCCCAAACATGAAATTTGTTTTGATCCCATTGCTAAATGAGCAAGCATGAAAAAAAATACATTGTCCTAGCACGATCATTCACCTCTTTCTTGGCAGCAAAATGACTAACACTGTTGGCAACGCTCTCTTTCAGCTTCAAAATTAACTCCTTTTTCAAATGAGCGGGAACTGCTTCGAGCCATTCTTTTAGGCTGTCTTCGGGCTTGGTTTGATACCACTATCCAGGTCAAGTATTTCATATTGCATCCATTATCATAGGATCTAAGCACCTCAAAGTTCCTTCCTTTGTTTACAGAGAATTAATGTCTTCCAGACCACCTTTACAATCTCAAGAACTCAATTTTGTTTTCAACAAAAGTTCAGAGCATCAGAGAAGCAAATGTTTTATCAAATAAACCCAATGCAATTGTTGTCTAGAAGCAGATTTTGGTTGCCTGCTCAGTTGCTGCTCAATTGACTTTTCAGGTTGCAAAAAGTCCGAAAAGCAAAGAGCTACTATCTCCGCCGATACTACCTCAGTAACAAGCCACCAGGAATAGAAGTGACACTGATCTTGCTTGCTTGCTTTTTAAGAAGTCTAATTTCTGTTCAATTTAAATTAACTTTGTTTATCACCATTTTCTTTTTGTCCCTTTGAAAGTGCTTCTGTATTAAAGGCTATAGCAAGGGTTAGCAGATGTTAGTGGCCCCATATCAAGATATGATTTACAACACTGTCAGCATTTTGCTTACTAGGTAAGCAAAACTGTGTATCTAAGTGAGTCAATTCAAATACAAAGGCATATGAAAACTGTTAACAAAGTCTTCCGTGTAGAAAGTCTACTTGCCTTTGCAAATTGAACAGATTTGTGCCAAGAAACACAAACATTAAAAAAAAAAATCTGACATTCTAAGAGTAGCATAAGGATTCTAAATATGTAAAGGAATATTTTCAGGTTGTACATATTTTCATTGAACTACTTAAACTATATAGGACTATTAAACATATGATAAATCACTTCAGACAACATATTACCTTGGAGCTGGCACAGAAGAGCTTCATTTCATTCTACTTTTCTACTCACCAACAGTTGCTGTAATATATGAAAGAGTAACAGAAAGGCAATCTTTTTTCAATTATTTTTTTGGAATTATTGTGCTAGGTCTACATCTATTTCTTAACTATTATCTCAGATCCTGAATTTGGAGTTGGGTGTACCACAGCAAAAAATGCAGTCTGTTGCAGGTCAGTTCAGAGCAAAATTTACATACTCTCTCTGGTTCAGTTTTCTCCAAATGACAGATTATTTAACCTACAATTCATCCCATATCTGGTAATATGAGTAGAACAGATTTCAAAAAAAGGCATACGGAAATTCCTAATTCAATTTGCAATGACTGTATTTTGTGAAATAAACATAACAATTCTTGTTAGTACCATTAAATATCGCCTCCCTCTCAAAAGCAGAACTAGGTTAATCCTTGAATTGACAGGGATTTTTATTTTTTTTTTAAGTTAAATAAATCCCATATCAAAGCCCTTCCTCTAAATATATATATATATTTAGTAGCTAAGTAAAAATATACCACATGCTCAACAGTAAGCACACACGTAGGTCTTGCACTTTCAGTTTTTAGTTTTTACTCCAATAAAAATCCATCCCTACCAGATTAATGGGATAACCTTTACTTTAGATATATAATACAATAAATGAATACAGATTAAAAGGGTCTATAGTATAGTATATATTCACACAAGTCAATTTCGTAAAGGAATCCTAAATTCAACTATTATTGCCTCCTGTATTGCTTAGGTAGAGAAAGGTGATGCGCTGCCCCTGGCTAGTCTCACTCACCAGGACTACCAGGTTACCGAAGAGCTGGTCATTCATAGTGCAGCGTTTACTTGAAAGCCAGATGTGTGTCGTCCAGATTCAGTAGCTCCCAAGCACTAGTTGCACTCCTCCTGAAACAGCAGTTCTGGTAACTCAAGGGATGCAAGTAAACTAAGATTCCTCTCTGGGAAGCCTAGTTTGCATTCCCTAATATCATGATGATCCTCTCAATTATTTAAAAGAAAAACTATGAAAAGATTCTGCATTACAGCAGCATGTGATTACAGAGATGTGACACAACAGATGCAGTTTTCAGGCAGAATTATTCCGTATGCAAAATGTCTTGCTGTTCAGGTGGCTATCTGTGTCTTATATTTTAGTTACAAACACTTCAAAGAAGGTGAGTCTTCCTTCCTCCTCTCACCAGGGTGAAAACAAGGTCATCTTATTTAAGAGTTAACTCTCCCTGAGATAGTAATATTTAAAATTAAATGATACTCCACCTAACATATTTTACTAGAAGCCTTCAACTTTTCTAAGCTCTCCAAGTAGCATCCTCTAAACCTTTAAGAAGTTGCCAACTGTTTGAATAATATAGTACTCAGCATACCACCCTTTAAGGGAAAGATCCTGTGCTCAAATTGGGCCAGATAAGCAGTAAGACGATATAAAACCAAACCACTTAAACCACATGAATGATTCCTAAACACGCAGGAATCTGATGTATAACCACACGCAAGCAGCAGTATCATAGTTTCAAAATTCACTTTGCTGGAATTTACTGCAGGATACTGCTGTGTACTAACAGGATTTCACAGTTAATAAGACCTATAATGCTACTGACTGGGCATGAAAACTGTGAACTAAATTATGTACAATACTTCTATTTGAGGTAAATTTGCTGTGGAGAATAGCATTATTAATCATTAAGTCATCTCAGATTTCTATATCACCATCCAAACATGCCTAGTATTCTCACTAAGTCACCACTGACATAAGGCAGTGATCTTAAAAATAACCCGGGATCCTTATTTTTACAGAAAGAATGTTTTCTGACCTTTTATGATCCACTTTGTTCCTAGACATTGTAATTCTGTAGTTCCTTTGATCTTAAAGCATTTTGCTAATTGTACTTCTGCAGGATACCTGATGTACTGCCACCAGCCAGTAGAACAGCAGAAGCTAAAGGACTACCGGCCCTTTCTTGTACGTAGTGATGTATATCCACATATAGAAGAGGTTATTTTTTCATGAGTGGTTTTAATATATCATGGATGTGGAAGAAGTTGAACAAGAAGGAAAAAAATTATTCTGATATAAGACTGTTCACATATGAACCGTTGTGGAACAGCTACAGACCTTTAACTTTGGTTCACAGATGAAACATTGTGGAGTAGCTACAGAGCTTTAACTTCAGATCATCTTTGACTTTACGCAGTGTAGTAACTTGCACCAGCCTAACAAATGGGTATAGTTGAAGTGGTGTTAAATCTTAGTGTGGAAACACTTGTTAAAAACCTGCTCACCTGAATACAGTTGGTCTCCTATCTGCTTTTCTCCTTGGGAAAAATAAAGTTGTTCTTTATTCAGTGTTAGAAGGGTTGATTCACTGCAATTTAAATATAATTAGCAAAATTGTTACGCAAGCTGCAGTTGCCAGATCTTTATGGCTGGTAATACCTCAGCCAAAGTACACACTATTTTCTGTTTCCAGTATGACTTTGCAAGGCTATCAGTTGGAAAAAGCAGTTTTCTGGTTGTGCAATGAATCCAATCGTAGCCAGGAATTAAAGACACAAACATAAAACCCCAACCTTGTGTTTGACTTCAGCTTTTGCAGTGGCAGTGTTACTTCAGGGTAACCTACAAGGGGATCTGAGTGCCATTTTTTTCTCATTTTGCTTTTCCTGATATGCAGGAGCAGTGTGAGAGAGCTAGACTTCTGGTTTTTTCTAGCCAAGATGTGTGCTTCTGATAAAGATGAGATCTCAAGCCTGTTTTGGGGAGCAATAAGTGTATGAGATATTAACTGGAAGCACTAACTGTCACAGGTGGCTTGATTTCTGTTCTCTGGTTAAACATCGATTTGTTGGGATTCTGTCCAGCCTCAATCTCCCGCGTTTCAAAGACTCGCTGGCACAGATAGACCCAGTGTTCCCAACTCTGGATTTCTCAAGCAAATTGCCAGGTATAGATCCCATTCTCACCACCATGAGACCCTTCTGTCTCTTACCCCCAAACCAACCCTCCAAATTACTTGGATAAAATCGCTTTGAGTCTACCTCGCTGTTTCCTAACAATACGGTTTCCTAACAGTTTTCAGAAACAGCTCTGGTATTAAAGCAAGGGGCACAGGCTTAGTACAGGAATTTCTTACCCGTGAACATGTAAGAGTTACGGGTTTGTTTGTTTTTAAACAAACTTTTGAACATAGTCCCTGTGCTCTGCTTAAACTGTTCACCCACCAGCAAATCCTGGGCTTCCTTTGAAGCCCAAGGCCAGACAGCCCCTCCAGACTTCCGCTTGGACTGGCTTGTTTCTGGTGGTACAGACTCACTCAAGGAAGCACTTTCTTTTTTGACAATGAGAAGGCTTCTAATTTGGGGTTTCACAGAGCACTGGCCACTAATGATAGAAATGTGAGGGCGGACATCGCACGCTTCTGGTCTGTCTGCAATAGCTAGGGAAAGGACCTTGAGTTAAAAACTGTTAATCACACTCTCAGTCTAGGAATTCATTCTTTCATTATAGTTTGATCATATCAGTGTAACTGGAAAGTAAAACATAGTATGTCAGTCAGTCTGAAATATTAAGTGTTTAAAAGTAAACCAGCCTTTTTGGCAGGACCCCAAGTTCCTCTTCCCACCAATTTTCCTTGTTTGCTGCCTTCAGTCCTCAGTCTCACATCAGGGCTGCTAAACATTGAGCCATGCAAAAAGCGCTTGCTTCGTATGCTATTTATGCTTCTTGAGGTAAAAAGGTCACCAGAATGATTTCAGAAACGTTTGCCCCCACACTTACTCAGGACTTCTGTACTTTCTGGCCCAGTCAGCATGATAGCTAAGAACCAAACTGTAGCACCAGCTTGGACCTCCTTCTTAACCCTTCCTCCTCCCCACAGTGTGAGTTACCACTGCGAGAAACTCACAGCATTCCCTAAATACCCCATTGTAGTTAGCTGTACAGAGCCTTTTCACTCTGAAAATGGAAGAGGAATTCAGGCAAGGAAAAGGGTAATGTTGGTATATTTGTCCATTAACCATAGCTCCAACTTGCTGTCTCACTGTCTTTTTACAACATCCCTGAAACATTATCCTTATTCAGCAGAAAACCTAACCTGAGTTTACATTATTTTCCTGCAGCAGCTTTCTCTGCTAACCTGTTCCAGAAGTTTGCAATTTATGACATCTATTATCCTTACTTGCATGCTCTGCTTTTTCTTCCTTCTGAAATTAAACAGCTCATTTCCCCTACATCTGTGACAACAGTAGGAAACGCACACATACATTAAATTTTTCTTTCGTTTCAACTCCCCACATTGATCAGGACCCTTTGATGTGACAGGAAGCACCCCAGAAACAACGCAGATTTCACAATACCTTTAAAAAGGGACCAAAAGCTCCTTTACCACATTACACCAGCAAAACAGAGAGTTAAGTGCTGAGTGAACAAGTCAGAACAACATTAAGTGCTTTTCTCCTTAACGTATAACAGTACTTATTTCAGAGACTGAGAAGCTCCGATACCTGATCTGTTAGTAGATGACAGGGAAGCTGAACTCAATTTCCAGAGTTGTTTTTACACTCAATATAATATTACGGAGACTCTTCTACGGCAAACTCCTGTTTCTGTACACTTTAAAGGCCGCCTAAGGATCTCTTTAAGAGCAGTAATTGCCATCTGCCGGCCAAGCTGGGAACGGTCTTTGTCCACAATTTATTTCTTCTATCTGGCTAAATTTGGAAATGGATTTGAGCAAAGGAGACTGTGCATCGTGGGAGCTGAGTCTGCACACTGGGACAGAAGTGTGCGCATACTTCCCCATCTCACGTTGAAAAAGGAGGAGAAAAATTGTAGTGGAGGAATGAGTTTGGGGGATCCATGACATTACTATGGTTTGTTGAGGTGTTGATTTAAACATCGGTAGCCAGCAAAACTATTGTTATGTTCTCATCTGGAAATTAAACTTTAAATTTTATATTTTGAGTGACGGAAAGAGAATGGAGGGGAGACAAAATCCTTGCTGCTGGGAGAGGAAGGCCAGGGCATACTCTTGGCTCATATGCAACTTGCCGTCAACCCAAAGCCCCAGTTCTCTTTCCACAGGGCTGCTCTCCAGCCTCTCATCCCCCAATTCGTACATACAACCAGGATTACCCTGTCCTAGGTGGAGAATTCGGCACTTGCTCCTGTTAAATTTCATGCAGTTGGCGATTGCCCAGCTTTCTAGTCTATCCAAATCTTTAAAACTAGTTCTGTTATAGCTCTTTTCAAGGTGGGGGACAGGGATAGCTGAACCGTGCACAGCAGGCAGGGTATGGGCACACTTTGAATTTATACAAGAGCAAATGTTCATACTCTATTTCGTTTTCCTCCTCCCATACTAATTCTTAGTATTTGATTTGCTTTTTTGGCTGTGAGTATCAGAGTGACTTTTTCACTCTCTACTATAATCGCAAGGTCTTATTCCCAAATAGCCATGGTTAGCTCAGAACACATCTTTTTTTTAAGCTGATGTCAGGTTTGTTCATTACTTGCACATACCAACACTGAAATTAATTTGACTGGCATTAAAATGCCCTTCACAGAAGAGTCTTTTGGATATCTTTGTGGGGGGCACTCACCTTTACAACACCAACTTATCCAACATCATCAGCAAGATTTGCCATATCATTGTGTTATCAAACTACAAGCTGTGGAAGAATTGTAATATAGCCAGTAACTAGGAAGCGAAATAGCAGGTTAAATTCAATACTGAGAAACATAAATGTGAAAAACCCCTTTTCTAGATACATAAAGTAATGGTCTCTAGCATGTGACTATCATTAGAAAGTTCATTAGAGAAGAGAGATCTCGGACTTATTTTGGCTCCTTCTCTGCCAGCAATAGCTCCCTAAGCAATCATATCTAACAGGCACGTAGAACGTTAATCATTACTGAGAAGAGAAAATCGAAAAGAAAATGTTGCCCACATCAGAATTAGTCATACAACAATACCTTTGATACTACCTACAATTCTGTTATCAGAAGGAATGTAACAGAACTAGAAAAAGTGCAAAGAGGACAAATTAGCAATATGATACAGTTTCTATATGAAAAGCATTTAAATTGATTAGGACTCTTCATCGTGGGAAAGAAATCAGTAAGGAAACTGAGGCCTGTAAAATCATGACTGGCATGAAACAGGTGAAGGGAAATGGTTACCTGCAGCTCTCAAATAAAAGACCTAAGGGAGATCCAAGAAGATCAGGCCTCAAGTTTAATCCAATAATTACTATTTCACTCAGCAAAACTGAATTATGGAACTAATAAATACAAAGTGTTTAAGATGCCAAAACAATACCTTAACAAACCAATAGGAAAAGTCACGAGAGAAAGATGCAGTAATAACAAGACACAACAAACTGGAGATTATCTCCAACTCAAGAACTTTATAAACTGCAGGTATCCTTATACTAAGAAACAATGGGAGAGGTATTGAAATAAAGCTCTGCTGAGCTCTCCCTGTTCTCATGCTCTTTCCCAAAGCACCTGGACACTTACACTCATTTTAAACTTCCAGGGTGAAGCACAAGTACAGTTCCCTGCTACCACAGATGTTGTAGTTTAGGAGATGTAGATGTAGGAGAAATTGCAGGGACAACCCGTCCTGCACGAACTTTCAGAAAAGTCACTCTCTAGATCATGTCCTCTTGATGAAAAGAACTCCTGATGTAAATTGAGCGTGGTTGTTCTTTTGGTGTTGTGACACAGGTCAAAACTTGAAATGGGTAGAGGTAAAAATGTCAAAGTAAAGCAACATGCTTCCAATTAACTGAATTTCTTCTTCAACTTACAAAATGCTAGCATCGATGTTTGCATTATCAGCATGTTAGACTGAACATAAAGGTAAGAAATGCTTCCGCGGTCACAAATCAACTTTCTCCTGTCCCCGGAGTTTTCATTCAATGGGAAGCTTTGTCTTTTCATTCTGATTTGGAACAACACAAGGTTTGCAAATGTTGCAATTCCCAGAAATTCTGTTTTCCTAACAGCTTGTTCCTCATCATAGACTGACTATGAAATGCCAGTGTGTTTGTCTGGAAAAGGCAGGTTCGTGTCACTTACAAACATTCATCTCATAGATACCTTTATTCATACAACTGCTAATTCTTAGTGATCCCACTAAGATCTCTCCCTCAGCAGGAAGGCAGAGCAGCAGTGAGCTCACGTAGATTTTCTGGTCCATGGAAGCTGGATCCAGCAATTCTTGTATCCCACACCCGAACTATCGATCTAACAGAACAAACCACTTTAATCCCACAAGTACTTCTAGGCAAGCACAAAACACAAAAGAGGAATAATGGTTTTCCAAACAAAGAAACAGGAATGCTTGTTCTCATTAGGGGTTTCCCTTGAATTTTACTCAGCGGCAATAAGAAACAGGGTTCTCCAGGGCAGGCTATGTTCAACACTCTTCTGCCAATGTGTGATTACAAGTAAACAGGAGCCCTCGAAGGATAAGATCTTAAGGCACATTGTTATTTGTTTTTCAAGGAGAAGCAACTACAATGCAGGAAAGCCATTCTCAGTCTCTGGAGAGCCATGTGCAACTTCAATACCTTGGTGAGGACGTTTTCTTTACACTGTGTTTTGTACTACACCTAGCACAACGGGGTTCTGGGATCCTTCTTGGAGGAACCGGGGTATTACTGTCCTTACGATAAATAAATAATTGTGAGCATTCGCAACTTGTTCTTCTTGAAGGTTGGACTCTGACTTGGGTAAGAATAGAACCAGATTTAAGACAAACCTCTCCAACAAGTCTGCTATAAAATGGACTGTGTCAAGTAAATATAAAGTTGGGAAGTTGTGGTTTGTTTTGTTTTTTTTTTTTTAAATAAATCTTAGTGGGGCCTAAGACCTTTCACAAATGCAACACAATTCATGATCCTTAGGTAGGAATGATATGTCACTTTATACTGCAACACACTTATGGAGACCCATGCAGCTACGTGTGTGGGGAGGGGACAGCTTTCTCTGTGTGACATATGGGAAAAGGTCTTAAAGGTCTTGCTCCAACTTTCATTTTATAATTGATGATTCTTTCTCCCCTGCAATAAACACTTTTCATACAGATTTCAAAATTGTTTTTGCAGATATGAATAAGTATCATATAAGTCCTTATCTTTCCTTTTCCTATCTTCCAAGTCAGATGTCTAGTTCAATGTCCAAGAGGGGACTTAGAAAACCAGAAAGTTTCTGATTTCAGTCATCTGGCTTTTGCTGTGAGAAAACACCTCTGCTAATGCCATGTCTTAAGAGTTTGCTTGTTCTTTCTTAACACTCATTTGTTTTGCTGACAGAGTTAGGCCCATGGAAACTAGCTCTTTACCTACTAGGTTGAAAAGTTCATCCTGTTCTACTTTTTAATAGAACAACAAAACTTTCCCGTTAACTCAGCTCACAGAATCCATTACGAGTCTAGTATAGCTGGCTCTGACCAAATGCTGGCACCATTTTAATAAACCACAAATTTTGTCAAGTTTTTTCCTTCTTCTCTGCTAGCATTTAATACATCTCGTCCTCCAGGCGTACCAGTCAGGTAGCATAAATCTCCTGCCACAAGCGTGAGTCTCTGAAGGAACGAGATTTACCTTTGACAGAATCTCATGCATGAGACCATCTTTAGGGTAGATTTATCGTGTCCTACGCAGCCCACATGCTGAAAAAGCATTTCACCTTTCACATTTCCACAATATTCATTTAACTTTACTTTTCCCTTAACAGGGACAGCTTTGTCTATATGCACTTAAACTCTTCCGTCACTTTACCACGTAAGCCACAGAATAGATTTCCTTCCAGGAATTGAAAGAAAAGTAACTAAGAACCTAATCAGCTATTACCTCCTGAAAACAGCAACACAGGTCTAATGGAATTTAAATGAAATTTAAAATATTTTTCATAACTGGAGAAAATAACTAAATCTGTCTTCAAAAGATTTGCAGCATTTGTGCTAAGATGCAGCGTCAGCTTTCCAAACATAACATACTGCCACACAGTGTTTCTGATTGCACTCAGACTAGAAGAAGCACAACTTAATCTTTTATTCAAGTTAATTAAAGAAGAACATTCAACACAGCTCAAAAAGTCTTCTTCATCACCATAGCTCCATGGAATCAGAAGGAAAAGAAGTATGTTGAAAAATCTTCAGAGAAAATCCTTCCAGCTAAAACAGAAGCCACATGAGGAGTTTTGTCAGAAGGTTACTCCTGATGGAAAGAAGTTTCCTGAATATTATATTGAAGGTTGCCTTAAAATCAATCTGAACAGATTTCCACGTGTTTTGCTAAACAACACACAGATAAACTAGTCTCTCTCTTACTACTGACCAGGGCTGGGTGGTGGTGATCTCTGTTGATAAACCTAAAAAATTCTGAGGGGTTTTCTTTGCAAAGAAAATGACAAATTGTGAGTGGTTCCACTTAGGCCAACTTCTTTCTGGCCAAGCGCTGTTGACAGCTGCTCCAGCTCCACCACAGCACAGACACCGGCCACAGGAAGGTACAGGAAAGCCACCAACAGAGACCACACGGACAGGGAACTCACAACTTCCACATTTTACCTTCGTTCCTAAAGCAAATCCCTTCTGAAAAAGTCAGGTAACCTTCACTGTCACATCTGTAAAATGGTGTTAAAAGTGATCTTCTTCACAGGGGAAGTTTTGATGAAGCTTACTGGCAAATGTAGGTCCCAATAACTATTGGTTTTCTTAATAACAGGCTCAGAACCACAGTAATTCTCAAACTTAGGCACCGTCTTACAGATATTACTGTAAGCAGCCATACAAGCAGCAGGAGTTCCCTCACGTCTCCCATCCCGTTCCCAGCCTGTTGCTTCCTCCCCAGTACTGCAGTGCACCACCCAGCTGAGATGTGAGCCAGATCAGGGAACTAATCTAACTTCAAAACAAAGAGCCCCCCCTTTTTTTCCCCACCACCCCCCTGCTTTTAAAGCCAGTTTAATTCCCTGATCTGGTTGCCAGTTCCACAAACAGCTGCACCTTCGTAACTCCTTACGTCAGCACTGCTGCTGAACTCCCCACATGGTGTTATCTATAAAGTGTTGGGTTTGTGGGTTGGTTTTTTTTAAGAAATATCGTTATGTATGACCTGCTGCCCTTGAGAAACTGGAGGAGGCTAATGGCAGGAAGGGTGGGTATCCCTCTCTCTCTGGAAGAAAAGTGAGAAGGAAACACTCAGCCATTACCAGGTCTCTGAATCTTTCTTCGTGAGCCTTTCTGCTCAGTCCCGAAGAGCTGAGCATCTGGGGGACAAACAGAAACCGCTCACCCATCAGCCACAGAGCGCACTTGAGTCGAACAGCCTATGATATTGATGAAGCCCCCAGGTATCTCAGGTATGTTCAGAGAAGAAAGAAGGAAGAAAAAAAAAAAAGCACCTACAGACCTTTTCACGACATAAAAAATAAAGCCTGCCTAATATTTCATTCAAACAACCCTAATGAGTGAGGAATTAGTCCCCTGTGCAAAGTAAGCCAACAGGAGCTAAAATCTGTCACCTCTTATGAATTAAAAGCTTATTACTGTTTATTGGCATGCTGCACGCGCACTTCAGAGGGTCTCATTAATTCTTCGTAATAATCTGTTTTCAATTAAAAAAAAATAAATGGCTGTGATGGAAGGCGAATGCAAGTTCTGCATCGCACTTTTTGCAGCAAACCATCCCAACACAAACTTCCAGATACAGCAGATGTGACTGCCCGTCTTTTACCAGCGGTGCAAGCCAAACAGCTGTTTGCTCATGAGAACCAGGAGAGCTCAGCTTTGCTTAGAGATGTTCAGTGTGAATTCATTCTGCTGAATACCTTACATTTCTTTGTTGCATTGGGACTAGTTTCTGTCACATGCAAGAGCCTGACACAACAGGAGAGAGGAGACATTTTGCCTGAATCTTTTCTTCCCCCTCACTTCTGCATTCCCTCCCTCACCTTCCCCCAGAGGAGGGAGCAACATCAGAGCCAAGGAGCAAAATTTCTGCTGGAGAAAAACATTAGCAACTTGCAACCAAAACAGAAATGACATAACTACTCCTGGACTTTTTTGGATTAGGAAAACAGAAACCCTGACTAAGTACAAGGAATACACCTTTATCTGAAAAACAGGCAGGGAGAAAAGAAGCATTTAAACTATCTTTTGGTGACAGCTGACGTGAGGCCCCAGCGTGCCTGTCTACAGCTAACGTAGGTAGTGACCTTTGCAGCAATAATTCCAGAGCACAAAGCAGCATCATTAATTCCTCTGCTATTTTACCACACAGGTACAGCCTTGGGAGCTGTGCTTTACCCCCAGGGATTTTACTGAAACCACATTTATTGCTATGCTCCATCCATAAAACAAGCTATCTCCCGTGCATTGGGGGGTAGGAAGATGAAAGCCAAAGGAAAGGGGTGAATGTACCAGTTATGCCTCGCCTGTGCCACATGGCCCTGGGGCCACGTTTACGTGTTTTCAGAGCCTGGTGAACTCTGGAAGCAAGGGGCAATTGAGGCAAGCCAAGCCCCTTTCATAAGCAGTCCTTTGAGCACAGCCTGTTCTGTTCCCCATGCACACAGCTGCATTGCAGCACCTGACACATTTCCTCACACTTTAAAGACTCTGGGAAATAAGAACATGCCACTAGAAAGGTTATATTTAGCCCTCCTATCTCCATTCACCTTGAGATAAATCTGATACTCAGAATGTAGCCATTGCCTACGATGCAGAGGTGCAGTTATATATGTCGTGCATCTGAAATCACATTAGCCACCAGTCTTGTGGCTTAATCATTGCTTCTCAGCAAGGATGAAACTTCACTGGAAGAAACGGGGTGAACACAGTTGCTAATTTGGCTTCATCCTCATCATATAGAGATCAGAATGGTTCATTTCTGCCATGAGAACGAAACTTCCCACTCAGAGTTTGCACCAAATGACACTGCTTTGAGTAGTACAAAGTATTTATCAGAAGCTGAGCAAATTTTAATCCTTGCTAACATGACTTCAAGATTATTAGTATGGAAAACATGGCCTAAATATCCTTACGCTAAATCTAGGTGAATTTCTCCTTGCCTCACATATCCAATGCATTTTGTCCACCACATGGCTGTATTTCACAAGAACAAACAGCAACAGGTGTAAGACATCAGGCACTTGAGGTTCCACTTCAAGTCAGCAGAGACAAAGACCCTCCAAAGGGTGAATAAACACACCAGGGTTCTCCCCATTGACTGATTTCTCATGCTTGAGGACTCTGTATCTTTCTGAAGCTGAAGAAACAGCTGGGGCTAAAGACTCATCCCCTTTACCCAAGTCTTTAATTGAGTCTTCACTAACTCACGAGCACAGACTTAGGAGGAAAGCAGGGTAAGATGACATGACTCGTACCTTCCATGGTTGCTTCACATACTTCCATTCTGGGCACAAATCAAGCATCTATGACTGAAATTCAAACTGTAAAGGTTTCCTTTAAGCCTAAAGCAAACATCAGGTACTTTGCTTCCATGGTGACGAACGCAGTAAAAACACCTTAATCACTCCTGATTCTGCAAGTGTAAAGTAGGACTTGGTGCAATAGTTAAAAACATAGTCTGGCATCAGACACAGATTGTGAGCTCACACTTTAGAAAATGGTTTATAGTTTATTGAGTTGTGCAAAACCTGAAATACATAAGCAATAAACAAACAGAGAAGTTGTGTTGCATATGTTATGCATATACACTACCCTGGTCCTGCGCAGAATTTACAAGACAAGTTGACTGAAGAAGCATTCCCAACACAATAGCCATAAAACTGTTTGGGAAATGAGTCACCTGCTTGGCTTGCATATGTTTGCTAACTCCGAGAGAATAAATACTCAGCTTTGGAAAACTAAGCAAGATTATATCAATTTTTTTAAATAACTAAGTTTCGTGTTAGAGCTCAATACCCCCACGTTCCCTTTAAAATGACAAATCATTAAAAAGATTTTTTTATAAAACTAAAGCTAACAGCCACTGAATCTTTTATGTCTGACATATTTATATTACAGTATACATACTAAATTTGAAGGTACAAAGAGTTTTCAAAGCTGTTCCAGACTATCAAGCTGATTTTGACTTTTTGGGACTAACACCACCATCTTCAGACAACTTCTCTGCTGGCCTCTTTTTTAACCCTTTCATTTTTCGTGTCTGCAGTTTACCAAGATCTTGCTTCTGCATGTGGATCCGACCATAAGTTGTACCAAACACATCATGGGAGATATTCTTTTTCTTCTTAGGCTGTAAGGGAAGAAGAACATCAGTATTTCTCAGCAGAGAGTGCCAGGAGCTCTGGTGAGAAGCCAGATACCTGGCCTTATCATCACCACGTTCACCAGTAATTAAGCCACCAAATCAAGTGCCTAAAAGCAAGGCTGCATACATTGTTTGGAGCTTAGAGATTAAGATTTGTTATGCTCTTATATGCTACCAGAGGACAGTTTGTATGCCAGCTGATCACCACAGAAGTGCGATGGCCCCAAAAATATCAGTTGGCCTATATAAAAGTAAGCTTTGGTCGCATATGCAATAATTAATACTTCAGCTTTTGCTCTTCCTCACATATAGATCTGGAAGAAATATACTTTCCAAGGTACATACCTTCAGGGCTTTTGGTTGTTTTAAAGACAGCTTATAAAGGTCATCTGAAGCTAAATGTGTCCTCCTCATAACCAGGTCTAATGAAGGTCCCATCTCTTCCAGTTCAATCCTTGGTATTTTACAGCCAGACTTCTTTAAAAGCACCCTAGAAGGGAAAAATCAACCAAAATCAACATTGTCCTCTGTGACAAAGATTTATTCGTCTTCCTAAAGGGCAAGTTCAATCCTGTAGTTCAGAAGACTATTAAAAACAACTGCTACTGCTAACTCCATCATTGTGAAAGATGTCCGTCAATAACAGTTTACAATATATTAAATCTGTTCCATCACAATTTAAACACACCCAAAATATAACCTGGCTTTTTTTTTTTTTTTAAAAATGAGATTAGTATTACCAGTATTACTGTTAAAACTCAGTCCCAGTACCCCGAAAGCCACTTCGCTCCTCCAATTCAAAATAGTGACCTGGGTATTAATAGACATGAAAAATATTTACTATTGTTTACAGCAAAATAATCGGAGCACTAACCAAGGAAAGTTTTTTGTTTACTCATTTTGAAGAATGAGACTGATAAAAGTGGTTTTGTTATAAGAGAAACCAAAATCGCACGGAACACAAGCTATGAATGCTCACAGCCTGCTAAGGCAAGGCCAAGAACCGTGAGGGTGAACACCAATGCAGCAAAACAGGTTGTATTGTCCTGCCTTTTCCTGTTTTCCCTTACGTATCGCTGGCTGCAGCCTACCACCTGTTGTTCTCTGACAAACGCCTAAGTGAGGAGAGTCCTAGAAATCAGCCCAAGGACAGACTAAGTCTATGAAGTCTAAGACTGTACTCTGAATTCTAGCTAGAAGTGGGGAGATCAACAGGGAAGGAAGCAGCAGGTTTAGGGTTTAAGTGTTCTCCTTCTGCTGTACAAGTTGCTCTGTGTTATGCTGGAACACCTCTACGCATTCTGAGTTTTAAATGCAGCAAACCATTGCCCAAGCCAGTTCAATTACACCACTACGAGCTAAATTTTGGGAAAAGCAAACAAATAGATAAAACACATACTCACTTATAGCTTCGCATGTAAATTTTCCCATCTACAGCTGTGAAATGCAAAACATACTCTAAACCAGCCAGACGAATACTGGGCACACTAGGACCTCTGAAGAAATCTGAAAAAATATTTAAGAAGAATAAATGCCAGGTTTCTTGGCTGAAAACCAAACCAAAGGTAACTGTAACAAATTGGTTTATTTCATAAGGGACCCGCATCACATCATGATGTAAACTCCTTGCCTACAGAGATATTTTTATTGCATCTAACTAAGCAAGGCTCTACGTGGGATGGCTCTAGAAAAGCCAAATGGGAATCTCACGCAATAGCCGCTACTTAAAACTGCAGCCCAGCCAAAACACTGGAGAGAAATTTAACATTACAGGTGTTGGCTCCTGCACTGGTGAAACCAAACGTGTGTAGAAATCCCAACAGGAACACGGTGACTTCCCAGAGATAATTTGGCACCAATATATCCGTTATCTAAAAATAAGTGCATGAAGAAGAGCAAATATACTTCCAGAGCAGTAACTTAGTTTTATTAAGCTAATTGGGATAATGGCATTGTCTATTCTTCTAAATATCCAGCTCTAAAGTCAGAAAAATGACATGTATCTTATTTTGTGTTTAGGCCAGTTCATGCTCAGCTAAACATGCATCAATGCAGAGAAGCCATTAGTTCAGATATCTGTTTAAAGACATTCAACAAACTGATACTTAAGATTCTTAATCAGAGCCAGATTTGGACAAGTACAAAGAATGATCAAAACCAGTACAAAACAGATCGAAACTGTATCTTGTCTACTCTTACCTACATTTTCCTCTCACTGACTAGGGGAAAAGTTTAGATATACAGTTTCTTTCATACCTCTCCCACAACAAAGCACTTCTGTCCTTTAGGCAAAGCAGTATTTGTAATTACAATTAATGTTTTTTCTATTTAATAAGCAACACATAACTATAAAAATAAGACACTTGAAATACTCAGTTTGCAAAGAGAACACTGAAATATAGGTTAAATACAAAATGAGCCATCTGTAGCAAGGTTCTTATATCAGGCTATGAAAAATGTACTGTGCAATCAGAGGGCTTGCCACAAGCACAGCAATCTGTCCAACATATGCAGAGGGTGGAGAAAGAATGTGACCTTGACTGAAGGAAGAAGGTGTGCTAATAAACATGACGGGGCAATGCTGAAACACAGGACTGCTAACAGATGCAAAACACATCAGTCTTCTCTGCTCTGTCCCATTTTCACATCCCTCAGCTAGCTGTCTTTTCCTCCACTACCTTTTCCAAGAATATCAGCACTGGAGCGACATCCAAAACAAAGTCTTGCTGGCAGGTATCAGCTGGAGTCTAGCCAGGAAATTTCCTTGGTCAATTAAATATTTTCTTCTCCTCCTCTTGTGGATTGAGCTTGTAGGTAGAGGAAAAGTCGCAAATAAAATTTTTTGTTCGCTTCTGGCATATATCTTCCCCTCGACTAGTTCTCTGCGGGTACACAAGCTTACATTTACAGTGGTTTTATTGGCAACATCTCCCTTGCGTATGTTCCTGTGGCATCATACATCTTTTCACCCACAGGATGGTCTCTTCCAACAAATGCAAGTGGTCACGAATTTCTGGGTCCTGGCAATACTGAACAGCTGCAGAAACCTTACACTTCAGTATACCCAGAGAGTTGAAGTTTTTTTAATATACTCTTAATTTACAACTCTTGCTTTGGTTGGACTAGAGACTTGCTTTCTCCTTTCTTTCCATTCCTAGTTCTTTCTCCCCCTTGTCCTCAACATGTTTCCAGAACTTCTAATTTATGTTTTCCTGCAGAGCGCTTCACAAGACCTTTCCATTTCCAGATTAAATCCGTAAATTATTTTGGCACACAAGTGTCTATGCTCCTTTTTGTATCAATTTGTATCCAAAAGCTGGTAACACTGTAACCTATGTAGCTATGATTAGCATTAGCCCAGTTCAAGCTCTATCCCAGACATTTCTCAGCCATCCCCTTTCTTGGCCAGAAGGAACCCACAAATCTTCTGAGACACTCAAAAAAGTCTGCGTGAGGAAAGCCGTATGAAGAACAAGCTGATGGCCAATCCAAAATTGTAGAGCATCCTGGAAACCAACATTTTAGAAAGTGTATAAGCAGGTCACGTAGCACCTACCATTTTTAGGATGAAATGGGTGTGCAATAACAGAACTAGCACGCAGGCAGCGTTGTAAGAGATGAAACATTTTACAAATGCAAGCATAAAAAGTTATTAGAATTTCACGAACTGCATTCCAAGGACTTAGATTGTAAATTAATTCCTACACTACCACATCAGTAGGCAATGAAAACCAAAAGAGAATGAATGGGATGTCTTTGTCTTCCAGGTGTCTAAAGAAAAATGCAGCTGCCATTTATTTCTCCTAAATAACTTCTTCCACTTCACAATTTAAGTGGACTATAGGGTTTGGTTACCATGAAGACAATAATTCACCTTTGCCTTTAATTTTACAAAGAAACTGCTGTACAATGATATTCCAAACAGGCAAAAACCCATTTGATACCACAAAAGCCAATGAAAGCTTGCCTGTTCACCAGAATCACTGGCATCACATTGCTTTGGCAAGAAGAAGCTGTTAGCTATCTAATATTCCCTCTGGGACCCCAACAATACTACTACAGTAACAAAATATTTGCTGTTAAACACATTTTTCTATCTTTCTTAGCAACACAGTGGCA
>WEKW01022549.1:76267-104824 GCA_013389905.1 Sula dactylatra
GGGGAAAGGCGGGAGGAGGGACGGGGAAAGGCGGGAGGAGGGACGGGGAAAGGCGGGAGGAGGGGGCTCCCCGGCGCGCTAGGGCCAGGCAGCGCCTTGCAGGGCCCGGGAAGCTCGCCTTCAAACGCGCTTCGTGTGCCCGAAGCTTCCCGCCTCCGAGGTTTCCCACAGACCCAGCTGTTTGCCGGAGTGGAGTCACGCCCCGTTGCTCAGTGCTCGTTTTCCAGGTTGAACAAGGCGCATCGTCCCTGCTAGACAGAGTCCTGGTTTCCCTCTTCATCCTTAGAGCCTGCTTCTGCACCTGTTCCAGACATCTCCCTTCTTATGTGCTAGCCTTGTATGCACTATTGCAGAGTAAACCTTGCCAGGCCCTTCTTCAGTGGAAGAAAGGGAAATGTTTTGCTTTGCGCGTGGTTAAATTGTATTTGCTGTTTCCATGGCCCGTGCGTGACGCTTTCTGGTTGTCAGGTTCAAATACACTCCTGTCTCATTTCCATCCGATAAAGATTTCTGAGATAATGTGGTAATTTATTTCTTTGTAAGTGCAGGACGTTGCACTCCATAATACTCAGTCTCATATTGGTTTTTGTAATGTAATTCTCCCTTGTTTTCCTTCTCTATGCTATGTTTCTGGTTTTGTGCCAGAAGTGTCTTCCTACTCATTGTGTTGAAGTCATTAATTAAAATGTTAAATAAAAACTGATCCCAAGAGAGTTCACTGTAGATTTTCTTCCAGCCTCTACTTAACCTCCATCTTATATAAGATAAACATAAATGTCAGCGTAGCACCATATCAAGTGTTTAACAATGTCCAGATATGTGTAATCTAATGCGTTTCTCCTTTTTCCTAGAAAAATAACTGTTTTTAAACAGATCAAGTAAGTTTAGCAGGATTTTTCTTTGGGAAGCCAGCATTAGGCTTCATGTCACTTTATGTTAAGCTTCATGTTTTTAATTTAATTTAATTTAACAGCCTGTAAATTTGGATTAGTTCTAAATACAGAAGGTGGTGCTGGGGCAGGTTACTTTTTGGTCAGGCAAATTGCAAAGGCTTGAATTTTGACTGCAGGGGATAATAGCTGTGGAACAGATATTTGGTATATTACAAGTGTTAATTATCAGATATTTTAAAATAACAATTTGTATCATTTACTTAGTGCGGGCTGCTGTTTATTTAAGCATTGTAGAAAATAACAAAAAGAAGTGTTTGAATATTTGATTTCATGTTCTGCCACTAGAAGGAGATAGATAAATAAAATTATGCTTAGAAAGCTTGTTCAACATTTCTGATAGATGTTTTTAATGAGCTTCTAACTTTTAAAGCTGTATGTAAATGTTGGTAACTTTAGCTAGTTGACCTTGCGCTGTATGAGTACATGTGTAGTAAACCCAGTCTTTTAATAGTTCTTAACTGCTGGATTCTATTTATTAAATAGCTGTATTTGGCAATTATATTTTTGCACCAGGTCTTCCTGTCTTTAGATAAAATTTTTGTTGTTTTAACAAAGCTCTGCCTGAATAAAGCAGAATAAACTCTCTATTCTGAGTATATATTTAAAAATTGTCAGAACTGATAGTGCTTCTGTAACTTCACATTAATACCATCATTCTGTTTTTAGAGATGGGAGGAGGTTAAATGGCTTAAGTAAAACTACAGAAAGCCCTTACAAGAACATGAGAGTGTGCCAGATCAGCCTGTGTAAATCATAGACCAGTATGAAATGATGATGAAGGAGCCGGTACATTTGTTTGCTTTTATACCAGCCTAAGTGTCATGTAGTATCTGGGGTCATCTCAGTCTCCTAGTTATCATGAGTCAGGGCATGCAGTTGGGTGATGGGAGAGTTTTGGTGCATTAGTGCCAAATGTATTTTAAAAGAGACTGCCTCATTGTCAGGCTAAACTTGCCATGGGCATTAGTGGTTTGCCTTGGTCTTTCTTATGCTGGCAAAAGTATTTCAACAACTTACCTCTTTAAAAGAGTCTGTCCTCAGAGTCTGCCAGGAAACTTGAACTGCTTGATGAGATAAATATGGAAACACACATTTTGAGGATCCAGGTTTTGGGTTTCTGAGGCCTCAGCTAACAATCCTGTCAGTGCTTCAACAGATTTATGTGTGCGTGCTGCCAGAGCCAAGTACCTAGGCGGCACTTAGGTCAGTTTGAGTCAGTGATGACCAAATGGTAAATTTAAAATAAATGACCGTGTTTGAGATCTACATACGTAATATGTATGGACTAGTTTTGTTGTCCCACGAACGGGGTTCTTTCAGCCAGTATGCAATGAGGCAATCTTACAGATAGAGCCAAGATATTTGTTTATTCCATGTTTGCAGAAAGACAGGTGCTAGGTGGTAACTCCACAAAACTAACATACCTAGTCAAAATCACAGTGGGTATTTATCCAGTTAAATGTGTCAGTAACACCTAATATTGACGCCCCCACCCCCCCCACCCCCAGCTAATCATTGGTTAGCTTCTTTCTTGCTTCATCTTAAAGGTACATAAATTTGTTAGGTATGCTCAGAGAGCAAGGGGCTTACCTGAGTAGGGGGCTTTTTCTAGTTGGGAGGTGTGGTTTTCAGATTATAAAGAGATGGTTTGACCTCGGGGCATCAGTTTAGAACCTTTTGCTGATTTTGCTGAGCTGGTGTGTAAACACTGATCCTCAAGGATATATGTTTGTTGTTTTAAATTTATGTCCTTCCTCCCTTCCTTGAGGTTCCTCTAGAGTTAATTATCTCAATACAATTTATCTTAAAGGTCAAAATAACCTTAAAGAATCAGTCATCAGTTTCAGTGAGTTCACTTGCAATTTATGTATATTTTATTTGGGGCTCTGTAGTTTGCAAATTTTAGTTGTGGAAGTTAGAGTCTTGGACTATTTATTTTAGCAAATAAACATTGAAGTTAAGGTACAATACAGGAAATCAGAGAAAGTTCACTGAAACACATAATAAGTTCTGTCTTTCTACTTCGTCTCATTTTTCCATTTTCTTTTGATTTTTACCTTCATGCTTGGAATTCCATCTCAATCCTTTGCAGAAGACAGTTACCCTTTCGCCATTCCCTCCTGAACACTTACTTTCTTGTGAGGCCCTGGCACTAGTCTATCTAAGGAAAAGGTTAAACGGTTTTTTGGTAAAAGCAGAGGGTAAGATAGTCTTTGATTAAGTTCTTGAGTTTTGTCTGTTTAGACTGTGAGTGCCTCTGGTTGAAAACTTTTTGTATTATGTAGTGAAAAAATACAAAATTTAGTGTTTAAAAAATCATATGTGTGCATGTACACACACACACACACACAGAGTGTACATATATAGTCTATGTATCTACTGTTTGCTGAATTGACTGCCTCAGGAGAGGGGTGTTGTAGTTTCTAGGCTTATTTTAAATTGGAAATGTAACTAAAATTGATAATGTGACAAAAAGTGATTGCCTGTGGATATCAGAAGAGACTCCTCAGTAAAATGTTACCATGTGAAACAGCTAAATGTAATAATACAATGTTGTGAGGTGCAGAAGACAGCTTGTGAGACGCTGGTGTGTATTTCTGGCTCTAGCCAGTGTTACAAAAGGTGAATCAGCCCCAGGACAAAGGTAATTTGCTGATAGTATTACAGAAGATGATTTCTATTTCCCTGAAGCTAAGTTTCCAAGCCTCTTCAATTAGGAATTTGCAAGCCAAACCAGCTCATAGGAGTCGCCAAAAAAAAAAGGAGAAAAAAAAAAAAAGACCTGCTGGATTCCTTCGCATCTGTGTGTTGGTCTTTTCAAAAAGCTCCTTAAAGATCATGTAAGGAAATCCTAGCAGCTCTATTAGACAAAGCACAGTCAGAGAAGAGTAGGATAAAGTAAGGGGTGCTTTATTTCCACAGTGCTTATTCTGTTTACTATGTCTAATCTAAGACTATGGAGTGAGATGCCGTACAGTAGGAGGGAGGGAAGGAAGAAGTTGAGTGAAGGAGACCTTTCTATTCCACCAGTTCTTAATCTAGATGGTCTCACTCCCATTGTCTCAGAATGAGCATAGTAAGAGCACAGTGAGAAGAGGGGCTGGGAGGGAGACTCGGGCACAGGTGATCCTACTGTAGTCTGCTGGGCTTCTGCTTTACTTGTAGCAGCTAGAGTCAGATGCCAGCATAGTAGGAGATAAAGATGGGATTAGATGTTCCCTGAGTTCTGTGCTCAGGAGTCTGGAGGCTTCGTGCCAGTCTAGGTGTCATAGACCCAGTTGTTATAAAGGCAGTCTGTCCAGGTGCTTGTTACCTGGGCTGTCCTTCCCCAGTCTCTTCCATTTCATTTCCACAAACACTCAGAGCCAGGTCTGTCATGGTAGGAGCAGGGAAAGCTGAGAAGCAGCATGTGAGAGCATCCTACCATCCAGTGTATCTCAGCTGTGAAAGGGGAATTGAGCTGGGAAGGGCTGGGGAATTGGAGGTAAAGAAGAGGTAGGCAAGGGTGGGTGCTTCCTGCCTGCTGAGAGCCCTCTTATGCCTGCCTTATGTGCGCGTACACTGCAAATGGCACCACTTCTGCCATTGCCCCAGAGCATACTGTTCTGTACGGGAGAGGAAGCAGGGGGGAGTGTTCTTCTTCTCTCCTGCTTCCTGGGCTGAGGTAGCGGATGAGAAGAGTTAAAAGCAGGAGAAACTTAGGAGAAATTGTTTTACTATTCTTTTTAAAAAATAACTGAGAAACCAGTTCTGCTTCTGGACAGATATTATTTTGTTCCCTATGTAGACCCTTAAAAACTTTTTTGAAGATCCATGCTATATACCCATTCAGCAGCTGAGAGAGTGGATTTCACTAGGCTGTTCTTTGTCTTATTGGACTAGGTGGCTTTGAGCTAAAGCTAAAGCTGGTGTGCGCTGAGTTAGAAAGGGCCTAGCTGTTTCAGCTGAACATGCTACTGCCTCCAGCTCCTGCCACTGCTGGACAACAAGAATATATCACTTCTAATCTGGTAGTTCATCTTAAACCGCACATTTAAATTTTTTAAGCCAAGTAATAGCCAGTGAGATTACAGAATGGTTGAGGTTGGAAGGTCATCTGGTCTGACCCCGCTGCTCAAGCAGGGCCACCTACAGATAGTTGCCCAGGACCATGACCAAATGGCTTTTGAGTATCTCCAAGGATGGAGACTCCACCACCACTCTGGGCAACCTGTGCTAGGACTTGGTCACCCTCGCAGTAAAAAAGTGTTTCCTGATGTTTAGAGAGAACCTCCTGTGTTTCAGTATGTGCCCATTGCCTCTGGTCCTGTCACTGGGCACCACTGAATAGAGCCTGGCTCCGTCTTCCTTGCACCCTCCCTTCAGGTATTTATATACGTTGATATGATCCCCCTGAGCCTTCTCTTCTCCAGGCTGAACAGTCCCAGCTCCCTCAACCTTTCCTCATAGGAGAGATACTCCAGTCCATCATCTTTGTGGCCCTTTCTCGGAGTCTCTCCAGTACATCCATGTCTCTCTTATACTGGGGAGCCCAGAACTGGACCCAGTACTCCAGGCGTGGCCTCATCAGCGCTGAGTAGAGGGGAAGGATCATCTCCTTTGACCTGCTGGCCATGCTCCTCCAAATGCAGCCCAGGCTACCATTAGCCCTCTTTGCCACAAGGGCTACTTACTGGCTCATTGTCAGCTTGCTGTCCATGAGGAACCCAAGGTCCTTTTCTGCAAAGCTGCTTTCCAGCTGGGTGGCCCCCTTCATATATTCATGCCTGGGGCTATTCTGCCCCAGATGCAGAACTTCGCGCTTCCCCTATTGAACTGTATGAGGTTCCTGCCAGGCCATTTCTCCAGCCTGTTGGGGTGCCTCTGGATGGCTGCATGACCCTCTGGCATATCAGACACTCCTCCCAGTTTTGTGTCATCAGCGAACGTGCTAAAGGCACACTCTGCCCCATCATCCAGATCATCAATGAAGATGTTAAACAGGATTGGACCCAGTATTGGCTTCTGGGGTGCACCGCTAGTTACTGGCCTCCAACTAGACTTTGTGCCACTGATCACCATGCTCTGGGCCCCACCATTCAGCCAAATTTCAATCCACTGTGCTGACCGCTCAGCCAGCCCGTAGTTCAACAGCTTGCCTAAAGCCTTACTTAAGACATGGTATACAATATCCGCTGCTCTCCAAGTCAGTCATTTCATTGTATAACATTATCAGGTTGGTCAAGCTTGACTCCCCCTTGGTGAAGCCACACTGACTACTCCTGATGACTTTCTTGTCCTTCATGTGCCTGATTTCCAGGATTAGCTGCTCCATCACCTTTTCAGGGATTGAGGTGAGGCTGACCAGTTTGTAGTTTCCTGGGTCCTCTTTCTTGCCCTTTTTGAAGATGGGAGTGACATTTACTTTCCTCCAATCTTCGGTCATTTCTTCCAATCACCATGATGGGTCGAAGATTACCAAAGAGTGGCCTTGCAATGACACCAGACAGCTCCCTTAGTAGTCATCCATCAGGTGCATCCCATCAGGACACATGGACTTATGCATGTCCAGTTTGCTTAAGTATTCCCTGACCTGATCCTCTTCCACCAAAGGTACGTCTTCCTTGCTTCAGACTTTCCTCCTGGTCTCTGGGGCCTGGGATTCCTGAAGGCTGGTCTTGCTAATGAAGACTGAGGTGAAAAAGGCATTCAGTACCTGTGCTTTTTCCATGTCCTGTGTCACCAGGTCCACTGTCCCATCCAGCAGTGGGCTTACATTTTCCCTAGCCTTCCTTTTGTCTCTTACGTACTTAGACAAGCTCATCTGGTTGTCTTTGATATCCCTCACCAGCTTCAGTTCCAGCTGGGCTTTGGCTTTCCTGACATCATCCCTGCACACTCGGACAGTGTTTCTGTATTCCTCACAGGTTACCTGCCCTTGCTTCCACCTTCTCTGTAGGCTTCCTTTTTGTGTTTGAGTTTGGCTAGGAGCTCCTTGTTCATCCATGCAGGCCTTCTGGCATTTTTGCCTGCCTTCCTGCTTTTTGGGGTGGACTGCTCTTGGGCTTGGAGGAGGTGATTCTCCAATATTAACTGGAATATTGGAATATTATCTGGGTTTCCTGGGCCCCCTCTTCCCTCCAGTGTCTTATCCCACTGGACTCCACCAAGAGTCTTTGAAGAGGCCAAAGATGGCTTGTTTTGTCTTCTTGTCTTTTCCTCAGGGGAAAAGGACTTAGCGGTTAAAAGTAACAAACTCTGCCTCCTGCACACAGCAGGTTCAGAGCTTCAACTCCTTCCTTCTAGTGAGGAGCTGTCTCCTGCTGCTATCACGTCCTGGAGTGTATAAGGGGAAGAGCAGTGGGAAGATCCTGAGGGAACTTGGTGCTGTATCCACATGTGGAAGAAATGCGTCTTTGTGTCTGAGTGATGGGGCAGGAGGAGGGTGGCATGGCAGAGCTGAGAACTGCTGTGGTGACCTGCATGGAGTCCTAAAACTAGGATCTCTCCCAGTAAAACTCAGCAGGTGCTAATCTTCTGAAGCAGGTGGTAACAAATAGGGAGTAAATGATGCTTACTTGTCATCCAGCTGGATCAGAAGAGGACTTCTGTCTATAGAATTGACTTGCTAATTTATGAAATGTTAATGTTTGGAATCTTTTAGATGACCCGAGAGTATTTGCAATCAGTTATTTGAGATAGTAAGATGTAAATTCTCATGCCTGTTGGGCTGAAAGCAGTTGAATGCCCTTGACTTCAAAGGTCACTGGGAATACTCATAATTTTTCATGGCCAAGGTCTTATTTAATCTCAACTGGCCTGTCTCTATTTGTTTGAAGTACGTTTAAAACAAACGGATATAAAAGGCACTTGGAATTTTTTTTTGTGCATACTATTATGTAAAAGAGAAGGTTAATTCTGTTTCATATTTATTTACCGATTTTGATCAATGCTCCCAGGGCTTACTTTTTATTAAAGTGAAATATTTTCCTTGAATTGTGTTTTGTTTTCCTTGTACATGAACACCGCTTTTCTTGTTAGCGAAGTGCTGTTAAAAACATTTTTTACACACCTCAAGAACTGCCAAAGTGGTTTGCAGTGCAGGAAATAAAAAATACTTATTAGTCAATCTGCATCAGAAACATCAGAGTCTTAATTGAGTAGGCTTTTATTGAGGTGTAACTTGGCAGCAATTTGGAATTCCTGGTAGTTTAGTGCTTTTGTGGGTATGCCCACTGACCTACAGAAAGTATTTCTCACCCAGTATAAAAAACAAGAATCAGATTGCTGAAGCCTGAGGGTAAATGCTGTATAAATTTGTTTTTCTTACTGTAATATTACTACAAGGTGTTAGAATGTTGCTTTTTCAATGTTAGTTCATATTCTGTGGGTGAAATTGTAAACGCATTCTATATCTTCAAAGAACAGGACAGAATTGACAAAAGTGAGGTAGGATATAGTGAAGAATAGTTGAACAAATAAGTCCCGTTGTATAGCCAACAGAAGGATGCACTGACTCAGTTATCTGTGTGTGCATCTCTATAAGTACTAAAAATCTGTTGCTTCATAAACACCAAACCGCCCAAATCCAGAAGAGGAGAATAAGAATAGCTAGTTTAAATAGGGATAGTGCAATACTGTGCATGTTAGATATTTGAGGGAAGGAGGATAAACACTGAAGCACTGTGACACCAGTGTATAAATTATGTAGGTAATTATGCACTGCTAAAGGATGTTGAGTCAAACCAGAGTTAAAATATATCTGTAAAAACAAGTAATATACAACTTATATGAATTCTAAATAGAAAATGCATCTTGTTAGGACTGTACTGTCTAGATGGTGGCAGTCACTGATGAGGAAAATCAGACACTGTAAAAGCAGAATACAAAAAATAAAAGATTGTCTAAGTACTCTTGAGTATTCTAGGTAAATGTCATATTGATCGGAATCATGAGACTAAAATTCTTGGTGCCACAAATTTTAGGGAACCTACAGGATAGAAACTAACTCTGGACTTGATTCCTGATCACCATTGTGCATGATCCTCTTCAAACTGATTTTATGGAAGAGCCATTCTGAAATAGCTGTCTTAATGTACTTGCAGTTGATGGTATTGCACCAAAATTAGGATCTGTTGGTTTTTAAAAGAAACTAAGCTGCCAAGGAATAAGAAGTTGTTCGTATGGATTGATTAACGGTTAAAAGGTGGGGAACAAAGGGTAGGAGTAAATGGTCTGTTTTCAAAATGGAGATCATTAGTGGAGGTCCATGAAAATTTGTAGTGTTGAACATATTCCAAAACTATTTGTTTAAAAAAAAAAAAGGCAATGGAAAGTGAGGTACTGAAATTGGATAATAATACTGTGTTTTCAGGATGGTAAAAACAAAATCCTGCTGTAAAACTTAGCACATGTATGATTGGATGATAAAATGGCAGGTGAATTGCAACCATTCTCTGGCTAAGGAACTCCTGAGCCAAATATTGCTGAAGACTGAGGAGATTTACAAGGTGAAATACCTCTGCATGCTAGTCCTGCCTGTTCTTCTGTTTTTTTCCAGGCATTCACTGTGGGCTGACTTAGGTGACAAGGGTACTGGCTGGGTGGATCTTTGATCTAGCTTTGTGTGTGGCTATTTTGTGCTCTTAAAAATTTGGTTCAGAATGACAAACAAATCAGGTAGATTGTTAGATTCCTTTCCAAAGTTTGTAAAGGCCAAAATTTACATGAACTCAATGGGAGTCTGGACAAGTACTTGAAGGAAGGATCCACTGGGGATCATAAAATGCGACAAAATCATATCAGGCTGAGTACATCAGCTGAGCTGAGAACAGTTGGGAGTACATTGTATATACTTGTGTTCTTGACTAGGCAGCTATTGCTGCGAACAGCATACTGAGCCAGCTAGACCCAAAAGATGAACCCTTAGATGAGCCCTAAATTCTGCTTAGTAGCTTAATTTTTCATTCCCACTATTTAACTCAACTGCCTTTTGTACAGAAGCAGAGGAGCACAGTAGATAGATCACAGCAAATGACAGAATGAGAGGTGGAAATCCCTGCGAAGATCCCATTGTCAGCTAACGTACCATGACATTTGGCATGCTTACAATTACTGCTTTTACTCAGGAAGGCATCAGTACCTGAAAAAGGCTGTTACTGAGCTCTTTAGAAATTCCGTGTGGGAGGACTGTGAAAAGAACTGTTGTGAATGACCTTTAAGCCTTTAAAGCTATTGGGAAAGTAATTTTGAGGAGCTGTGTTGTCTTGGTCTGGTGCACTGACTCACTGACAGCATGCCTTGCCCCTGTTTTCAGAAGGAAGGGAGAGTAATGAATGGGGAAGAAGGACCTGCATCTATAGCAAAGCACACTTACCATTTCCACTGCTTGAGGAATACTGTTCAGAAATGCCAAGCAAAGACCTGAAGGGAGGAAATTGCATTGGTTGACCACATTCTTTCAGTAGTTCTTACTTTCCTGATTCGCCTCATTGTTTGATAGAGAATGTGTTTGGAAACCAAGGCAACTAATGCAACATGATAATCTTTCCCATGACAGTTGGATCTTTTTAAATGGTTTACATGTATTGCTGTTTTAAGAGGAGAGTAATGCAACAATGGAAATGACATGGTCACAAGTATTAGATGACAACATAGAAGCATTCTATAGAGGATCAGTTTCCTGCTACACGACAAGATGTAAATTTTTGTATGTATTTTCAATACTAATGAAAAATTTAAATATAAAGCAAGTTAATGGATGTGTTCAGTTTTTTAAATTGGTTCACAGACATGCTCAGGTGCCACCCTGTTGTGCCTATGTTGACACAAATGCTTACACTACCATATCCTTTAAGATTTTGTTGCCTCCTTTCCAATATGGTTTGTATTATGTAATTAAAGTGCAATTATTTGGAGAACCAATTCTTAAAAATAGCTTTTGTTGCAGCACACAATGCCGAGGGTCATTTGAGGGTACATCTACATGGATGGGTGCGGAGAGTGACACGTTCACTCTGCCTGTGCCCTGAACCAGCCAGCTGGGAGCCAGCTCCAGTGTAGTGGCTGTGTAGTTGTGATTTGTGTGTTGCCGAGCCCGAGCTAATAATGCTGGCTGTGAGCAGGATATATTAGCCTGGGCTCAGAACTGTGCTAATGTGGCCACATGATTTCTGGAAAGAAGCTGGTCTTAAGTCCAGCTGGCTCAAAGCGTGAATAGAGCAAAGACACGATTGTATCTATTTGTAAGCTAGTCAGAAATGCAGGTCAGGAGATGAAGTTTGAGAGAATTTCTCTATATTTCTATAGCTGCTGTCAGTGAGGTTTTTGCCTTTATTAAAAAGGCAATGCTGACAATAGCCTCATTTAGTTTACAGGAAGCTCATGGTATTTTCAATATTTAGGAATGTACACTTTTGATTTCTAAACTATACCAGAGCAGATTCTTTTTTTAAAAAGAGTAATTTTAAATATTTCCCCCCTCCCCCTAGAAAAGCAGATGAACAATCTTTTTAAAAACCAAAGATCTTTTAGCCTTCAGGCTTAAAGACCTTACCATCCGTTATTACTTACATTTGCAGGGAAGCATTGCTGGTTTTCCTCAGCAAGCAATTGAGGCAGGGAGATACAATTGTCAGTTCAGATTCCAAATTGGACATAAGCAGCTCTGGAGGGAGTTATTAGCTTTCTGAAGATGCCTCAGCAGTACTTACTGCTGATTTGATTTTTTTCTTACTGTAGAAATCTGCTCTGAGAAGAGAAGAATTCATACCTTCTGTTGTGGATTTCTGAATGGTGGATAGACCTGAACCACTCCATATAGGTCTATAATAAAAATGGAGAGTACTGAATTCTGTTGGCCTTGGTCTTTATTTCCTCTCTTGGAGATTCTGAAAGCATGTTGTTTACACTTACATTCATCTTTTACAGTCAGCAGCAACACACATATTATATCCTCTACATATAATTAATTGAGGACTTTCTTTTCCTATTTCTGTTCTTTCAGGCTTGTGTTGTATTTGTATTAGGTCCCCAGTGGGTAAGCTTCTAATACTGTCTTTTGTAACTAATTTTGTAACTTTTTATTGCAGTTCTTGCTTTCTGAGTAGTTTATACTGAATAAAATATCATTCATTGAATGGTGACTGATGCTAAACTGCATTCATCTGAACATGTGTTACATGTTCATCTGAACATGTGTGAGTTTTTTAAAAAAGATTGCTATTAAGTACTGCTTTATCTGCCAGAGCCTTCACACAGTAATTGAGCAACAGATTTACAGGAGGTGAGAGAAGATGCCTGATAGTTTAAACTGTCATGTCTGTGTTTTGATCTGATAGTATTGCTTTATCATAGAATCATAGAATCATTTAGGTTGGAAAAGACCTTTCAGATCATCAGGTTCAACCATTAACCTAGCACTGCCAAGTCTGCCACTAAACCGTATCCCTAAGCACCACATCTACAGGTCTTTTAAATACCTCCAGGGACAGTGACTCAACCACTTCCCTGGGCAGCATGTTCCAATGCCTGACCACTCTTTTGGTGATGAAATTTTTCCTAATATCCAATCTAAACCTCCCCTGGCACAGCTTGAGGCCATTTCCTCTTGTCCTGTTGCTTGTTACTTGGGAGAAGAAACTAACACCCACTACAACCTCCTTTCACATAGTTGCAGAGAGCGATAAGGTCTCCCCTCAGCCTCCTCTTCTCCAGACTAAACAACCCCAGTTCCCTCAGCTGCTCCTCATGACTTGTGCTCCAGACCCTTCACCAGCTTCGTTGCCCTTCTCTGGACGTGCTCCAGCACCTCAATGTCTTTCTTGTAGTGATGGGCCCAAAACTGAACACAGGATTTGAGGTGTGGCCTCACCAGTGCCGAGTACAGGGGCACGATCACTGCCCTACTCCTGCTGGCCACACTATTCCTGATACAAGCCAGGATGCTGTTGGCCTTCTTGGCCACCTGGGCACACTGCTGGCTCATGTTCGGCCGGCTGTCAGCCAGCACCCCCAGGTCCTTTTCTGCCAGGCAGCTTTCCAGCCACTCTTCCCCAAGCCTGTGGCGTTGCATGGGGTTGTTGTGACCCAAGTGCAGGACCCGGCACTTGGCCTTGTTGAACCTCATACAATTGGCTTCAGCCCATTGACCCAGCCTGTCCAGATCCCTCTGCAGAGCCTTTCTTCCCTAAAGCAGATCAACACTCCTGCCCAACTTTTTGTCTTCTGCAAACTTACTGAAGGTGCACTTGATCCCCTCATCCAGATCATTGATAAAGGATTCCCTGAAAGATTGAACATGACATTCCAGACATCAAACTTGAACACCTTAGCTGTAAGGCTCATCATTATTATCTGTCATGGGCTCAGGATTCCCCTGCATAGAAGTAAGAGACTTCTGTTTTAACAAATAGAAGTTTATGTTGGCATTTAGATACATATGTTCTTATGGAAAAAACACCAGGTACCAACTTGAAGATACCAAAATACTTTATTTTTTAAGGGGACAGTTTTTTTAAAAGATATGGCAAAAAACCAAGAGGTTCTGTCTTTAAGTAATAGTTCTGTAATATAGTACACTTCCACTGTGCATGAAAGCATGCCTAGTCACTTGGAAGCAGAAAAGTTGTTCCTTTTGTAGAAGCTACAGAGTAGCACCTTAGACTTTCTGTCCCTTATATTCAGTGTGTTAAAACACGTGATGAAGTGTAACTGGCACCATCTCAGTTTCTTGAAGCTTGTTCAGCCATCACTGTTCTGGAAAACAGAAAAGGCAAGGCAAAGCATTACAAGCATTACAAATACCCTCTGTCATCTTCATTTTGGGAGCAATCCAGATGGAAAGATTCTGCTGATACCAGTCCAGCTTTGGGCTGGTCTGAGCAAGGGACTGTGTGTTTGGCAAAAGCTACAGAATGGCCAGTTCTGGCACTGCTAGCAAGAACAGTGGTCACTGCCAACATCTCGCTTTTACTTCAGTTTCTCTAATCAGCTCAGAACTAGCAGGCAACAGGCCTGAATTTGTGACTTGAAGCAACAAATAATTTTCTCTCTTGCTTTCTACACTATTCCAATCAGCTCTTCCTCCTGTATTAGTGGATACACACAATGAACAACAGTAAATGATTCATTAGTTGGCTTTACTGCCTCTCTGGAATTCCCCAACTGCATCCTTTTTTTCGGGAAGTGTTCTCAAGAATTTTAGAAACTCTAAAACTAATCCTAGTACAGCACTGAAACAAGAGCTGCTATGAAGAGCTGTCTCACTGCTGGAGACAGCAAAAAACTTCAAAAAAGATTCAACCTTTACATCTTTAGTCTGGTGACTTTAATCAATGTCATTTTGGTTACTCAGAAGAGGGTGAGTGGTTCCTATCTCTTGACCATATATATTTATTCTTATGTAGCCTTAAGACTGGCTTATCAAAAGGATCCTCATTTTATTGGGAAGTCAGGGTCATTACTAATGAAGGATCATTTCATTCAGGCTCTGCGTGTTGCTACTTTTTCTAACATTCCAGTTGCCACTGGTGGTTCTGTCAAGTGAGGGAGAATATCCTTCTATTTCCATACTGTATAACTGGTTTATAAGATCATGAAAAGACTAAGGACTTCCATTCCTGCAGGCAGTCCTACTGACTCGCTAGCAGTCCAAGTTTCAAGATAAAGACCTCTACGTCACGCCTCATTCCCATTTGGTCCTTCCAGAGTTTAAACAGACAGTTGTCTGTTTTCCTGGGCGGTTTCAGATGATGTCAGTTTTAGTTGTATTTCAGGATCAGTGCAGTAAAACCTTGCATGTCTCTTTTGGATCGTATGGCAACTTGTACTTGTGGTTTGTGCTGTGTTGTTCCTCAGCAGCTTGGCTGCACTCAGTGTATTCTTTAAGGGAGAGATGCACGTCCTATTTGTGTTCTCCTCAGCGTACAAGCAACCGTTCCTCAGAGCCCTGTAGGGTCCCTGTGGTGGTGGAAGGAATGATCCAGCATCTGCAAAAAGGCCTCACTTCAAATCTCCCCATTCCATCCCAGGATGCATAAAAATATATCTTTCTACAGAAGGGTAGAGGCCCATTAAGTAATTGTACGGGACATATGACTCCTGGAGTAACGGAAACTTCACTTCACGCTGTCTCAGAGCTCAGGCTCTCTTGCAACAGGGCAATTTGGTTAGATTTGCAGATAGAGTGATTGACATAATTTAGAGTGCCTTAAGAGTCTTGAACAATCTTGCAAATTACGGATTCAAAAATAAAAAAACTTGAAGAACTGTTACAAAAATGATATTCTAGAATTGTTTCTATTTTGTGTTTGTTATATTTGCATATTTATAAATATATGCAGGTGTATATTTATTGTGTCTAAAATATGCATTACATGTCAAATACAGAGATTGTATTAATTTCTTGAGTCACCATCACATAAATTAAAAAACAGAATATTTTGAGAGATTCAGTATGAACTGACCATCTGTTTCTGTAACCATCTACTTCTGTGATTTAATTCCTTCCCCCAATATTTTCAAATTCTCCAAGGTTTTGTATACAATATTGCAAAAACCAATATACAGAGTCCTCTGTGTTCTCTGAACACAGGAGGAATCAAGTGGAGACTTACCTTGCTCAGAACTTCCACTCTTTTTCAATTAGCACTCAACCTAATAGTTTTATCAATATGCTTTTCTTTTAAGAGTTATATTATTAGCCCTTGCATGCCTGGGGCTGCCTCTCTGTTCCTTCTGCATATATTCCTGTGCTAGTTCTTCTCTTTAACAACCACATGCACACATAAATACACACAGAATCACACGAAGCAGAACCCTCCACTTGCACCCTTCTGATCTCTGAACAGATTCATATACGTGTTTACTTCAGACAATAACATATTCGGAGAACTCTTGGCCCAGACAAGCAGTGGTTGTAATTAATCATAGGTTTCAACAGATCTTAACCAAATGTATAATAACGTGCTATGCTTTTAAAAATAATACTAGCATGGTTCTCTAGCATATAAAGCAGTATGTTTATGTTATATAGGATGAAGTGCTCTCCTGCCTTTGCTTGATCGAGATCTGTAAGATCAGGAAACCCACGTACTCTGTAGGCCAGCTTTTACACTAAAATCCTAATGTCAGGCTTTATTACTGTAAGAAACTGAGAAGTGGCTCAGTGAGATGGCAGTTGTCCGAATTTAGCAAGAATAACTAGGATTACAATTCTTTAAAAAGGACTTAGGACGGTTTTATAAAGCTGGTTTAAACATGTGATTTCTATGTGTCTCTGCAGTATTTTCTTCATGAAAAATAAAAAGATAGCTTTTTCCAGTAGCTGATTCATTTCTTAACTACTGCTTGACACAGTAACATGAGGAGCTGAAGGGAAAAATCACTGGTTTGTAACTTCTTGTCTGCTGAGCCCTTCTGGGTGGTCTGCATAGTTTAAATATTTCAGGAATGAAGTATTTAAGAGATTACAACGTTAAGAAAGCAGGTAATCAGAAAACATATCTTCCTGTTATGTAGCAGCACATAAAATGGAAGAGTTGAGAGGCACAAATATAAATTAATTGTTCAGCTTTTCCATGTCATGGCACTTAACAGCCAGAGTACAGCTGCAAATAAACTTTTTACCAAGTTTAAAACTAGAATATTAAAACTTATGAATTTACAGTTGTCTGCCTACAAACAGTGAAAGCACAGTTGAACGAATTAAATACTAACATTAAACCCAATATTAATCACAGAAGAGTACAGCCAATTACAACGATGGCTGTTTGTATGCTTTACTGTTTCCACTAGTCCTGTCAGCTTCATGCTCAGTATCCTTCAACTGTAGGTACTGTAGCTTCAGCAATTACACCCTAAAGCCTTTGTAGCTTTGTCTTGTTCTTACATATGCCAGCTTTTACTGTAGCACACTAGGTGAAATATACCTTCTGTAACAGGAATGAGTAATTTTCTTTATCTTACCATATTTTTCTGTTCCCCCCCCAGCATTTCACAACAGTTTGGAGGAATAAATACATTAGGTCTTCATTTAAATCAACAACTCTGTCAACGTTTTTTGGGTTTTTTGGCCAGGTTTTTGCTCTAATAATAAAATTGGAGAATTGGAAACTATAAAATGTTAAGTCTTCAAATATGAAAAAAAACGCAGCTTCTGCGCTGAATGTGTCTGTAAAATATACGTCTGTAAGAACCCTTAGAACTGGCAGTTTTGGGCTACAAGAGAGATGGTTTGGTCAGAGCGTCCTATCTATATCCTAGCTAATAACGTGGGTTTAGGCAATACGCAGCATATAAAGAACACAAATCTCAAAGTGAAATGAAATGAACGTACAAGTACTCCTTATGATACATGCTTTGCAGGATATTGTAACCATATTGGAAATGCTTTAATAACTGAATAAAACCACATTCTTCCCTCTCAGATAATGCAGCAGTGCTCTCTTTGCTTTAGAACAGCATCACGAAATAAAAACAGGACAGAGACATCCTTAACAAAGAGAAGACAGTGGGTGGGGCGGGGGGGGGGTTACCATTAGAGAATAGCCCTCAGGGGCTTAGGCCCTTGGGTTAGTTTGAAGTTTCACCCTGAAATAGCATGGAAAATGTATGTTACTGCTGCCTAGGCTGCAGGATACCAGGGCAGCTAAGAAGGAATCTTGTAGTTAAGTATATAATTTTATCTACCTTTTTATAGCCTGGATTCTAGCTTTGTAATTGGAAATCTGACCTTGTATTTGGCTAAACATTGTCTAAGCCTTAAGGATCATGTGCTGTTAAAGATGAGTCTAGTGAAGCTGACAGATACACAGTAAGTTCCTCTCTGAAAGAAAACAGTCCAAATTTAGGGACTGGAGATGGGTCTAAAGCTACAGTGGCTGGTGTGTGGATGGAGCTGTCACACGGTGCGTTTTAAAGAATGACCTCCGGCAGGCAGAGGCCAGTGCCTCTTCTGGAAGAAGCTGACAGTGAAGAGGCACCACATTGCTCTAAGTTTATGAGCAAGAAAAATGGACTTGGAACATTGTGTCTTGTTCCGTTACATCCGTGTAACTCTTGTCTGCAGTAGGACCGCACGCTTTCTCTACACACAACCTCTTTTCTAGAGGATGGAATTTAGCCCTGTAACTGCAGCTCACAGCTCTGTTCAGTCCTATGCTGGTTTCCTCTTGTCTTTTTATAGCTTTGTTGGTGCAGCATTTTTAACAGTGTAAAACAAGTACCAAAACCTTACTTTTGCCCATGAAGTAAGACAATGAAATTTAACAGATGGGAATTAAACCAGTGGAGTAGGAACTTCCGCTTGTATGGCTACTTTACAAACCCAAACCACAACTTTGCACCTTTCTAATGCACAGGCACGTATCAACATACCTGCAGTTATAAAGCAGCGATCCTATAGCGATCCATTTGTGCAATAATTTCCTTCTAATTGTGAAATAAGAACAAAACCACGCCACAACCTAATACAAAAAATGTTCTCAGAATGGTGAGGTGCAATACGCAATTGCGTACCAGCTATGCCATCTGCGTAGCTGTAACTTAGTGACTCTATTGACATTTAAGTGACCAAATAGATTTAACAATAATGCTATCAGTTTACTCACTCTCAAAGTCAGAAAGCTATGTTTAGTTTTAAGGCAGTTTGTTTGAAAGTCCCCTTGCATTTCTGAATTACAGTTGCTAGGGATCATCTTACTCAAAATGCACCATTACTTTTACATCAATGTGAGATTTGAAAGCTGTTCTTGAGGGCTGTAGCACTGAGTCACAATTCCATTTTGGAACATGCTCCCATAAAACTCATTCCATTGAGTACCCTGGGATTGAATTCACAAGACTAAATATTCATTACAGTTCACCGCTCGGTGCCCCATCCCCTCCCATTTAATCATCAGCAGTACAGGCCAGGAGTTGAATGAGTGCATGATTTCATAGAGGGTACTCTGAGCTACTTGAGACTCTAAATATAACTGCTTAAAAAAGTTTTTTTTTTTTACAAAATACCTGTTTACATTTTTTTTTATGTTGTAATATTCAGCAAAGTATTTGTTTAAAAGAAAGAGTGGAGTTTACTTTAGAAAGCTTACACATAGGTGCCTGCAAGTTCTGATCATGGAATGAACTAATATTTAATTGTCTATTTTAAAAATGGTTTGGAAGGAGTATCTCGTTGTTTTCTACCTCCACATGCTTGTTCTCGAGAGTGTAGGAAACTGAACAGCAGATTGGCAGAAGCAGTATTTTCCTAATGTTTGGATACTTTTTCCACATGGCTTCTGGAATCTGGATTTATTTCAGAGCCTCTGGAAGTCTGCTGGGTCTTGCTTTTGTAAGTAGGCGTGTTTTGTAAGTAGGCGTGTTTTATAAGCAGGCTCCCAGCAGCTCAGGTAACTTGCAGTTTTTCACTGGTGAAGTCAAAATGGACCATTATAAACTGGATCACTGGGATCAAGCACTGTCTCCATAATGAAAGCTTTACTTTGAGCGAACCGCTTCAGAAGCTCTGAACAGGAGGTAGCTACTTTCGTAACTCACCTTCAAGAACGGACCCATTTTTGGCCAGCAAGACCTTCAAAAGAAGGTCCTGCACTATGGGGCTCATGTCGAGCAGCCTGGTCAATAAGTCTGTGCTTCTGCTCAGAGGGATGCAGAATATCAGAAAGCATAGGTATGTGCATGTCTGCAGGTGCAGTTCGTCTGTCATGCACATGCCTTATGGTTTTGCATTGGAGTAATATTCTCACTAGCCTAGTAAAAAGCTTATCTTAACTAACCCCTGCTGTTGCTTATGAGTTTATAGTAATTGATGTGCCAGCAACTACAAATATACGCAAAATAGGTTTAACAGGTGATACTTGAGTCCATTAAATTGCATGTAATAGTTAATCGGGCAAAATGGGTAGGGCAGGAGTATTTTGAAAAGCAGATTTCTAATTTAGGCTTTCTGAGGTCAAATGCTTTGTATATCATAAATCAGTGATTTTTGTTTTCTAAGTATATAAATCTTCAAATGTTGCTAATGAAATGAAAAATGAAGCGTCATTGCAAGTTAGCCAGTATTAGGTTACATATTGCAGATAATCTGATCGTTGTACCTGGCCTCCTGTTTATTGCTATTAAATTCCTGCAACCGTTGAAGAGCAAGCAAAATAAAATTCAGTGGATAGCAGGGAAGGAGGAGAGGAAGAACAAGTCGCATTTTTTCTATCTTGGGTTGCATTCAAGACTTCTACAAAGTCTAGGAGTTGCTAAATGGATGGGTGTCAGTCACAGGTGTTGCTCCCTGCTTAGCAGGTCTGGAAAGGTCACCAAGGAGCCAGTCTGACCTCTCTCGGGGCTAACTGGGTTTTTTCTGGGTTTGTTTGAGCACCAGGAACCTTGCGCTGGCACGCCTACTCATCCCAAGCTCAAAAAGCAGTAGTTCCAGCAGATGCCTTCAGAGGGGCAGATGCCTTGCATGCTGTTTTGAAATCTTAGTGTTTTAGGACAAATTTAGAGTAATGGACTGAGGGGATCAATATAATCTAGAAAAAGGTATGTGGGGAAAATAACAGGAATGCTACAAATGACACCATTTAAAGTTAGGGATTAGGTAAAGCGTGCACATTAGCAACTACGTAATAGCAAAAATGTGGTTTCATGTTCTGGCTAATCCAGGAATGAAAAATGCTGAGATCATTGTATTCATGTGTCTGAATTTCCTCCTAGATGTGACTTCACATACTATACTTGTACACGTATATTTAAAATTTATAGCTGTTGCCAAAGGCAGAACTAAGCATGTTATGGAGAATATAAAATTTGTATCAAGATGTGGCTTTCAGGCAGCTACAGAAGCAAGACTCTCTAGGGCCTGCTTCGTTTTTATTTTTTTTATTAAATATAACAGCAGCTCTGATATTGCAAGTACAGCGTATAACAAGAAATAGAAGAAAATTGAACAGTTGACTTGAAATTTGGCTAAACCTCATTTCCAGCAGTGCTTCCTTGTGGGCATGAAGTATACTGACAGCAAATATCATAAGCAATTTTTACCCTAATCAAAAATCTCCCCCAAGCAGCAGAGGCCTGCCTGAACTGTAAGTCATAAGCAGAATACCCCATGGACTACACTACCAGCAATTCCACGGGGTGAAATGAAGCAGGATGAAAAAGTGCAAGCGTAACTTAACCTGAAATTAAACAGGTAATTGAAAGTCAAATGGAACAAACCGTCAGGAAATGCCTGTCTCAGTAGCCTTCTAATGACAGCGTTCTCTTCCAAGTGCTCGTCTGTAGGTACATTGACAGCACGGCTGTGCAGGCATTTCACGTAGGAATATTTTTTACTTGAGAGTATTTAAGACCATGCAGGTGATTCCTTGCATTCCTTTGCCTGTGAATCCCATTTGCTTGGCTCCATCTAGCTAAGTCAGAGCAGGTGCTCACTTGTCCATTAACTCTTCTACTGAATTGTCATTACTGTGGTCAAACAGGAGCTTGGCAGGTCAGCACTGAGCTAGCCTGTTCTTTCCAGGCTTCGACCACAGGCTCTGCTTTAACACTTCAACAGGCTTCAGGCTACTTATGGTGGGTTTGGAAGCAGTTTTTTCCACCTCTAACATAGTTTTGGCTGTACAGCTCAGAGGAACTCCATGCTTCTGGAGCACATCCTCAGCACTGTTTCCAAGCCTTGTGCCATTAGGTATTGGTGGCATTGCTTTTAAGATTATCACCAGGGAAACCCGAGTTTACACCACCCCAGCTAGGGAATCTCCAACATTTCTCTGTCAACACGTAATCCCACACCACCAAAACAGCAGCCAGACTGACAGCCAATACCTGTTCTCAGACTTACTCTGCACTCAGGTCTGAGTACTCCAGCAGAATCGTCTCTTCGGCATCAACACGTTAGAGGCCTAGGCCTGAAATCTGATAGCTTTTAATGCCTATTCAAATGGCTCGACACCAGCATTAGGTACCAGCAGCTGTTTCCACCCTGTGTTGAAATTACCTTCAGTTCCCCAACACACAGAACTGCCTTGCCCTCTCACCTGGACTAATTCTGCCATCTGCAGTCTGCCCATCCCTCTCTGCCCCACCACAGTCTAAGATCACAGAATCACAGATTCATTAAGGTTGGAAAAGACCTCCAAGATCTTCAAGTGCAACCGTCAACCCCACACCACCATGCCTCCTAAACCATGCCCTGAAGTGCCACATCTACACATTTTTTTAACTCCTCCAGGGATGGTGACTCCACCACCTCTCTGGGCAGCCTGTTCCAGTGCCTGACCACTCCTTCACTAAAGAAATTTTTCCTAATACCCAGTCTAAACCTCCCCTGGCACAGCTTGAAGCCATTTTCTCTTGTCCTATCACTTGTTACTTGGGAGAAGAAACTAACACCCACTACAACCTCCTTTCACATAGTTGCAAAGAGCAATAAGGTCTCCCCTCAGCCTCCTTTTCTCCAGACTAAACAACTCCAGTTCCCTCAACCTCTCCTCACAAGATCTGCTCTCCAGACCCTTCACCAGCTTTGTTGCCCTTCTCAGGACACACTCCAGCACCTCAATGTCCTTCTTGTACTGATGAGACGCTCCAGCTTTGCAACAACCAGTATTATCTTCATTCCTTGGACTTTCAATTGCTTCTATCAGCTTTGAAGCTCATATCTTTTTTTCTTGGGACACCGTGACCCCAGCCCTCATCACTCCAGACTGAGCTTAAACACAAAGTCCACAAGAAATGGAAGGAAGGACAGGCTACCAACTAAGGGGAAATACAAAACATTTCCTAGGCACACAGAGAGAAAATGGCCAAGTTCAGTTTTAAAATTGCTGAATCAGGGAGGTGTCCAAGCACCAGAAAAAACCCTGATATACTCAGTGCCTTCTCCTGAACCTCAGCCTTCACTGAAACTGTCTCCTCTCAAAGCACACAGGTCTTTGTTCGTAGTAGTAAAGTCTGTGGAATGAGATGTGCTCCCTATAGTAAAGGGGGCATCAAGTTAGAGGCTATTAAAGCTGGACCTCACAAACCCACAAGGCTGGACAGGATTCATCTGACAGGATATCCACAGAAAGCCCTTCCCACCCCTTCACAGTGGTTATTCCTTTGATGTATTCACAGAAATTAAGGGGACATATGGACTTGGTGCCAGTTGTTTCCTCCACTGGTTTATGAGAAAGAATTTAACCCAGCTAATGACTAGGGCAAGCTTTGCATTTGTGTTGCTGTAATGGACAGAATTACATAGCTACCACATTCTCATGTCAGTTATCAGCACTATGTACAAGAGAGAAGAGCTAGTGTAAAGGAGTATTGTCAAAGAACATTCCTGAGGCAAAAAATGTGAAGATGACAAGTAATGTCACAGGAAACCTGCAAACTTCAGGCAAAGTGAGTTAAAATAGAAGAACATTGAGATCAATCTTCGGTTTTGTGGAAGCCAGTCTAGAAAGCAGTTCTTCAGAGGTAGGTTACTGCTAACTTGTCATAGCTGAGACTGTTAAACAGGATCGCTTGGTGCTGTGAGCTGGAATTTTTTGTTTGCATAGAAGACTTAGTTGGGTATTTCTAGTGTTGAGTGCTTGAAAGAACTAGATATTCCTATTCAATATCCACAGCACAATTAGAGAAGTCTAGCATCACAGAATAGGTTCGGGGTGACTAATGAAACCTGTATTTACACATGAACGATTTAAAGGTATTAGGCCTTCAACCCTAAACACAAGTTTTTCCTACTTAGGTGGCTTTGGGGTGTATCCGCATTGTTAGGGTGTTGCAGGTACGGTTAAACTGCAGCTGCTATTTCGGTAGGACTATTTACATGGAATCAAGGAAGTTTCAGTTACGTTGGTTGCATCTGCTTAGCACTGACATTCCTGGCCACTAGCTTCTGGTCTAGTTCACTATCCAGATCAGGTACATGCCTACTTCATCTTAAGACACAAATGTCACCACCTTGAATTCTCAAAGTCAGTCTAAGCTTAAGTACCATAAGTATATGCCAGAGCTTGTTACTTAAGACCAGCAGAAGCATGAGCTGTCTTAATTCAGAGGAATATTATAGATATTCAATGTTGAGGAAAAAATGCAGGTTAGGTGAAGACAGCAAATCTCAAATCTTTGCGTGTTCCTTTAGACAAAGATTTTTAGCCTCAAGAACAGCAGAACATTTTCATCTGGCTTCCTTTGACACACTATGTCTCATTCTGAACTACCAACATATTAACAGTTGAGGTGCATCCCCTGCAAGGGCAAAGTAAATTTCAAGATTAGGATAAGAAACACATAGATCTGTTTCAGACTGAAACCATTTGGCACCAAAAAGTATGAAGAACGTGAAGGGTAGAATCGCTGGATCAGCACTACAAACAATTTAAGCGAACTTTTATTGAAGCATTAAGTTGTGGTACAGATATTTTTAAATGATCAAAGTCTAACACCACAGAAATTATTAACACCATACTCCCCCCCATCCTGATCACCCTAGATAGTTCAATAATCCATTCAACAGCTTTCATTTTTATCGCCAAGGCTTATGCTTCTAGTTGTAAAATGTGTCTTTCAGTATTACTTGAAAAGGGATCGTTGGTCTACTTGAAGGACCTCAAGCCAACAAATGTCAGGTCAGTTGGGACAATGTTTAAGAACAAAAACACACCAAAATATTGGTCCTCAATATTAACACCAAAAAGCATTAGTGCCATTTACAGCATGTAATTGATAACATTGGTAAAGAACATCAACAATATGCTTAAAATAAAAACAATTCAAAGTGTTCCAACCACTTGATTTCTAACCAAGCAGACTTTAGTTTAGAAGCACTGAAAAAGCACTTCATTTATAAATATGGAAGAAACAAAAAAACATTGCGTCAAACCAGAAAGAGTCAAAACATTGCAAGGACAAGGGGCAGTGTGGGGGGGAGATAATCTCAATTTCCTAGTTAACATGCTGGTCTCACAGCTGTTAAAATCCCAGTATTTGCAAACATAGCTGAAAGTATGCCAGCTCTTTAAAGCCTACATTTTAGTCAATACCCATTAGAGTGACTTTGAATTACACACTTATTCATGTTCTTTGAATAGCATTCTACTTCACTTCTGTCCAGGTGTCCCAGACAGTTTTTGTTCTATGCCTTCACTTAATGCCCTCAAGTCACAGTAAGAGGAACCACCTTAGTAATTAGGAGGAAAAAACAGATGAAGTCACAACACTCAAATACAACATAAGTCACATGCACAACAATGTCACAGGACTGTCACAAGATAGAGGCATTAGCTTTGCTTGGAACAACAAAATGAAGTGACACTGGACCAGTTTAGAAGCACTCGTTACAGTTAGAAGTGGTAGGTCACAGGTTTGATAGAGAATAATCCAAACCAATCAACACATCCAGCCCGGCAAATTCCACTCCTTCACTAGATCTACCTGCCAGCACTTGAAAGTGCCAGCTTCCTAGTCTGACATAATTGGTGATGAGGAAAGAAAACATCTGGTGCCAATATGAACTTGCACTTTACAAAGCTGTCGCACGACACCTGCATCCTGACTCAGCTCCTCCCCTATCAGTCTTGGACCTTCTTCAAATTCTGCCACTGTGTAGCAGTGTGACAGCTTGGGGATGTGGACAGATAAATGAGCATTAAGGTAAAATGAAATTTAACCTGCATCAGTACCAATACCCACGTTTCTAAAGGTGAAAGACCAATGCGTTAGCCCAGTGCTACAGTATGGCCGAGCAAATTCCTATAAGCTTAAGTAGAGCATGAAAAGTCAGTCTGATTTAAATCAACCACCACCTGTAGTAGCAAAACAATTTTTAACTGTTTTAAGAACTTTCTCCAAACATGAAAGTGTTAATTAGGCAGTTTCATTAGAAATCATAAAAGTTTGTCAAAAACTGTTTTAGACTGAAATCACAACGTAGACAAAAAAAACAGTGACAATTTATCAGAGAACTGTCCCCAGCGAGTAGGTTGAGGCTAAAGTCTAATGAGGACGAAAGCCTTGTCTGTGGGGAATTTTTGGTGATACCTGGAGAAAAACTATACTGTGTGTAATTCTACCTGAATCATTTTTACAAGTGTTGTAAAGTTTCATACAGTAAGATTTTTCTACATGCACTTCAATTTCACAGCAAGAGTGGCATAGAGTACCTAAACACAGAAGAGAGCATTCATGCAAGATATCTAACTCCTTGATATAATAATGCATACAATTCAAAATGGTTATACTATGATTACACCTAGGGCTTTCCACAACTACAAGGTGGTGGGAGTGGAAAGCATGGCCCCCTGAATCATTAACTAGAAAGCAACCACCACCTCCTATATGGGATTTCTTTTTGCGCTTTTTCTTCATTCTTAATCAACTGTGCTGTTGCTGGCGATTCTTTGTAAAACTGGTAAAAACAAAATTATAATCACTGAATTGGGCAATCTGGTGATCAAGACGTTTAAACCCTTCAATCTTCTGGGCAGAAGAAAACACGGTACGACATTTAGAGCTCTAGAAAACAAAAAGTGAAATTTACTTTTTAAAACTTATTTACAGGTGGACTAGCACAATGTGTTTTGCATGCTTCTTGTGATGCTGTTACCAACACACTTCAAACCCGTGCCTGACAGTACTGCAGGAAATTTCAATCTCAAGCAGCGATTCTGCTACCTAGGTATGGTGCTGCTTTGTTTCATGAGTCATTAGCTGGCAGCAGCACTGTTAACAGCAGCGCTTCTGCAACCGACAGCTGAAGCCAAATCCAGAAAAATGCCAAGCAAGAAAGTATGCCTCTACTGAACCGCACAAGAAGTCATTAGAACACTGAGATTGGGCTGCCTTATCTTAGTAGTTCTTAAGTTTTCTGGAGATCCGGTTTAGCGCATGCCAAAGCAATGCTGAACAGTATTTTTACTTTCCAAAGAAACTACCATCCAACCAGGGGCAAACTGGAAACTACTAATGACCCCATAAAAAAGACCTCTAGCCTCGCTCTGTTTGTGTCTATATGCATTTCAGGAGCTGACAAGCTAATGCAAGAAAACTCACCTGATTAACAAAGAGGGTTGTCACAAATTTTCCTGGCTTGAAAACCTCTACAACTTTTCTAATCAGGTCATCATAAGAGGTCTGACTTATGTTTGTTTCAAAACTAACATAAGAGAACTCTGGTTCTGGAGTGATGTGAATAGTCCAGTAAGTTCCCTGAAAAAAAGTAGTATTATTACTGCCAAATAATTACTATTTATTTTAACATTAATTATCAACAAGTGTAAAACTTACATCCGATTTCATCCCATTCATTGAATACCCACAAGGATTGAACATCGTAGCATCAATAACAGAACCTGGTATCAGGTCACGAATTCCACTCATCTGAAATAAAAGTTACAGTTACACCACTGAGTTTATTGTGCATTCTTATACTCATTTAGATTTAACTCAAAGGCAGAAGGAACGCCAACTGAGGGGACAGGACGCCAGAATTCTCCCAATAAGTTGGTTTGATAATTTGTACTGCTGTAGATGAACTTGCTTTGCATCCTGTCACTTATCAAATAAGTGACTGAGTGTCAAGTTGCATGCAAGTTAACAGATACTTCACCTCCTACAGAACCAAGCTGTACACCTCCAAGACAAGGGAACAGCTTAGAAATCTAATACATAATAGCTTCTGCAACTAAAATGGAAAACAGAACTCCTGTTCAACAGTATCCACAAAGTGAATGCTGATTACATTTACTCCGGAGTGAGAACATACTTCTTCATACTCTAGAATGAAATGCAATCCCAAGCACTTTGGTTTCCCACACAGGACTTGAGCTACAGCCAAATCTCATTAGCAAATGCAGTATGAGAATCAAAGCCTAAGATGGAAAACCAGCTGAAGTCAATGTGCTTGTCAGAGGAACTTGTTCATGTCACAGGACTTTCATTTGGAAAAAGGAGAAAAGGAGTCAAAACCATCAAGTTATGCTTAGACCTTAAATCCACCCCCTCCCCCCAGACTATACAAATGGCTCCACCATTTAACCTTAATTTTGATTCCCTTGGCTTTCATTATCTTCAACCTAAATCTTACTCCTCATAATCTCCATCCTTCAGTGGAAGTTACTCAATTGTGGTTTTATTCCTGTTTCTCCACTTCTTAGAGGATAAGCTTCCTGTCACCCAAAGTACTGCAAATTGTTCCTTTCAATAGATTAAAGCAGGGGCATTGGAAACGTGAAGTTATATTCCCAAAAAACATTCTAGAGTTACACCCATTTTACCCCTAAAACATTAACCTGACATTTGCTATGAGATCTTCCGTACTAAAAAAATAAGCCTTGTATTAAGTGTTAAGTGACACATTTTCTTGCCCAATTTCCACCATTCCCCAAACCGCTTAGTTTTCAAGCAAACATACACGAGTGACATCATTTGCAGTAACACCATCTTTCATGTAGAACTGGTCCATAACTACTGGGTCAAGCTCACTCATCAGAATTTCCAGTGTCTGATCAGGCTGATTAGATATCCGACTCTCTGGGAAATCCAGGGTGTACAGGTACCTATGTAATACACAAATCACTTATGTAATAAATATTAGCAGCACCAAGTTACACTTTACCTTAAGCCCCAAAGATCT
>WEKW01022550.1:0-57336 GCA_013389905.1 Sula dactylatra
AAATTAACTATCCCAGCTAAAACCATGACATAAGGTAGAGGTGGTTTCTATTTGAGTAGTTCAAGCATTGCAAATCTTACTGCTATAAGTGTCTTTCTCTTCTTAGCTAAGTAAGATTGCACCAGTTGACTAAGCCAGGAGTTGCTATAGGAGATACTGTGTAATGCATTAGGCTAGAAATCTGACTTATATTCTACTGGAATCAGTTCTTAGTGGCAGTATGTAATTTATGGTGCTTTTTAAAATTTTTTTTAATTATTTTTCCATCTGGATTCTTAAGGAGAAAACAAAAGAAAAACATATGCTGCTCAATGTCCACCACTGGCGGTGAAACACCCATAAGTGCTTTTGAACAGGTTATGCAGTTTCAGCCACTAGTTGGGAGAGACATCAAATATATAAAAATATAAGTTATGTTGACTTTTAGGCCAAGAAAACTTGTATGGTTTTAATCACTGTATTGGATCTTAATCCCAACCTTTTTCTAGCAAATATGTCATCATAAGTCTCATTAACAGAATTTCTTTTATGATTTACAATTTCAGTCATGAACAAGCATTAATTTACTTTCCTTGGAGAACTTTTTATGTTTAGTTGAGCTTCTTTCTATTTATTAACAACCAAAGAAAAAAACACTGATTATTTGAAAAACTCTACAGTTGTCTGTAGAGTTGTACACTTGAGATGTAACAGTGTTGCTGAAGATGAGACATACTGCGAAGCTCTAATTTACTGGATGACCCTGATTTAGCTTGGTTCATTTTGGTGGAGAAGACGCAAAGAACAAATTTGTGGGAAAAATTTGTAGCTGTAAGAGTAAGAATCTTTCTTTGGGAGTGAGGAATCCTAATTTGGATCCTTGAAAGAATCCTTATGAAGTGTGGTAATAGTCCCTTTCCACAGAGTTAATGGCTGAGAATCTCTCCCACTCTTACATTTCTACAGTTTACACACAGAGGGATAGAGTTTTGGCAAGTTGGAAAGGAGAGAACTTCATGTTGCAAAGAGAAATACAGTAGAACAAAATGAGTAATTTCCTTAAGGCTGGGGGTAAGATGAGGTCGGAAATTGAATGGAGCTGTAGTCAAACTAATCTGAACTGCAGGAGGATTTATGCGATCTTTCAAAACCCAAATTCACTTCTGTGTTTAAACCAAGCACAAACATTTTAACTTCAAGAAAGCTAAGTGTGTCCGAAGTGTGGCCTGCACAAAAGATGAATATATGTGTGGAAAAATCACAAATGGCAAATCAGTTATCAGTTCCACTGAGATGTCATTTTTGCCTTCTATAAATACCTGGGAGTAGATCATGAATCTTGAAAGTTGATTAGATTTGCAGAAATAATATTTTCAGGCTACATGGTTTGTTAGCTGTTGTGAAGACACTGAGAATTTTTACAACGCAAGTTACATTGTCTGGGAGAGGCGGAAAATAGGAATTGTAATTCAGTTGACTGAACATGAACAACCAGAAAGTGGAGTCAGGTATGACTAAGCGACATATTAAAAAGCCTTTTCCTCAAGTTAATCTTATAGATTAATTTGCATTCTCATGGAGGCCTGAAGCTAATCAAAGTAGAGGGTATACTTCTCTGTCATTTGACTAATGAGGAGAACAAAAGGTGGGGTGTCTTAGAAGTGATAAAATTAATTTGCCCACACAGGCATCTGGTAATCCATAAGTGTAATAAGGGCGAGAAGATTTCAGAAACATGCCCTTCTGGAGAAAAGCATTCTCAAGAATGCTGTTCAATTAACTCTTGGTCACTACAATCTAAAGTAATCTCCAGTTGTCCATATGTGACAAGGACAAAAGTCTGAGGGCAGAGACGTACTTTAAAGTCTCTTTGTAGCATTCCATAACTTTGTAAACAAAGTCTTAACACCTTGTTAGAATAAAGTGTGTTTTCAGTATAAGCTTCCCTAATGTTTAAACATTAGGGACTCAACTTTGAGTGAAAATTTAACAGTGCTTTTTACTTTTCTGGGTTAATCAAGGAGTGCAAGTAAGATGGTATTATAGCCAGACCTAGAAATTCAGGGTCAATTTGCATATTGCAGGTGTTGGAGCATATTTCATGCTAACAGACAAGGTCACTTTGAAATTTGGTATCTTGAAGTGACTGTGCAAAAGAAGGTAAGGGATGGAACAGTGAAGTTGAAAATGTCACAGTGATTATGATATTCTGTCTAACTTTTAGAAACTTGGATTCTAGTATTGTATACATTCTCAGTTTGATCAATCCTATTTGTGACCTACATTTGTCTCTTAGAACAGATATCATCAGCCTTTTATTTATCAGAACTATTTACCAGTGATCCGTTAGTTCTTCTTGATTGTAGTTTAGTCCTTGAAAAAATGAATTTGATTCTATCAACCATTGTGTATTCCTATCTTCCACTGATTCTGAAGATGCCAGTTATAACTTCATTTCAGATTACACCTATGTAGGGAGACTTGAAAGGTCTCTTATGCAATGAAAGAGATATTAATATTCCAAGTATTTATAAAGCCATGATTATGTGCTTAGATTACCTAGTAGGTTTTTGTAAACCTGTATTTTCAAAAGTTGAGACCAGAGTAAGACAAGTGTCACATATTCACTATGAGTTTATAAATAAAGATTTGTCTTTCTCAAAGCTCACAAATAAAATATAATTCCGCATACTGGAATAATTCTATTTTCTTCTTCAGGAAAAGGTTTTATTAGTACTTTTTCTGAGATGAGAATGACTTTTGTGCTGTTTCATTCACAATGTTAGAAGACTGAAAAAAGTGTCTCTCCAAAGCTGTTGTGACTTGTAAATATCTTTGAAAATGCTGATGCCAGAAAGGAAACTTTCAATCAAATGTCAAAACCCATATATTCTGGATCAAACATATGAGAAATCTTTAACAATCTAAATTTTTTTGAAACTCAGAATTTGAAACACGGGGATGTAACTGTCAAATCATTAAAATATCAAATGTGGGGTTTAAGAACTGTGTGAAAAAAAGTGTAAATTGTAAAAAAAAATCAAATTATCAGATATGTGCTCTGTCACACACCAGATTGTTCAGCAGGCTGCTATAGTTATGCAAAATGGAAGGACTGACTTTCTTTATTGTGGAGGCTTTTCATTTTCTTTTTTAAAAGCATTGTTGAATTATGTGGAGATAGAAATAGCCTTTCTAAGGGAAAAAAATATATGGTGCTCTGATCTTTAGACCATAATATTCCCTTGAGTAGAGACCACTCAGCAGCAGGTAGCAGTGCCAAAAATTGTGAACCTCATTTTTTTTTAAACCTGAAGTTGAAATGATTTGCAAACATTGAGGTTTCAAGGTGTGTGCTGTAGCTGGTCCTGCAAGAAGTATTATTGTTTTCACCACTGTTGTCTTACCATTGTTCATGGAATTGCTTCAGCAACAAGATTATTTTTATTCTGCTAGGTAGAATTACATGAGAAAAGTGTTTAGATGACCTAAAACTCATTCTTCCTTACAAAAATTTTTGGGTGGTTAGTCTTGACATCATCAATACCCAGCCTCTTTTTGTATAGATAACATTATGAGAGGAACAGATTCTCAGCAGACATTTGTGTTGTAGCTGAACTGACATCAGCATAACTGAGTCTTGCCAGCCAAATACTTGGTATCATGGTGGTTGAGATAGCACTACGAAGCTTTGCTAAACAAGTATAGAATATTAGATCATGTGCATATAAGTACATAAAAGCCCATTTCCATTCTGGAAAAAAATCACCTGTGCTTGGTTCTCAGTCTTTCCTATTGTCTGTTGCTAATAGATACTTCTTGACAACATGTGCTGATTAAATTTTGAGAAAGACTGAATCGTATAATCTTTTCATAGCTTGTTGATGTGCATTGGTACTTAGGATGCTCACTGTTAATCCATTTCTGGTGCATTGAAGTTTATTCTGCTACTAAACAATAAGCTATTCAAACTCCATAGAGTTTATTATATTGTCAAGACTAGCAATTTGTACAAATTTAGAGCAGTTGAACAAATGTAAAATACCACTATTAATTAAAATATTTCAAATCAAGGAAAGTCTTTTTTTACCATGTGACAGAAGCACAGGCTGAGGGTAATTCATTTTCATACCTATGCTTTTTTGGCTTTTTCTGAGGTGCCACAGATTAGTGATTAGTGATTACATTAAGATTCTGAAAAGGATGCGCTCTCTTTGGAATCATAGAGTCATAGAATAGTTTAGGTTGGAAGGGACCATTACAGGTCATCTAGTCCAACCCACCTGCAGTGAGCAGGGACATCTTCAACTCCATCAGATTGCTCAGACCCCCATCCAAACTGACCTCAAAGGCTTCCAGGGGTGGGGCATCTACCAACTCTCTGGGCAACCTGTGCCAGTGCCTCACCACCCTCACTGTAAAAGAAATCTAAATCTTCCCTCTTTTAGGTCAAAACCATTACCACTTATCGTATGGCAACAGGCCCTATTAAAAAGTTTGTCCCAATCTTTCTTATAAGCCCCCTTTAAGTATTGAAAGACCACAATAAGGTCTCCCTGCAGCCTTCTCTTCTCCAGGCTGAACATTCCCAACACTCTCAGCCTGTCCTCATAGGAGGGGTGTTCCATGCCTTGGACCATTTTTGTGGCCTCCTCTGGACCCACTCCAATAGGTCCATGTCTTTCCTGTGCTGAGAGCTCCAGAGCTGGATGCAGCACTGCAGGTGGGGTCTCACCAGAGTAGAGGGGCAAAATCACCTCCCTCGACCTGCTGGCCACGCTCCTTTTGATGGAGCCCAGGATATGGTTGGCTCTCTGGGCTGTGAGCGCACATTGTCAGCTCATGTCCACCTTTTCATCCACCAGTACCCTCAAGGCCTTCTCTGCAGGGCTGCTCTCAATCCCTTCATCCCCCAGCCTGTATTGATATCAGGGGTTGTCCTGACCCAGGTACAGGACCTTGCACTTAGCCTTGTTGAACCTCATGAGGTTCTCACAGGCCCACCTCTCCAGCTTGTCCAGGTCCTACTGGGTGGCATCCTGTCCCTCTGGCATGTCAACCACACCGCTCAGCTTGGTGTCATCTGCAGTCTTGCCCAGGGTGCACTTGATCCCCCTGTCTTTGTCATTGATGAAGATATTAAACAGTACTGGTCCCAGTACGGACCCCTGAGGGCCACCACTCATCACTGGTCTCCAACGAGACATTGAGCTGTTGACTATTACCCTTTGGATGCAACCATCCAACCCCAGTTCCACATCCACTGAGCAGTCTACCCACAAAATCCATATCTTCCCAGTTTAGAGAGAAGGATGTTGGGGGGGACCATGTCAAAAGCCTTACAGAAGTCCAGGTAGATGAGAATCTGTGGCTCTTCCCTTGTCCACTGATGTAGTCACTCCATCACAGAAGGCCACTAGGTTGGTCAGGCAGGACTTGCCCTTGGTGAAGCCATGCTGGCTGCCTTGAATCACCTCGCTGTCCTCCATGTGCCTTAGCATAGCTTCTAGGAGGATCTGTTCCATGATCTTCCCAGGCACAGAGGCGTGGCTGACAGGTTGGGAGTTCCCAGGGTCCTCCTTTCTACCCTTTGTAAAAATGGGTGCAATGTTTCCCTTTTTCCAGTCACCAGGGACTTCACCACCATGGTGGGCTGACCACCATGACTTTTCAAATATCATGGAGAGTGGCTCGACAACTGCATCAGCCAATTCTGTCAGGACTCTGGGATGCATCATCCTATAGACTTGTGTATATCCAGGTTCCTCAGATGGTCCGAAACTTGGTCTTCTATTACAGAGGGAGGGACTTTGCTCCCCCAGGTCCCTCTTGCAGTCCATACATTTGAGAGGTGGGAAGAGAGGTTGCCAGTGAAGACTGAGGCAAAAAATTGTTGAGTACCTCAGCCTTCTCCTTATTAATTGTTTACCAGTTTACCTGTTGTGTTCATCGGGGGGTACACTTCTTTGACCTTCCTTTTCTGGCTGACATACCTGTAGAAGTCTTATTATTCTTTGCATCCCTTGCCAAGTTCAGCTCCAGCTGCACCTTCGCCTTTCTGACCCCATCCCAACACAGCTGGGCAGTGTCCCTGTACTCTTCCTAGGATATCTGTCCCTGCTTCCACTGCCTGCGCATTTCTTTCTTGCCCTTTAGTTTGACCAGCAGCTCTTGACTCAGCCATGCCTGTCTCTTGCCTTCCTTTCGTTATTTCTTACACCTGGGTTTTGAGAGCTCTTGTGCCCTATGGAAAGTGTCCTTAAAGATCCACCAGGTCTGTTCTGCTCCCTTTTCCCTGAAGGCAGTTTCCCAGGGGCCCTATTGACTAACTCCTTGAACAGCTGGAAGTTTGCTTTCCTAAAATTCAGGGTCCTGACTTCACTCTTCACCTGACTGATAACCCTCCTGATTGTGAACTATCCGCAACAGCTACTGATAAAGTGATTGCAGGTCACACCACATTTCATAAATTACACAGGGAACAAAGATGTCTCTTACATTTTGGGGATGAACATTTTCTAGAATGTTGCACACAATGAATCAACTTCCATTTCATTAAACTGTGTAGTATAAGAAAAAATCTAGCCTTCTAAATTGACGAACATTCAGGGTAAAGAAATAAGAGTTTTCTTGTATCTGTCTTCATTACCCATAAAATACTCCTCTGAGTACTTTTTGTTTGTTTGTGCCGCTTTTTGGAAAAGGTTATCCAGATTATTAAAGCAGCGTGCTTCTCTGGTCATTTTCCACTCAGTAAAATGAGCAAATAATTCCCATAGCACAAGAAAAATCTAGTGGCACAAGGCTGACAGAAGTGGCTAAGCTGATGTCTACCTCTTCTGTTAGTGATCCTTTCCCCGGCACGGGCATAGGAGGAGAGGAGGAAACCTCCCATAAATCCCTCTGCATCTCTCCTCCACTGGGACAGAAGTCCTGCACAGGATGTGGGCTGGGATGTCTGCTCAGATGCCACAGAACCTTGATGGAGAAGCCCTGGCAGAATTCAGAAGCTCCTTGGCAAAACTCTGTCTTTGTTTGAACAACTAAAGATGGTGATTTTCAATTAAAAATCTTTTAATATGCTTTATTTACATATTTTTGTTGGCCATGTTGTCATCAAAGAAATGCATTCTTTCATTCAGTGACTTTGCTACTAGCACTTTGTTCTCATCCTAATGAGCTTTTCTCACATCCTGAGTAAACATGTAGTTTTCTCACATCTTTGAAGAGTGCTGCACTGTCTTTTGTAATGCTGAGCTTGGAACTTTGACCCAAAGTAGCACTTAATATAAAATGAAAATTAGTATGAAGATGAACAAATTGTGTTGGAATTTGCAGGAATTAGAACATCATTGTAAAATTAAATTTCCATTTTGCCATTTTTCATGTAAACAGTTACAAATTACTTGAAAATGGGCTAGATTTTTCCATTTAATTGTTGAGCTCCTGTATCAGAAAAGAACAGTGGCTTTAAATGCTGCAAGACAGAAAGTATAAGAATGTTTTGAATCTTTGATCATCATGTGATGTGGATACTTTGCCTTAATGAGTGGCCCATACACATTTCTAAGTGTGATCTAAAAGAATATCCTTAAAAGCAATAGAATCTGGAAATTGTTATAACTCTGACCTTTCTTATACTTTCATTTAAATTTTTTTTCATAATGCAAACATGATGAGGATTCATATTGCCAAAACATAAGATTTAGCTGATAAGAGCAAATCAATTCATACAAGTACATTTTCTCTCTAAATAAAAGTATTTCTGCTTTCCAAAGATGAATCTGTCACATAGAAATCAATGGTCAGCTAGTGTGAAGGAACTGTGTTAAAATGAACAGAAAGAAAAAAGAACAAAAAAGCAATCAGATTAAAAAACCCTGTCTTACATCAAAAGCCAACCATTTGTAATGTGATACCAGGGATCAACCATGTTCTGAAATAAAGCAAATTATAGATGTCAAAAAATTAACTTGTGATGTTTGTAGGCTAAGGATTCTTTTGTGCAAAATCGTAGAGATTCTGTAGCACTTTTCTGTGTTTACACTGAGCTTTTTTATAACAATCAATTTTCAAGTTACAAGAACTCTTAATCTTCATTTAATTGGACTCAGAAACAAATCTCACACTGAAGTAAACAGGTTTATAAACAGGCACCCAAAATAGATCTGTCAAATTTGACACTGAAATTAAGTTTTTTCCATTTGTTTCCCTTTTGTTTCAGGAGCGGACAAGTTGAGAAATTAGAAGTGGATCCTGGTAAATATTCATTCCCTGATGTGACAAAGATAATCCAAGAAAAGGGACGAATTGGACAGGGACCTATTAGGCTACAACCAGAGAACAATACAGAGACTAAGAAGAGCTGTGTAGATTTTGAAAATAATGAAGATGTTCCTCCCTTAATTTGAATAATTCTTAAATTGTCCCTCTATATGTGGCATGTATGCTTGAGTTGTTTTCATGACCCTATGTGTAAAGTAAGTATAATTTAGCTGAAGTTGGAAATACTATTACATTCTTATCAGTAACTTTGTTATGCCTGTGTTTTCAGCGGCATTTTCTGTTAGTATATTGCTATATAAATTCTTTTTTTCTAGATTATTTACTTATTAAGTCTCAAATCAGAATGGGAGCCATATAAGTCAGACATTGTCGTTCCTTCAAAGAATTTACTGTCTAGCTTGAAATATGACATATTACTGTAGAAAAAGAGAGAAGGAAGAAAGCACTTGTAACAAGATTTATGATTATTCTCACTGAACTGAAGATAAAAATCTCTGTGTATTCCTTCAGTGTTTTCTTTTTCATGAAGGACAACAGTAAAAGAAAAAAATTTTTTCTGGGACTGAGAGACAGTGCTGTAACCTACCATACATCAGTGGATTTTCCAGCATAATGCAGAGCTCCTGGATTCTGGAACTGGTATAACAATGCCTCTCCTTGAAAATTTTGGGAGAGAATAATGCTGAACACAGTATCTCAGATGTGGCACCATGGGGAAGCTGGGATAAATCAGCCAGACCATTCTTGTTCTTCTTTATGCAGCTACTCTAAACCGTTCCATCTTTTTCAGGATCCCTTGAAAATATCAAGGCTAATTTTAGCTGTTGGATGAAATAAGTTTGAGCAGCTGTAATGGGATAAGCTGCTCCTTCCCTACCCTCCAGCCCATTTTTAGCAGCCAGAGACTCCATTATCATATTTTTTTTCCCTCAGCTTCTGGATTGCCCCATGAGTGAAACAGGCAGCATCAAAGAACAAATGTATATTGGGTTACATTAGAATATTACTGCAATTTGGCAAGACCAATTCCCCCCCCACACACACTTTCCTGAGAAAGCAAAGCTCATGCCATTCTTAGCTGTGCTTTTGAATGCCTTGTCTGTTATTTTCACTCTATTTGGCAGAAGAGAAAGGCCACAGAAATACTCAGCTCCCCTAAATTTAGTGAAAACCATCACTGAGTATTAAAAAGGGATTCTCTTGATGCAACTGCTGTTGGGAAGAGAGAACTCAACCATTAGGTGTTCTGCCAGTAGCCACTCAGCTAATCAGCATGTTGGTAACTGGACTCTGTGCATATTATCATTCTTGCCTAGGTGGTAGTTAAAGAAAGTAGGAGTCATGATGGTAGGGCTCTGGGAACCTGAGAGAAAGCTGAAGAGAGTGTGGGAAGTATTTGGGAGATATGGTTAGACCTTGAGTCACTATGGAACCAAAAGATGAATATTAAGAAGAGAGCAGAATTTTGCAGAGGGAGGGTAGCAACAAGTATTTCTGGGTTGGGTGGTTGTTGAAATGAGAAATATGTAGGGGACATATGGCATAAAACCATTGGAAATCAAGCCTCATTAGCTTTATTGTTTACAAAACAGTTGATTTAAGGATATATATGTGCTTTAATGTCTCTTTTGACCTTTCAGTTGGGCAATGAGTATTCAATACTACAGTACATAGGTTTTTTACCAATTTTAAGGCCACTGTTATTTCAAAGAGAAAACTAAAAGAGAAACGCCAACCAAAAACAAAGTTGAGTGACCCACATTACCTTGCTAATGGATTTGAAACTGGTATTCTGCAAAGGAAGACTTCATTTCATCCCACAGAAGGAAAATGCTTCTGATTCAAACCACCTTTTGCTTCTAGCCAGATGGGATAGAGCAAGCAAATTCAACTCAGGAAGAATCAAAGAATATTTTGTGGTTAGATCTTGTTTTCATACTTAAGGTAGAACATTAATAAGCTGCATTTACAACTGAACCACTAAAACTCCACTTAAAATATGTTGTTTAGGTAGCAGTGTAGGTTCAGACAGTGCCCATAATATCCCTCAGCACATAGTCAAGTTCATGATACATTCTTTGAAAGTGATGTATAACTAATTGTGAAAAAACATCATGCAAAAAATTCAGCGGCTAGAAAGAAAACATTGCTACTAAATTCTGGGGTTTTTTAGCCTCCCTAAAGTACTTTATGATTCTCCACAGATGTTTAATGTAAGATAAAGATAAATAGTCTTTCTTAAAGTGTACTGAAGAAAAGCAGAATATATCCATCAATTTAGGCTTGATGGGTTGAACTGATGCATTTTCTTTAGTTGCAATTTGAAATGGTTATAGGATAAAAAAAAGAAGTTTCATACTAATGCTGCATATACTGAGAGCTGAAAAGAAAATTTATGTATGGCAAAGACATAAACCAAAGCTGAATTTGGGCATCGTCTGATCTATTGTAGTATCTTCTTGGATTTTTCTTGTACACTGACTTCGTTTTTCTAATTCCAGAATAAATTATTCCATGATATAAGCCTCTCAGCCCTGAAATCTATTTAATCAGCTCTACTCTGGTAAATGGACTATAAAAACATCAACTTCTTTTGCAATATACCCCTATTCACTATAAATGCCTAATCATGCCAGCTAGCTATGGAAAAGACAGTATTATGTTTTACCTCTTGACGTCACTGAATAGTTATATGCCCATAAGGATGAGTATGGATCATTTTCTGGATTGCATATCAAAATGTCTGCATTTGAGATTGTACAGGGTGTCCGTGCCCAGGCGCTGGCAGGGGGCTGCAGGGTGGGCTCTGTGGGGAGAGGCCGGGGCTGCCCCGTGCCGGACACAGCCGGTCCCAGCCGGTCCCAGCCGGCTCCAACGGCCCCACGGCAGGACACGGCTGAGCCCCTCAGCCAGGCTGGGGGCACCGGCAGGAAAACAGGTTGCAGAAAGGGCCAAAGGCGGCCCAGGCAGGGGAGGAGGAAGCCAAGGAGGGAGCAGCAGCAGAGGGACCCCCAGGCCGCAGCAGCAGCAGGAGGAGGAGGAGGAGGAGGGGCAGGAGGGGCTGCAGGCGCGGAGCAGGGATCCCCTGCAGCCCTGCAGAGACCCCGCTGGAGCAGAGCCCCAGCCTGCAGCCCAGGGAGGGCCCAGGGTTCCTAAAAGTTGGTGCTGTTTTATATAACTGTGTAGCCCTAGTAGGAAAACAGGCAACAGATAATGTAATTTTTAGCAGTCAGATGGGAAATTTATGTTTTGATTCTTTTCCAGTCCACTTCCTTTTTTTTTTGTGTGGAAGTATGAATTTTGCTGACCTTGGGCTGGGTGAAGAGGAAAGGCTCCAGGACCATTTTGAAGATAAAAATTGGTAGATTTTGGCAGCAGATCCAAAACTTTGTTTCCTGTAGTTTTATTGCTTGCTGTGGGGATTTTCTTATGTTTCTAAGACGTGAACACATTGAAGGCCTTCCGCTTGTTCTTCATTCCTTATTTCTGAAAATTTTGTGGAGACAATCCACCTTTCAGACCTTGTTTGGATGAACCTGTCAAGAGTTTCAGAAGGTTGTGGAAAACAGGCATCCACACAGCCTGATTATATAAGGTTATTTCATTTTTTTCACAAGCAGAGAGCTATAAAATTTGACCTCTGCTGTCAAACCAAAGGATAATACAGTTGGACCTTTCCCCATTCCAACTGAGTTCTCTTTTTCACCTGGTTTCTAGTGGATAGATAGATAATGCTCTGTTTTGGGGAAAAAAAGAAAGCTGTATTGAGCTGCAGTTACAACTCATAGGAAAATTAATAGCAGGTACCAAAATATACTTAGAAATTCTGAAGGAAGAATCGTTTCACATGGTACTATAATCTTGGGATCCAGTCTGAAAATGGAGTACATTCTGAGAATCAGCTTCAATAAAATTCTCAGTATGTGTATGTGCTGTGGAGAATACAGGCAGAGGCTGATCACATAGTGCACAAGCACAGGATGATACCAGTGGCCCACAGGAGCATAAACACACATCATAAAGTATCAATAACTGGTCACTAAATTAATGCAACCTTGAGAAAAGAAGATATAAGGAAAAGGACAAAGAACATACAGCCAACATAGATAAAATATACCCTGTATAGTGAAAGTGCAAAGAAGGTGACGAATAAGAGTCGTAGCCCCCACAAGAAAAAGGAAGAGCAAAGAAGGAAGAATAGCACCAGCATTGTCTCCCCCAGTGAAGGACATGACAGCTGATCAAAGCCACTGTGCATCTGCAGCAGGTTGCTCCAATCTACAGCAGAAAAAAAAAGTGCTGCTTTTTGATTTGCCACTTGCCTTGTTCAGCCTCTGCAAACTCAGCAATTGTATGTACAGCATTGCCTCTTACTATGTAATTGGGTTAAGTAGATTAAAATTTCAGAGAGTGCTCTGTGTGTGTGTGTGTGTGTGTGTATGCATTGTGATATTTCACCTCTAACCAGACAACTGGGTGATTTTAAGCAGTATGCAGTGGATGGATCCATTCATTGTCCAGTAGATAGAAGATGGATGGGGTTAATGACAAATTCTAGCAGTGCTGAGAGTAAAGAGGGTGTACAATGGCTCAGGAAGGCCCGTGAATTTGCCACAAAATCTCCCCCTTGCTCTAAAACCCGGTGATGGGATGTAAGTTTTGGATTTGCACAGTCAGAACAAGAGAGTTTTGTTGTTGATGCACAAGACAGAAGGAGTCCAGTTCCTCCCAGAGCTAAGTTGATTCAGTTAGGTCAAAAAAACCCCAAAAGCAGAAGAGAATCTGTTACACTATTACAGTGTTAAGCTATATTGCATTTACAATTACAGCTGTATTGCAGAACGACATGCACTAAAATAACAAAGCCTGATTCAAAACTGCCTTTTGTTTTACAGTCTTAGATGCTCAGTGTGGATATCTGAATATACCCAGTATGGGTAACAGTATTGGACGTGCAAAATGTGCTTTCCCACTGCATGTTTCAAATGATAATTCCCATAAGGGCAAGCTGGTTAGTAGCAAACACTTTTCTTACTGGTCAATAAATAGTGAAAGCAAGCTGTATAGTAGCCTGAGCATTCTTTTTCTGAACAGTTGCTAAAAAACAGGAGTTAGCTGTCAAAGACCGACTGCGTTTGTAACTGTACTTCACCCAAACAAAATCACAGAATCACAGAATGATTGAGGTTGGACAAGACCTGTGGAGGTCATCTGGTCCAACCCCCCTGCTCAAGCAGGGCTACCTAAAGCCATTTGCCCAGGACCATGTTCAGATGGCTTTGGAATATCTCCAGGGATTAGAGACTCTACAACCTCCCCGGGCCAGTGCTTAGCCACCCTCACAGTAAAAAAATGTTTCCTGATGTTCAGAGGGAACCTCCTGTGTGCCTCTTGCCCTGGCACTGGGCACCACTGAAAAGAGCCTGGCTCCATCCTGCTATGCAACCCCCTCTTCAGGTATTTACATATATTGATAAGATCCCCCTGAGCCTCCTTTTCTCCAGGAGGACCAGTCCCAGCTCTCTCAGCCTTTCCTCGTAGGAGAGATGCTCCAGTCCCTTCATCATCTTCGTGGTCTTTGATGGACTCTCTCCAGTACGTCCATGTCTCTCTTGTATTGAGTAGCCCAGAACTGGACACAGTTCTGAACTTTATGAAACTTTATATGAATTTATAAACTTTATGAATCGTACTTTCAGAGGGTAGCATTTATTGCTAAGCTTTTGACTTACCTGCCAGGCTCTTTCCTTTAAAATTTACCATTATTAATACCATTCTCTGCATGGAGGTGAAATCTACAACATGAAATATAAGACACTGACAAATTACTGTGATGGCTCAGATCTCAGCTGGACTGCCATGAGGCCATAGTCAGAGGTGACCTTTAGAAGGACTTGTGGCAGAGAGGTGGCAATAGAGAAAAACACTTGCGTAACAGGTATCAAGTATTTGCCTGCAGGGCTAATACAGATATAATATCCATACACTGCGTGGGGCTTGTCGAAAGCAGCTTTTCACACAAAGATGTAATTGCTTTTGTGTCTGAAAACTAATCATAGCAGCTGACATCCATCCACCAGCCTAATTATATGTGCTCCCTTTGTAGGGTGAGGAACTTTGTCATGAGGCCAACCAATCGCTGACTTGGATTGAGAGAGGACTTCTTTTCAACGGTATCTTGTGCTAGTGGACAAGGCAGAGGGGAAGGCCAGAGTGCCAGATCTCTGGGCACAAAAGACCAGGTGGATGGATAGTAAATGACTGGAGTCATAGCACAACCCTTTCCCCCACCCACCAGCACATGTCCTGTTAGTCACTGTTTAATTATAAATTATTTGAGAATGAATGTATTTCTTCTGTTATAGAGTCATCTGCAGCATGTTGAAATATATTGTTCTTATTCGCACCACCTGAGCGATACTGACTTAGTATACAACTGTCTTCTTCCACTTATACAGCCAGGCAGAGTAAAAGCTCAGTGAAGCTGAAAACTGGGAAAGCAACATATAAATTCATAAGGACATACGGTATGACACAATTTAGAAAACAGTGTTTACTCTGAGAGCGGCAGTTTATGTTTTACATTTTAAAAAGCAGAAATGACCAATAGCAGTAGTGCTGCTCTTAATTGCACAGTCTTGCACTGGAACTATCTAATAATCAACTGGGATCTCTCTGAGCCAGGTTCTGTACGAAATGTTCCTGCGTCAAACCTGTCCCAGTCAAAACAGTATGAGAACCACAGAGTACATCAGGCCTCAAAACTGCTTATTGCATTGGTTTCAGAATTGCCATGAATTAGCTGAGATGTTTTTAAAACTCTTTGAAATTAGAAGGAGCCAGGACGGGAGATAATGTCACCCACTTTCCCAGCCATTAGAGATGCCACTTCTGCTCCTTGTTTCCTTTAACATAAAGTCAGTTAGACAGGCTGGATGTAGTCTCTTCAGCCTTTCCTTCTTACAGTCCCTTCCTACAGACAGCAACAACCACACCTTTCCAAAGAGCAGAATCTCTAACAGAAAGCTTCCATGAAAGCCACACATTCATTTAAAGAAATTCTACCCCTACAGCTCCTCTATAGAAAATCCCAGACTTGGTGGGAATTGGCCAGGGATCAAAAGTTAAAAGTCCATGCATTTAAGGAGATGGTATAATACAGGACCAGCCTGACTAGATACTACTTTGTCTAGATATTAGCATAATAGTTTGCCCTTGGATGAGTTTGAATCTGCACACAGTGACAAATTTTCCATAGAGAGAACTCTATGGAGATATCTCAACCTATAAGAGGCTTTTCTCCTCTTTGCCAACAGCTTTTATAGCATGAAGCACAGGAAAATCATAATAACCAAGTCCACACTGGGAGCTGTACTGATGTTACTGGAAATACCACTTTCAGTGCAGTGCAGCCTTAGTGTCTGGGGAAAAAAATCTCTGAAGTTATAGTATGCATCATATGAACAGAAGCACTTAAAAGCTCCACGACTCTAAACTGTAAGCATCTTTCTCCTCAGAAACTTGACAGAAAATATGTGGATAGAAGGGGAGACTGGTGAACATTTGGTTGGAAAGATGTGAGCTGTGGCTATGCTTTGACCCTTGTTTTTGTGCTCTCAGTGCTAACTAACCATCTGCAAGTCTACCAGCAGCATAATTATGCCTGTTTTACAGTGTACATAAATTAGTGTTGGCTCCTCTGGTTTTGCAACAAGGCAGGCAGCCATCTGACTTTTTAATTAAGGATTTCACTGAGATTGATAACAAAATTCCAATATGCTTCCATATTTAAATGAAAGTGCATCGGCAGTATAAAATTTTCAAAGGGAAAACATCCACAGAGATTCATCAGTCACCTATGAAGTATAGCTGAAGTGAAGCTGACATCAGCTATGAAAGAAATCCAAGCTGCCTGATTTTCCTGTACAGAACTCCATTCTGCAGTGGAAAACCTCTAAGGGAATCAAGTCCATTTTTTTCACTCATTTTATTTTAATTCCCATGAACCTGAGACTTTGTACTGGACTTCTGAACATTTCAAGATGCTGGTATCCTGCATCATTTTCGGAACTTCCTGTGTGCTTATGCTCAGCTTCTAGTTACAGCCTCGGATATTTAAATGCTTAAAAAAATATCACCCTCCCTTATGTCTATAGTAAAAGCTGTATTTGTCTCACTAAAATTATCTTTCATTATTCTAAATAAAATTATATGCCTGTTTAAATATATGCCTACCATTTAGCTCAGTCTGCCAATTCATGCATGAAACTAAGTCACTGTCAAGCATTCTTAAAACTTTTCCAAGTGTGTCTCCAGTACAGATCTATAGTATTTTAGATCAATCAATTAAACTTCTTCAGTTTCCTTCCCACAAATCTTGAGATTGTCTGAACGTTCTCAAAGTAGTAGTGAAGTGTCAAAGGCTCTTGAGACATGTTAATGTGTACCTTATAGATGTGAATGTGTAGTCAGATTACTTTGTGTTAACTGTGCTGGTGTGATTTCTGTGGGGCTAAGGTAATTTCTCACACTTTATCAGCTGTGATGAGACACATAATTACATGCCTGTGATCTGTAAAGCAAATTCTCCCTCTTTTATCAGTGTTCGACAGTGGATGCTTAACAACCTGGTTAATCAAAACCAGATTATACTGCTAGGATTAATGAGGCATTAAAAGGGTTTCAAAGGGACTACTTAGTTTAATATTTACTCGTAAGTAGTAGAGAAATGTTTAGCATGGAAGTCGTTCAGTCAGATGAATTTGCCTGGTCAACTCAACCCTGATATCTCATCATTGAAAATCTTAGACCTAGTTCATGTTCTCTCGACAGACAAAAAGCTCTTTCTTCTTTCCCATTGTATTAAGGACAGCTGGCAAAAATGACCATTTCAATCAGCTTGTGACTGAAGTAAAAGAAACTTTATTATTGAGAATAAGCTGGATATAATATCCAGCTGAATCACAAGATGGAAGCAAATTATTACATGTAGTTAAGAGACAGAGAAGTCTGTCTTTTATATGAGGTACTGAATTAGTTTCAGCACCTGCTAGGTGTCAAGATATCAGACCTAAAATTTATTACTGGGCCCTTGAATCAGGAAAACAGTGCATACTTTGGTCAGACAGACCGAGAGTCCACGTTTCCCTCCCTGGCTGTAAAGACTTCATGTGGTATTCTTTGACCTGGAGCTATTCTCAGATTGGGAAGGAGGATCCAGAATATTGGCAGTCTGTCCAAGGAATGAACACCTGTGTATAAACACACGTATAATATTCTCCCCACTGCCTGTGCTGCAAAATGGCCTCACTGTTTCCGTACTTCCTTGTGCATACTGCCGCATGATAATGGGTCTTTTCAGGTGGTTCTAGGAATCTATTGCCTGACATTGCAAACAAGGGCACAGCAAATGGAGACAAGCAGGACACCCACTTCAAAAGTACTGTCCAGTTCTGAACTAAAACAGACTCTACCATCCATTTCCAGGCTACTGTTGCTTGTGAATGTGGTGCTGTTTTGTATCTTTCACACTGATTTTAGAGTTCTAGTTTTATGTTCATAGGAACTTGCCATTTGCTTTTGCCAAAGGAATTTGAGTAAACAGCTTGATGTGCAAAGTAACTCTCAAATTCTGCATATAGCATGGTTAATTGTCAGGATCAGAGTCACTTAAGGTAAAATGCCTTTGCAATAAGAAAACCCCGGCACTCAGATCCACAGGTCTTTTGCTCCAGGACCCCATACATCATACCCTGCAGTTTCCCAGAAAGGTCTGAACTTTACTGTTTTATCCAGTCTCTACTAGCTTCCTGAGGAGGCATGGAAGCTTCCCACACATAGCTCAGCTTCATTGATATTGAAATTATTGGTGAACCAAGAGTCAAAAGTGGGAAAAGATATCCTCATTTGATGGGTGAACATATGAAGAATCTTACATAAAGTGACATACCTCAGTCACTCGATGCAACAGTGACAGAGCTGATGATATAATTCAAAAGCCCATCACTTGAGGACAGGAGGCACGAATACACTGAAAATTTCTTATGCCATTGCCTACAGCAGCAGATGTAAGGAAGGCCAGATGAAGCCAAATCAGAAGTCCATTTAGCCCAAGATGTGGCTCAGTACCAAGCAGGACATTCTATAGATCAGCAAAATGCAACAAATGGCAACGTACCCACCACTCTGGAGGGCTATGTGTGACTGCCCCTCCGCACCCGTTAACCTTCTAGGGGAGGCAGGACTGAGACTGAGGTTCTTTTCCACGCTCCAGTCTAGCCCAGTCCCTTCTTCCCCCTCATTCTGGGGGAGGCAAAATTCGATTTTGCATACCCTGCTGGGAAGTAATGACCCTATTCCATATAAGAAATATGGAAAATAGTGATCCTTCCCTGATACAATCTCAGGAAGTCAGCAACTGTAGGATATTCTGACCTAGGGGCTAACATGCAATTATCTTTGATGGGAGACTCCTCCGTGAATCTGTGTAGTCATTATTTCTCCCTAACTGTGCTTATAAACCTCTATTCTGTATCCTGTGGCTGCAAGCTTTGTGCTTTAATTATGCATCTTTTAAATATTGATCTTTCTTTATTTTAAACCTATCAACATTTCCTTGGGGATTCCTAGTTCCTTTGATTCTCCCTGTCATCTTTGGCAGAACCTTTTCTGCTTCTCTTACATCCAGGAATGACCAGGACAATATACAAGAAGTGAGTGTTCTGTGGTTTTACACAGCAGCGCGTTGTCTTGCTTTTCTACAGATTCTTAATGGTCTCTTATATTTTGAATACTGTCAAGCAGTGAGTCCACATATTTATAAAACTATCTACAGGGAGCTCAAATTTTATTTCCTGAGTTTCAGTAGCTAGACAAGAACCTGCCACTAGATACTGACAGATCAAGCTGGTTTAGGTATAGTTATTTTCCCCTTTGTATTTAAAGACATTGAATCATTGTTTCGTTCAATCACCCAGCCACTTGGGATTTTCAGAAATTTTCAGGCAGTTTGAGATATGACTACTGCAAGTCATTTTATCACCTCAAATTTTATTTTAGCAAATACTGTCACCTCATTATTCATCTCTTTTTCTGGACCATTAGAGAAGATGTTGAACAGCTCAGCTTTGAGCACTGGTCTCTCTGGGGATCCACAGAAAACCCTCCATTGTGAAAACTGACCATTTATTCCTACTCTGTTTCCTGTCTTTAAGAAATTCTTAATCCTTGAGGTGGCCTTCTTTATTATACCATGACAGTTTAGTTCCCTTCCTAATCTGTCAACCTTGTCAAAATTTTTTTGAAAAACTGAGTGCATTATATTAACTAGAGCATCCTTTTCCACATGCTCACTGAAAATATTTCTATTTGAGTTCAAATATTGACAATAAGACTTAAAAGTGACTAGTGATTTCAGTTGCTTCCATTTTTAGTATCTAATCTGAGGTGCCTTTAGAAAACAATGATTTTTCACTTTTCCAATAAGTGCTGAGCCCCTACCTTTAGTTATTCACTTGGAGGAGTTTAAACTCAAACATGGGTTCATCAGTTCCTGCTTAAAAATTTGGTTTGGCTATGCGGAAATACACAAATAGACAGCAGAATACAGCGCATTCCGACATGCCTGAATACAGGCACTTCTGATTATGCTGAGGACAGAAGCGGGTCACAAAACAAAATGGCAAGGAATTTCAAAAACATGCCTCTCCAAAAACACAAAACAACCACTTCTTACTTCCCATTCAGCTTTTGGCAAATTAGGTAAGTTAAATGCACAAGAGTTTTTTTCCCATGCAGGCAGATAGGATGGAAAAAGATGCTACCACTTGCAGAGAAAGCAGAGGGGACAGCTAGAGCCCTCCCCACTTCTGGACTGGAGTTGAGGAAGAGACAGAAGATGCTGAGATGCCAAAGGCACCAAAGTGCAAAAATCCTTCAAGCACTTTTGTCCGTGTCACTTCCTGACAGTAAATTGCTGGGACCTTTGGAGGCAGGTGCCAGGCACCCGCCATCTTCACTTCCACAACAATCTGGCTGTAAAATGTTTTCCAGAAACGTAATTTTCAATTGGAAGGTCATTCCAGCAGAAAAATTCTCCAACAGCTAGCAATGCAAATTTTTACTTTTACCTTTAGAAACCCATTTCCAAATTCCTTTTTAAATTTTTTTTCAAAGGTATGAACTCTTATGCTACACTAGAGTTGGAAAGAGCTGAATGTTGCCTTGTTCCCTTTGGACTTGAAAGAACATATCATTTGCATGTCAATAGCCTTTAGTAGATCCACTTTGTACATCATTTGCATGCCTTTCACTGTATGACAATTAATGAATCTGCATATGATGTATCTTTCTGGGAAATGGTAAGAGGTCAGTGAGAAGCTTTACCATATTCATCATATTCATTGGCATTTCAGGGAGAAGCAATTACAGTGGCTCCACTAAATATATTATGGCACTCTGTCAGGGGATTCAGACCTTGACAGTTTACCCTTGGATATTCTGATAGTATAATATAGAAATATGGCAGACCATAAAAAATGCAAGAGTTTTTTATACCTTAGTCAAAAAACTCATTGTGAATTCCATTGTAAAGAATTTTGGAGTGAAGCATGACTTGGGAGTCTAAATATAGCCTTTCAAATGGCAGTAGCAAATACATCAATGAACCTAAGAACATGAGTCAGGAGAATGAGTTGTGGTCTGAATACAGGATTTGCAAACAGGTGCTAATTCTTCCCCTAATTCCTTATAAACTGGAGTAGTTTTTATTGGTCTCCTCCTTCATTCTGGCATTTCAAAACAAGAAAGTCTGTGCAGTCAAGAATCCAACTGCATCTCCATGCATAGGCGTTGAAACCTTATAAACAAGGTCTAATATGAATTCTTGCAGCACCTATGCATATAAATCCACTGAAACACCACTAACTGATGCTAAGGTTGTATGTATCAAACCCTGCACAAGTGGGGGAAGAAGAGAAGAGAAGAAGAGAGAGAAGAGAAGAGAAGAGAAGAGAAGAGAAGAGAAGAGAAGAGAAGAGAAGAGAAGAGAAGAGAAGAGAAGAGAAGAGAAGAGAAGAGAAGAGAAGAGAAGAGAAGAGAAAATATTTCAGTTGGAAGGGACCTACAATGATCATCTAGTCCAACTGCCTGACCACTTCAGGGCTAACCAAAAGCTAAAGCATGTTATTACAGGCATTGTCCAAATGCCTCTTAAACACTGACAGGCTTTAGGCATCGACCACCTCTCTAGGAAGCCTGTTCCTGTGTTTGACCACCCTCTTGGTAAAGAAATGCTTTCTAATGTCAAGTCTGAACCTCCCATGACGCAGGTTTAAACTGTTACCATGTGTCCTATCACTGGATGCCAGGGAGAAGAGATCAGCACCTTCCTCTCCTCTTCCCCTCCTCAGACAGCTGTAGAGAGCAATGAGGTGGCCCCTCAGCCTCCTTTTCTCCAAACTAGACAAACCCAGGGTCCTTAGCCGCTCCTCATAGGACATGCCTTCCAGCCCTTTCACCAGCTTTGTTGCCAAGCTCTGGTTGCAAAAGAAAATGACCTTCATTCCCTTTCACAGATTTGCTTAGAGTTTAATTGAGGACAGCAGCTTTACCCTGTGCCAGTTTAGAGAAACAGAGTCCAGCCTGGGGAAGAGAATTCAACACTTCTATGAGGTTGATCTTGGCCCGTGTTTTCTGTCATACCTCAAAAGTTGCTCAATCCAACAGAGGCAATGCCAGCTAGTGTCCCTCCTCACATGTAGTCCTTCTCATCCATGACTTGGTGACACATGCATTTTCCTCCACCATGCTTCAAACAAGCAACACCCTAATGACTGGTATGGCTGTGGCTATCTGCCGGCTCAGTTCTATTGCCTTAGTCCTCACATTGCCCACCAAGTGATTAATTTAACCTTTAATACGGCCTAAGAAGGAGAGGACTGTTGACTTTTCTTTCTCCTACAGGACACTCTCTCCTTCTCCTGCCTTATCTACCCAATCAGTAGTGCTGCTGGAGGCCCTGTTTCTGTCACCACCACCCTTCAGGCCTGTGCAGGACGGCGTTGCTTGCAGAGCTCCAGGCGTTGCATAGGATGGCACCTGTGCAGAGCTGACTGCAGGATGGGGGCTCAGGCTCTGCCTTACTGCTGCTCCAGCCTAATTCCTGGTGTCGTTTTCAGATTCAGACAACGTGGCCTTGCTAAAAATTTTGTCCTCTTTGCCTGTATTTCATTTTTCTTTTTTCTTTTCTTTTCTTTTTTCTTTTCTTTTCTTTTCTTTTCTTTTCTTTTCTTTTCTTTTCTTTTCTTTTCTTTTCTTTTCTTTTCTTTTCTTTTCTTTTCTTTTCTTTTCTTTTCTTTTCTTTTCTTTTCTTTTCTTTTCTTTTCTTTTCTTTTCTTTTCTTTTCTTTTCTTTTCTTTTCTTTTCTTTTCTTTTCTTTTCTTTTCTTTTCTTTTCTTTTCTTTTCTTTTCTTTTCTTTTCTTTTCTTTTCTTTTCTTTTCTTTTCTTTTCTTTTCTTTTCTTTTCTTTTCTTTTCTTTTCTTTTCTTTTCTTTTCTTTTCTTTTCTTTTCTTTTCTTTTCTTTTCTTTTCTTTTCTTTTCTTTTCTTTTCTTTTCTTTTCTTTTCTTTTCTTTTCTTTTCTTTTCTTTTCTTTTCTTTTCTTTTCTTTTCTTTTCTTTTCTTTTCTTTTCTTTTCTTTTCTTTTCTTTTCTTTTCTTTTCTTTTCTTTTCTTTTCTTTTCTTTTCTTTTCTTTTCTTTTCTTTTCTTTTCTTTTCTTTTCTTTTCTTTTCTTTTCTTTTCTTTTCTTTTCTTTTCTTTTCTTTTCTTTTCTTTTCTTTTCTTTTCTTTTCTTTTCTTTTCTTTTCTTTTCTTTTCTTTTCTTTTCTTTTCTTTTCTTTTCTTTTCTTTTCTTTTCTTTTCTTTTCTTTTCTTTTCTTTTCTTTTCTTTTCTTTTCTTTTCTTTTCTTTTCTTTTCTTTTCTTTTCTTTTCTTTTCTTTTCTTTTCTTTTCTTTTCTTTTCTTTTCTTTTCTTTTCTTTTCTTTTCTTTTCTTTTCTTTTCTTTTCTTTTCTTTTCTTTTCTTTTCTTTTCTTTTCTTTTCTTTTCTTTTCTTTTCTTTTCTTTTCTTTTCTTTNGAGAAGAGAAGAGAAAATATTTCAGTTGGAAGGGACCTACAATGATCATCTAGTCCAACTGCCTGACCACTTCAGGGCTAACCAAAAGCTAAAGCATGTTATTACAGGCATTGTCCAAATGCCTCTTAAACACTGACAGGCTTTAGGCATCGACCACCTCTCTAGGAAGCCTGTTCCTGTGTTTGACCACCCTCTTGGTAAAGAAATGCTTTCTAATGTCAAGTCTGAACCTCCCATGACGCAGGTTTAAACTGTTACCATGTGTCCTATCACTGGATGCCAGGGAGAAGAGATCAGCACCTCCCTCCCCTCTTCCCCTCCTCAGACAGCTGTAGAGAGCAATGAGGTGGCCCCTCAGCCTCCTTTTCTCCAAACTAGACAAACCCAGGGTCCTTAGCCGCTCCTCATAGGACATGCCTTCCAGCCCTTTCACCAGCTTTGTTGCCAAGCTCTGGTTGCAAAAGAAAATGACCTTCATTCCCTTTCACAGATTTGCTTAGAGTTTAATTGAGGACAGCAGCTTTACCCTGTGCCAGTTTAGAGAAACAGAGTCCAGCCTGGGGAAGAGAATTCAACACTTCTATGAGGTTGATCTTGGCCCGTGTTTTCTGTCATACCTCAAAAGTTGCTCAATCCAACAGAGGCAATGCCAGCTAGTGTCCCTCCTCACATGTAGTCCTTCTCATCCATGACTTGGTGACACATGCATTTTCCTCCACCATGCTTCAAACAAGCAACACCCTAATGACTGGTATGGCTGTGGCTATCTGCCGGCTCAGTTCTATTGCCTTAGTCCTCACATTGCCCACCAAGTGATTAATTTAACCTTTAATACGGCCTAAGAAGGAGAGGACTGTTGACTTTTCTTTCTCCTACAGGACACTCTCTCCTTCTCCTGCCTTATCTACCCAATCAGTAGTGCTGCTGGAGGCCCTGTTTCTGTCACCACCACCCTTCAGGCCTGTGCAGGACGGCGTTGCTTGCAGAGCTCCAGGCGTTGCATAGGATGGCACCTGTGCAGAGCTGACTGCAGGATGGGGGCTCAGGCTCTGCCTTACTGCTGCTCCAGCCTAATTCCTGGTGTCGTTTTCAGATTCAGACAACGTGGCCTTGCTAAAAATTTTGTCCTCTTTGCCTGTATTTCATTTTTCTTTTTTCTTTTCTTTTCTTTTTTCTTTTCTTTTCTTTTCTTTTCTTTTCTTTTCTTTTCTTTTCTTTTCTTTTCTTTTCTTTTCTTTTCTTTTCTTTTCTTTTCTTTTCTTTTCTTTTCTTTTCTTTTCTTTTCTTTTCTTTTCTTTTTCCTTTTCTTTTTCCTTTTCCTTTTCTTTTTCCTTTTCCTTTTCTTTTCTTTTCTTTTCCTTTTCTTATTTTTTAGCTTGACATGTACCCTGCAGCTTCCAGAAATCTCATACCTGCCTCTTTCTCATCAGGGACTTCTATAATCCTCACAGCATTGATGGAATTACCTGGTCATGGTCCTCACTCCCTCTGCTTCCTGTTTCAAAGTGGGAACATGTGGGTTATAAAGCAACAGCATTCCTGCCTGCAGTGGTGATAATAGAGGGTGCTGTAGTACCCATACTATGGCTGTCTGACAAATTCACAGTTTCCACTGAAAGTTTTCCCAGTTTGTTTTTAGATAAAATGTAGCTGAATTTGCAAAATTACTGAAAAGCAGAGGGTTTGCGTGGAATGAAAATTGTGCCAACAGTTTAACAGGCTGCTTCTGAAGGCATGGCTCTTCATTTATTTGCCCTCTAAGTCCGTGTTTCTGGTACAAACTCAGCTCTCTTCTGATTATGAACTTGCTTCAGTTTTTCCTAGTTGTAGGACGTTATGTTTCATTGGCAGAAGGACCTTTTTTATTAATTTGTTTTCCTTGGTATTTTTTGCTGTTTCTGGGATGAAGCTTATGCTCTCTACAGACAGTGGTGGGTCTGGGATCAAGACAAGGTGTTGTACATGCTAAGAGACAGTTTGATATCAAATATGTCAGCGGAGTGCCAAAGCACATAAACGTTATGGTCCAGGAAGTGCTGGCTCCTACCCTGGGGATCCTATAATCTAAGGACTTTGTTACTTGGGAAAAGTGACTGCATGTAATCTGCAAATTGATGTCATCCTTGTTACTCCATGCAAAATGTCATCTAGAGAGTTGAATACAGGCTGTGTCTGAAGCACATTGCTTGATAGTCAGCACAGAGTAGTTACTGAACTCACTGCATAAATTACTGGGAAGTAACATTTTATAGGCAAGACAGGGAAAAAGAGATTTAAAAAATAAAATATGGTCAGAATGTCACTTTCTTAAGAGAATCAACATCAATCCCTGCCCCACGTCCAGCTTCAGAGCAAATCATGACTTTTCCAGAGAACAGATGAATGTGGATTATCTCACCTAAATTTAAGCAATGGACTGGGGTCCCTCATGGTCAATGGAAAGACAAAGGAACTTCCAGAAAGTTTCTCTCTAGGGTGAGTGGGCTTCTAACCTAGACACTTTGATGTGACTATATGCCTAACTTCTTATGCAGACAAACCCAAATATTGTGTAACTGAATTTTGTCTGGTATCTCCACACCATCTTTCCCATCATATAAAGTCTGCTATGAAAATGCTGGAGATATCCATGCTGCACCCTGTGGCCAAAGAGAAAATCATTTTGAAGGAAACAATTTTTCCAGGATCTTGTTACAATTACAAAATGAACAGAAATGCATCAACTTTCTGCATCTCCTTCTGACATTTCTATGTTTAGCAAGCCGCATTCTAATGCAGAAAAATGCTGATTATTATTCTTCCCCACCCACGACCTTATAACCTTGCACCAGGAGGAAAGATGAGCCAACACTGGAACATGACCTAGAAAACATTTACTTGCATTTATAGGTCCAGCAAAGGAAAGTTTTATAATCAACACAACAGTGTTTCTCTGCATCCAGACATTTTTCCTCTATATTTAAAAATACACTTCCAGGCTAACATTCATTATGAGAACTTTGCTGTTTGAGTCATAGCCAAGTCGTTCAAGGGACTGAAACTTAAAAAGACAGACCTCCATGACCTGTTTGGTTCTGATACTACGTTTGTTTTGGGATTGTGCATTTGAAGAACAGATTGTACCTCATTGGAAGGACTGGATTTGATCATCCTTGGGGGAAAAAACTGGCATCTTCTACAAAAGTGCAGAGAACAAAATTAAGGGAGAATGGAGGATCTTGCTAGAGATGATCCTGACAGCCGGGAGGACAGCTGGAGCAATTATAGGAGGCCCTTCCTTTAGACATGCAGAGGATGAGGATGCACAGAAAGGTTGAAGGTAAGTAGGAGGAGGGGACTTGTGGGGAGTTGGGTGTTAGCAACATCCAGCTGGCTTATGCTGGATTTCATAAGTAGGATGCAGTTTTGATCAAACATTCGTGGCTTCTCACAAGCCTCCCACTGCAGTATCCATAGCATCACACTCCAATGACGACAGCCAGCCGGCTGTTTGGGGCTTGAATGAGTGTCCATATAGGAGAGGTGAGGAAAGTCTGCAGCATCCTGGGCACTTGTTTGCTGAGTTTGGGCTGGTGCTAATGGAGGGAGCCTGACAGTGGGTGCCTCATCCTGAGCTTTTCAGGCAGTGGGAATCAGCTGGCGAGTGACACCAGAAGGCTGAAGGCAAGCAATCCATAGCATGTGGTACTCAGCCATTCCTAACATCCCTAGTTCTTTGATAAGAAGGGAGGATTTGCACGACTTTTTGGTCATTAGCTCATAGGAAACAAACCTTTGCTTGTTAAATGCGTGACATCAGTTGTTTGTACATGCATCTAATTAGCATGGGATTTGGAGACATCTCTAGGGGGAGCCAGAGGGTAGAGAAGGCATTACATTCTGCTTGTTTGTCACTTTTTCTTTGTCAAAACCATGTCATTGACATTAAAAGCCTTGTTAGCCAGAGCCTGACTTTCTGACATGCAAAACTACATCCCTTTGAAACTAAGCTGTCTGGATTATGTAAGACCCAAGACACATTTCTTCCGGCCTTGCAATGGATTAGTTGCTCTTACAAGCTCAGTGAACGCTGACATCTTTTTGTTTGATAGCTCTGCATATTCATTGCTGAGCAAACTGAGATCCCACTTTCTTTACCCTCTGGGTGTATTGCCAAGGTACAGTCAAGCAGCAAAGCATTCCAGTCAGGTATTTTATGGAAGAATTTGAATTCGTTTATATCTTCCATGTATTCAGCCCGATTCATCCTTGTTAGCTTAAAATCCCCAGCAGTCTTTAAACTGGACATGTGTAAGCATTCCATTTTAACTGAAGACCTATATTTTTCAAGTGTCTCTTCCTACCTCAGCCAAATTTTACTTACATGAAAAGTGCTCTCAACAATCAGCTCCTTGAATAGGCTGCAGCATATCCTAAGAGCTCTCCTGCAGAATTGCCATGCACAGTGCAGTTTCATGTCATGCCTATGTGTGACCTACGCAAGGTCACTTCACTAGTTTGTCCGTCCTGTGTCAGCCATGTCTCAGTATCTTCTAAGGATGGACTGTCAGATACGTGCATTACCATAACTGAGTCTTACACAAGTAGGTTTTGCAACCTCTTTTCTGCTGGGAAACTCTAAAGGGAGTTCACTGCCATTGAGAGCAGCTATTGCAAGTACTGATAGTTGCTTTTGCACAGGAGCCAGGAGAGGAGTGTACAGAGGAGCTAGATCAGGAACATGGAAAAGGGCACTTCAAAATGCCGGTCATCTTTGAGAACACAGAGATGAAGGTCATCCAGGAAACCGAGAGGAGAAAATGTACTGTGAAAAATGCATCAGGAAGACCCAGATATGCTTGCAGAAGTTGTTCATAGGGTGGTTGTAGCCAGAGGGGCCATTGCATGTAAAGGACGGGCACTTTGCAAACAGGTCATATGAGGAGATCCCACAATCAGTGCATCATTGATAACATACCTTCCAGCAGCTTCTGTCTGTGGATCCGCAGGTGCAGTCAGATAGCATTAATTTAATCTCAGGCTCTCTGGAAGTAAGGCTGATTTACTTCACTCCTGTCCACATGCTTATTCTAGTGCAAAGTGGGGCAGAACATCACCATGACTGTGAGGTTTTGCTTCCTTTGGATCAGACTCAGAAGATGGTGGGAAGTAAAACAGCAAAAATCAGCAAGCCTAAAGGAGCTCAGGAGCAGTGTGGTTATGGCTGATACCATGTATTTGGGTGATGTGAAAGGCAGAGGTGACATTTCACCTACTGACATCAGTAAAAACTTTCAATGACACCAATGATCCTCCAGCTCACTGCAATTATTGTGCTAGCTCCAGATGTCTGGTTAGCACCAAATTGCTGAGCAAATAAAAAGCCACAAAATATAAAGATAAATGAATGGAATATCAAGCACTCCAGAGACAAGGAATACCAAAAGATATGGTTCTCCTCAGAAAATCAGCTCTTCTCTAGTGCGCACACCTGACAGTCTTTATTCAGTCTTTTTTGTCTTTATATAGAAAAAGAGAGAGAATGAATGTATGTATAATTAAAAGATAGGACTGAAATGAACCATCATAACTGTAGGAATTCCTGATTTTTTATGTGCCTAAAATATCCTCTTCGGATAATACTTGTGTTAATCTTATTTTTATTTTCAATTTATTTAATTCTGAAAAATTATTTAAGCTCCAGAGATGCCTTGAAAGAAATCACAGACAATTATTTGCTCCTGCTTAATATTCAGAAGAAAGAGAAAAGAAGCCGTTAAAACTATCCATGGTCTGTGCCAGAGCTCCAAATGTCTTCTCTGAAAACTAATTACATCTTGGCATATGGAGTCCTGGCAAAAACGTTGCAATAAAAAGAGAGGACAAGAAAAGAACTAATTCTCTCCATTTAAAAAATAGCTTGTAGAGCAAAACTCCTTGGTCTCCTGCTGCTTGCAAGCTGTTAATATAGAGCAGAGAGGAACGTTTCTTAATTTAGTATGGACTTTCTTCTAAGAACTGCCAATTCTTCAGATGCTGGGGAAGAGCTAGAGTAGCAGAGCTGTCCAGAATATCAGAATTATAATTGTTTTTGTCAGTGTCTACTGCCTATCAGCAGAGACACTGGCAAGTAATCCAATTAAAACAGGCATCTCTTATATGGAGACTTGAACCCTAACAGGGAAATCTAGGCTCCAGTGAAGAAAATGGGAGTTTGCCATTAGCTTCAGTGAAACCAGGATTAAAAGAACTGGCCTTGATTTTAGGAATCTTTAGTGGGCAAGAAGGACATTTGAAGTATATGCTTAAAACTAAGCTATTAATTAAGTCCCACTGACTTTAATTTGGGACACTATGTTGGAAGTATAACTGTCAGACACTTCAGGAAGATTGTTCTCATCTGTCTTTAGATTTCTACCGTGTAGATGTCTGTCTCTCTCCTAGTCACTCTTCACACTTTTATAGTCATGGAGAGAAATAAGCATCTTACATATGTGAGTTATCTACTTTGGTGTTTAAGACACAGTGCCTATTTCGACAGATTAAATAGAAAAGGACTCTTGGGCTACATCTGTGCTGTTAAGTTAATGGTGTTGAATCTCCACACTCAGGCTGTGGAAATTGTTCTTGGTGCTTTTTCTGCCTGGGGCCAACTAACATGTTCCCAAGTAGTCCCCAGACAGAGCTGAGGAGCTACCACAAGCCAGGGTCTTTCTCCTCGGGCACTATCAATGCAGCTGTTCTATATCACAGGGGAAAAAATTTGTTCATACAGAAGTGGACAGCTGCCCTTTGTGTCAGATAGTGGAGATGTAGATATAACCTAAGAGACTTACTCTAGTTTACAGGTTACCTTTGGAGATGTCTGCATTCAGCCGCATGAGCGGTTTTTGTACATCTAAGAGTAGCTGAAATTGTTTCTTCCTTAAGTTCTAACATGGCAAGGGCAAACACGGCAATCACACAAATAGCACCACGTGTTGAAAAGCAAGATTAACAAGAAAGTACTGTCAGCAGCAACAGAAATGAATTTCCTTGCAATTTTGATGCAGTATTCATCCTCTCTGAGCCTGGCGTGGCAGGCAGGAGTCTAGAAAGTCTAAAACACAAGTTCAACATGTTGCAGGTACTGTGCAACCCATGGTCTGCATTACTTGGAGCAAATGGGAACCCGATTGTGTGCCCGGTGCATGTCTGTATGAGAACTTCCAATGTTTATCTTACTACATTTGGCTTTTATACAATAGCAATATAATTAGTATTTTGACATTCATATAGAAGGATGGAGAGTAAAGCTAAATAGATACTGACCCGTCACATGGTGACAGAACGTTCCTGCACGTTTCATACACTTTGTGTGTATATAAAGGATAAGGAGAACATTTTGAACATGGGAGATGTTTTGAGAATCAGCCAAGTGATTGTAATCCCAGTGCCACTGAAATAAAAAATGACAGGATTTTGAATCACCAAGACTATTTAAGAATTTTAATTAGATTGCATGTTAATACTTTTTACCTATGTCACTGTTCACCAGTAGTCAGCTGGGAAAGATAGTCCTGTATCTTTAAACTATTTTCATGATATATAATGAAAGTATATAATACAAGTACATTACTTTTCATTTTAAAACAAAACAAAATGTACATTTCAGTAAACTCTTACTGACTGTGCTCTTGGTGGTTAGACAAAGCTCTGCTAATACTTGCTACCTTTACTAGTTTAGGTTTTGATCTATTACACAGAATTATTGCATGAGGTTCTGGATTCATTTAGGCTAAAATGAAGAGGTAGAGTCATACCTGTTATGTTTGAAATTAAGGAGGTGTGTACTTAGTTTAACATCTTCTGCATTAATGAGGATGGCATGATATCTAGGAACACTGCCCTGGGGAAAACACCAAGAAACTAGTCCCTTGTATTGATTACACACACACACAAAATTATTCAGGTTTACTACAATTTTGTCAAGATCATATTATTTCCACAGCTTCACCTTGTATTTTGTTACCAAGGACAACTGTAGCAAACAATCAAAACATTCTCATTTATGCTAATGTTTTCTTTTTATTTTGTTTTTCATTCAGTGAACAGGGTTGTACCAATCTTCCTCAGCAACAGGAACACTTCAGTCTATTAATAGAACTACATGTTCAATGTTCAGCTATCAAATTAAGTTAAGCATATTTCTTATTCCAGGATTAAACAGTAATGAAAAGGAATAGAGGGTAAAACTTAATTAAAAAAACTAGATTTGCACTAATACAATGACTGAAAATGATGAGATTTGTGAACATTTCATAAATACCTAGTGGTTTCTCCCATGTTTGCAAATAGTAGACAATAGAGCACCAATCAAAGTCAGAGAATGAAATGCATGTGTTAGATTCACAAGTCAATGAATTGGGTTTTAATGAGAGCTGCATATGGCTATTCAGGGAAAAGGAGGGTAGCCAGCAATGCTTCTGGAAGAGCTAGCAGCTCAGACCAAGTGTGGTTTGAGCCCTGAAAATCACACACTGCAGTGAGAACCCCAGACTCAGCCTCCACATGGGGACCCCACAGGCATTGCTGAAACACTTGTTGGCAGTCTGTAAGCAGCTCCCTAAAGACCACACAGACAACCGCAAGCCCTCTAATCCAGCAGGTAAAAGTGCATTGAGACCCAGTGACTGTAAACCGAAACTACACTATCAGGAATGGAAAAATGAAGCTAATGTTTGACTAGAAGGCAATTAACCATCACAACATCATGATAAATCAGATAAAGTCTTCATCATTTCAGGCCTCTAAACCATGGCTGAATGTCATCCACTATAAGAATTGTAGGTTAACTCTAAGTTAAGTTATGGTACGTGCTGTGTCTTGTGATATGATAGTAACAACAGAATTATTGACCCTTTCACTATCTACATATTGAGGTACTTGCTTCCTTTTTTGAGGGAGATGATTTAAGGTTCCCTATAATCTGAATGTCATCCTTTGTCCTGCTATCCTACTTCCTTACCAATGATGCCTCTTGAAGACCATCATGAACTTTACTGCCTGGTGGTACAGACAAGCCCCACTGCTCTTCTGCAGTCTGTTGCAGATGTCCCTTTCATGGGCAGAGCAGGGGAGGAAATCGCTTCCATTTAAACAGGGAGAATTGGGTCTGTGGATGGAGGTCAGGTCAGTTAGGTTATGATTCTCTGAGAGCCGTCAAGTCCTCCTACCAGAGTAGTCTTGGATTATTTAATCTAAAGACCAAGAAAGTGGTGTGATCAAAGGCCAGGGCTATGTGTCACTTGTGAGTTAAAACTTAGACTGTCAGAAACTTAGACTGTCAGTGAAGCTCAAAGGCATCTCATCTCGTTGAGAGCAAAATTAGGGTTGTTGTGCATGGTGTTCGGAAATAGCACAGTATGTAAATGCAATTAAACCAGCATCATTGATGACTCTGAGAGACTATGCTAGCAGAATAAGCCTCGGCAAAGCTGTGGCTGACTCTGAGGCCCCCCTCCTACTTCATTTCTGGAACAGCTACTCCCTAGGGAATGAGACGTGAATGGCCATAAAGACTATGGTCTTCTGCCCTTCATGGACGATGTGGCTTTTACGCTGCATCCCAGTGGGGCCCTGCTGCCAAGACCTTCCTGTGCCCACCCACACACCATTGGATGAGCCTGGCATCTGGTTCTCAGCACCGCTCTGGGATCCCCCAGAGCCATGGGTGTTAGAGGACTGGGGGCACATAAAAAGACTGTTTCAGTTCCTCAAGGTCACAACAGCAATGCCTAAATTTTTCTCATAAGTTTGCCCAATGTGCCTTTAAAAGCAGTATCTATATCCATGTTTTTTCCTTGATGTAGGTTAAGACATCACCATTTGTTCTGCCCTCAGTGAGCAGAAAATACTGCTTATACCTTTCACAGCAACCTTTCCTGTATGCTGTGACTCCTAAAAAGGCTCAGCCACACTTTCCTAGTGCTTCCCAGTTGATGCTTTCTCCAAAACACTGTGCTTCTTTGGACATTTTGATCTCGCTACTCTTTCTTTTTCTAAAAGCTTGTGTTGGAACTAAACCTGATTTGAATGTGAATTTGAGATATTATCTTTCCTAAGGGCTGTGAAAATGTTTCTGGAAGGTAATCTTACCTCAGCAGCTAAATTCAGCTGTACGTACCCACCTGCAATTTTCTTCTGCCTAGCATTAAGCCTTCTTTCACGATGGTACCAGGAGGATCAGTAAAGGGATTATGTTAAAGATGAAACCAGGGAGTAGGGTGGTTTATTGTCATTACTAGTATTCAATCACTGTGTTGGAAACAGAGATTTCCAAACCCACAGGTTTAAGGGGGATTCTATTGACATCCCAACTAGTTGACAACCAGTACAGAGAGAAGGGCAGCATGTGAAGGCAGTGATATTTTAATAGTCAGCCTTGCCAAAGTTAAAGAACCAGACTGAAAAGAACTGTCCTACTTCGGAAATGTCTTTTTAGTACACAGAAAGAATATAAGAAAAAGAGTTTCAATTAGGATGCTCTACTTTTTTTGCACTCAGTTTGGGAAGTGCACTGATAGCAATTGCAACTACTGATGAGATTACAGAGAAAACTGGAGCACATGGAGGCATTTAGGGCCTTGTTGATCCCAGTAATGACAGCTGATGGGCATACAATAGGCACAAAAGTCAGAGCCTTTACTGGTTAAAGCCTTCTTAGAAGTTAACAATAAGAGCAGGAAATAACAAAACAATGCAAGTGCATTTATGTGGGGAGAAAGAAACCAGGTGAAACACTGAATAGGAGAAAGACACTGAGAAAGCAATAATGATGAAGGAGGCATAAGGGAACCATAAGCAGTGAATTAGATATGAAAAAAAAGCAGTAGGGAAGCTACGCTTTTTTAGAGAAACCAGTATAATTTTGGACTGGAGACCCAGGTTTCTCCTGCTGTAGATTGCATGGGAAGTAGTTGCGGAACAGCAGCTCCTGACTTTAGTATTTGCAAACTTTGCTCTTTGTAATGTGCTCCTCCTTCCATTTACCCATTTCTGGGCTCATGAGCCTATTTGCATTGTCAAATATAAGTTTGCATCTCTCTGTTCAAAGCTAATGATATATTGATTTCACTTTAGTTTCAGGATTCTTTAAGCATTTTTATTCTGATCTGTTCAAGTATAAGGACAAAGGGTCTTTTTGAATGTTCTGTTAGCATGCAAGCCAAATTCTGATGAAGCTTACATAAGTTATGTTTAGAAACTTTAGCTGAACTTTGAAGGACTTTGATTTTCACAAACCATCTTCAAAACAGAAGTTTCTGGTCTTTGGTGCCAGCCCTGATGGAGTTCTTGTGGGTGTACTGACAGGAATATGTGTAATTGTGGACTGACCTTGATCTAGTTTGACTTCTGCAGCCTGCAACACACTGAGGATGGATAACATTGCTTTGTCTTTCTCATTGGTTATGCTCTTGTATTGCTTTAATTTGCAAACTGAACTGCATCCAGTTAAAATTCAGAAATTTTAGGCAAGTTGGAAACAATAACTTAATGCTAGAAAGATTTTGGCAGAGAAAAGTGAGTTTTGGAGGAGAAAGCGATCACAGTGGGAATAGATTGAAGTTGGTGACTTAAAGGCAAAAAATGTGAAATAATAAGGCAAATCCTAAATTAGTTTAGTCAGTCCTTACCCCTGCAGAAAAACCTCCAGTGATCTCCCAGGCAGCTGTTTTAACAATGAACACTTGGAAGAAGTTAGAAAATTAGTTTGCTTTGATTTCAGTAGTGTCAGACACCTAAACTGCTTTTAGGAAGCTGGGTTTAAGAAAACATGTTAACATTTGGTTCCATGTTAGTGTATGTGGGAAATGATTCTCTGAAAAAAGCCTTTAGCTTGAGGAATGCTGTCCCAGATGGATGCAATGGGATACAGTCCAGAAGCATCACCTTATCCCAGTCTGTTTTGAATGGATGAGAAGAATGTGCATTTTGATATAATAATAATTACAATAAATAAATAAATAATAAATAAATAATAAATAATAAATAATAAAATGTAATTATATAAAAAATCAAAACCTAAGCTTAGCTACCGGATTTGTCCAGACTGAGGTGTTCGCTCTACCTGTTTGACAGTTATCCTGTACAGTATGAACAATCAAGTATATATAAGCTTATATATAGAAAAGCATATAAATGTATACTTATATATGTTTCTAAATCACCAACATATCTGCCAACAAAACAACAAATACAAACACTATTGCAGCATTATCTATTTCTTCTGCAGGCAGCCCAAATCACCTCCTCTGAATGATGTCTGTACCTGCCACTCATTATTATCCTTGTTGATAATAGCTGCATTATTTTTCTCCGTTAGGGCATTATGATATAACTTGCTATCATTCACTGTGCCTTGCAGACATGGGGCAAAAACGTGGTCCCTGTGCTAAACAGATCATCGAACGAGTGTAAGTGTAATCATAGACATATGTTTCCTATTTAAGGCCTGGAGCTGACTAATAATTGTAAAGCCTAATGACAAATCTAGAGGATAATATTAATGAAAGCTCTGCTACTGACTCCATTGCCAGGTGGGGCAGCCAGGGAAACTCTGCAAAGTAGGACAAAAAAGAAAGAGGCAAGGGAATGCAAGTCAGGTTGCAAAGGAGGTAGAAGTAGGATAATGTACTGCAGAGGATATTCACCATTGCACCAAGTGGAGTATGTTAGAAATCATGAAGATGTTTTCAGAGTTCACTTACTATAGGAATGCTTTATTCTGTCCTTGATCTCTGTGCAAATTTGTGCTTGACACCAGTGGGAGATCCTCTTGCTGTCTTTATCAGCCTGAGGACCATCACTAAAAAGGACTTTGCCAATCACTCCCCAGTGTCAGTTACTACCCAAACGAACATTATTCTATTTAGAAATTGTACTCTTTCTCTCCATCCACTTCCCCCCCCCAGTTGGTACATCAGCTTAATGACAGCAAATGTTGCCAGACCAGCCTTGAAGGCTCCAGCTCTTCTTTTTTAACCCAGAAAAACCATAGGCAGCAGTGGTGCACTTGTATCTGCTCTTCTGCTAATATGCCTTATTCCCCAATGCCAGGAACCTGTGGGAGCAGAATTTCTGCCCTCACTGTATTTATGTTGCTAATGAAAGAAGCTCATGGACACATTCATTCTGGGTCGCAGACACATATTTTTTGAGAAATGGGACTGAGAGCATAGCTCATTTCGTCTGGATAACTCACCAGTGAAGACAATCACACTTGTGATCGAACCTCCGGGCTGCTTGCAGCCTTCTTCTGGGGGTTTTAGTGGGAGGGATGGGACGATGTATGACAACGTTAATTAATGCAAGAGCCTGTGCATAACTCCATCTGGGAAGGGGACCAGGCATAACCAGAGGGTGCTGAGACAGATGAGCATGCACTGCAGAGTTAACCAGCATGTATACACTGTATGTAGTACATACCATGCAGCTGGCAGTCTTTTGTCGACGTCTTTGAGTCACAAAGTGGTCAAGTTAGATGGTTTCTATTTCCACATCAGTGTGCTACATCTACCATGCTAGTGGGAGGGCACTGGGGGACAGGCTAAACCCCCTGAAACACAATTCTCCTCCATACTTGGTAAATGCTTGCTTGGATCCTTCTTTTGGCCCATGAGCATTACCTTTGCTTTGCTTCATCACTGTGGTGCTGATTTAAGTCTCCAACTCAGCTGCATATTGGGAAAGCCAATGTCTACAGTGCTCGCAAAGGGCTTTGGGTTTATGCAGTGGAGGCTCTTCCTCACAGCATAGGGAAAGATGTGGCTTTGAAGACAAAAAGAACATAATTCTATTTTCTACAAAGAATATAAAGGAGGAAAATTCCATGGAGAAATTCCTCAAATCTTTTTCCTTCCATCTCCCCAAAAAACATAGAGAAATTCTGCTAAAAAATACATTTGTCAAAAATGTACATGAAAAATAAATCACTGCTTAGTATGCATGTGACTAGAGTGGAGGAGTACTGACCTTCACTGAAAATCTGAAGATGGTATTGCACACAACATGGGACTGCAGGCTTCTGTGAACAGCCTCTGCCAGCAGCACCTAAGAGTAGTTCCTTTGGAAAACTACTGGGAACATTTACCTGTGATAACCTAACCAGCCACTGAGTGTCATCTTTGCTCCACAAACCCAGCTAAAAAAGTACTTGTATGACAGAAAGGAGAAAGGATGCTTGACCCATAAGGAGAGCTCAGATATGACAACTGTTAGGAGCTAGACACAACCCTCATAAAATGGAGAGCTTTAATTAACTCACCTGCTTTAATAACATAGTGCTTGGCCTCTGTGATCTGCAGTTTCTCTCTGATGTAAGGTAGTATTTGAACTTAAAGTTCGCAGCTTGCTTCTAGAGAAGGGAAAGACTAAATGTCTTTCTGCTGTTGACTCCACTGACAACAGCTGTGTTAAACCAGGGATGGATTTGTCCCAGTGACTCATAGGGCTGAACTAATGGGCACCAAAGCAGTGCTTTTATATCTTCCTCTTCATATTTAGTGGCTGGATCTCACAATGCAGCAACTGTACTGGTTCTTTCCTCATTAATCAATTGCAGTATATATTTCTCCGGATTTGGCCTGTGTCTCTTTTGTATAGCAACAGTTAGCCTGACTCTGATATTTTCCATTGAGCATTGGCCAAGGCTTTCTGTCCAGGGATCAAATGCTACACCTTTGAACCAAGACTGTCTACTCAATGACCATAACTGTCATAATGAACTCAGCTTCCTTCTCAGCTCTTGCTAGACAGGCTTTTGTGGGGCTCTAGGTCTGTTCCCTGCCAGGCCAGAGAATGCTGCCAAGATGTCAGGGAGCTGCAACACATTTCGTGGCTTGCCAGGAGACAGGCTGTGCCAGTTCAAGTTACTCTCAGATGACTTGGGACTCTGGGCAACCTCCAGCATGTCTCTCCCAGACTCTCTAGTTAGGGTTCTACATGGGCAAGGCCACGCACAAAGCCATTTCCAGCTGCTCCTGGATGTTCAAAGTCATTTTCATCTACCATTAGTCTGCTAACTGCAAACACCTTTGCCTTTGCTTAGCCATAGGACTCTTAGCACCCTGGTTCTCACTTTCTAATCCTTCTCCTTTACCTTCTCAAGATGATCCTAGACAGCACATCCTCTTTGTTGCTGTATCAAGAGGTACAGCTGAGCACCACTGCAGTAATCAAAATGTATTTATTGGTTTCTTGCTGCTATATATATAAGCTGCTAGGAAGTTTGAATCCCTGCTGGGGTTGATCAGGAAATCATTAGAATGAAGCAGAAGAGAATTAAATTCTTGAGGATAGCGTTCTTCCTAAACTGTACCATGAGGATGCAGAAAATATGGAGATTCAGGCAAAAGGAGGGTCCTGGATGCCCGAGGAAATTCTCCCCCATGAAATTCTGGTGGAAGGAGAAACAAAAGCATGGCAGTGTCTATGGGTATATTTGCCATTTAAATTTGATCTGTGTATCTTCTGTGCTGACTTATAAAGAGTTACTGTGCTGAGACAGCAAATGAACGCTATCTTGTTTCCCCCAGCAATTTATCCTTGGTTAATTAAAACTGTAAATTCAGAACATCCTCTTGCTGTTCTGCAAGAGGACAAATCTTGCTCAAATCTGAACAATGGCACCTGAAGGTACCTGAGTTACAAAGCTTTAACTTCAGCCAACTGGCAACAGACTAATTGCAAGAATATATCCCAGTGTCACATATATTGGTCCAGTCTCATAGGTGGAGCTCTGACCTTAAACTTGAAGGCTGGCTTTAATTTCTAGGTCAGCTATTGAGCCATTGTCTCTCTTGTCTTGCCCACCACCCCAGTAAAACTGATGAAAAGCCACGTTTAAGAATTAAGTAACACTATTATGTGTGCTACAGATTTGGGCATGTCAGATCTGTAGTCCAAGTGCTCAGGTCTTAGCTGGGATGGAGACAGTGACCCTGAAGCGTGACTTAAGAGACTCTGTTTTACTGAACCGCCAAGCAAAACCCTCCTGTCACTCCTTCTTTTATATATCTCCAGAATGTAAGTTATACAGTGAATGACTTTCAGTCAGAGAATATGTTAATGCCTTCTTGCATCCAGTCACTGGGCAGATTAGGCTGTCTGTATTTCAGAAAATCACATAGTTGTTGAGGTTGGAAGGCACATCTGGAGCTCGTCTAGTCCAATTCCCTGCCCAGTACAGTGTCACCGACAGCAGGTTGCCCAGGGCATTGTCCTGTCAGGTTTTGAATATGTCCAAGGATGGAGACTACACAACCTCTCTGGGAAACACATTCCATGTTCAACCACCCTCACAGTACAAAGGTTTTTTCCTATTTTAAGTGGAATTTCCTGTATTTCTATTTGTGCCTATCGCCTCTTTTGCTGTCACTGAACACCACTGAGAAGATTCTGGCTCCATCATCGTTACTCCCCTGAACAGGTATTTATACACACGGATGAGATCTCCCTGATCCTTTTCTGCTTCTGGCTGAATAGTCTGAGCTCTCTCAGCCTCTTTGTATGGCAGATGCTCCAATCCCCTCATCATTTTCACAGCCCTTCAATGGACTTGCTCCAGTATGACCATGTCTCTCTTGTGGTGGGAGCCCACCACTGGACACAGCATGCAGATGTGTCTCACCAGTGCTAAGTAGAGGGGAAGGATCACCTCCCTCGGCATACTGGCAATGCTCTGCCTAATGCAGCCCAGGAGCCCATTGGTCGTCTTTGCCGCAAGGACACATTTCTGTGTAATGGTCAACTTGATATCCGCTGGGATCCCAGGTCCTATTCTGCAAAGCCATTTTCCAGCTAGTTGGCACCCAGCATATTCTGGTGCATGGGGTTGTTCCTTGACAGATGGAGGACTTTCCATCTCCAGATGTTGCATTTCACGAGGTTTCTATCAGCCCATTTCTCCATCCTGTTAAGGTCCTTCTGAATGGCAGCCTGACTTTCTGGGGTATCAATCACTCCCTCCAGTTTTGTATCACCTGAAAACCTTCTGAGGCTACACAGTCCAAACATATAGGTCAGTAATGTAGATGTTAAACAGTATTTGCCCCAGGATCAACCCTGGGGTACACAACTAGTAACTGGCCTCTGGCTAGACTGCTGCTTATAACAACACTTTAAGCCTGACAGTGGATTGCTTGAGACCTGCTGTGTTGCACCTCCAGAAGATACCAGAGTGATCCAAGTCCCCGATGCGGACCAGAGTCTGTGAACGTGAGGATTATTCCAGCTGACTGAAGAAGGCATCATCTACTGATTTTTTCAGCTCAGGTGGTCTGTAGCAGACATCTGTCACTGCATTATCCATGTCTGACTGACAACTAATCCTGACCCATAAGCTCTCACCTGGCTCATCATCCATCCCTAGGCAGAGCTCCAAGCCTTCCTGCTGCTCTCACACACAGGGCAACTTCCTTGCCTTTCCAGCCTGTCCTTCCAGAAGAGCCTTTCCCATCCACTGTAGCACTCCAGTTATCTGAGTTATCCCACTACAGCTCTGTGATCTCAAATCAGACTGTGTTTCACCAGTTTTCTACTAAAAATAGAGTATTTTTATTGCATTAAATAAAAATGGTCAGTGTTAGCAGCCTTCAAATGCATATCCCCTTGTTCATATCAAAGCTTAATGAATAATCCTAACAAAAAAATCACCTTGAAAGGTGAACTATATTGATGAAAGAGAGCACATAGGAAAGTTGAAAAGGCAGCAGCTCAGAAAACTAATATTCTTTAATAAAACATTAATAGAGTGGGAAAGACTGTGGTCTAGTGAAATTTAGACCTCTTTAAAGCCAGTGGGATCTCAAATGCCCTTTGATAAAGGGCAGGATAAAGCATGTAGTAGGAAACAGAGGCAGAGGAAGATTGTTGGCACTGAAGAGCTTCATGTTGCAACTTGGGAGACAAAAGTGTTTGTCTGCTGTGGTGTTCACCAGCCAGTGTCGGGGTTTTGTCTTGCTAGGAGAGCTACTTCTGCACTGGGACTGGCTTGTAAAATCTATGCCAAATAGAGCTATGTGGCTATTACTGGTTTTTCATGTTCTTGGTCAGTGTAGCCAAGTGGTGAAACTTTTGCCTAGATAAAGTTGTTTCCTCAGTATAGCGCTCATCTGTAGGCCTTGCCACAATGCTTTCTTTTGCCAGTACTGAGGAACTGAAGAGTAGGTCACATGCCATGAAGTTTTGCAGTTGTCTCATGTTGTTTGGCCTTCTGCTTTATAGCCATGCATCTGTTGTTGTACAAATTGTAATGCACCTTCTTCTTTTTTTTCCTTCTCTCCATATTTTCACATTTTCCCTATGCAGCTTGATGAACTTTTTCTTTTGAAACAGTGGTAATTATTGGAGGTTTGTATTAATCATGTTTGTGTCAGTTTGTACCCAAGAAGAATAAGCCCTTTTGTTATGCAGGCAAAGTGGTTCCTTTGCTAAAAATCTTCAACAGAAGAGATCCCCCAGGTAGAGAGAGTATATGACATATTAGACAATGCAGTGACCACACATGGTATGTTAATCTTCCTTCTGCTTTCCATTTCTCTGCAAAAATCATGACCAAAGTCCAGGCATGCTGTTCAGAGAATATCAGCTAATAAGAGAAGGTGAGACCTTGAAGAAAAGGAGCAAAGGGTACAGAGAAAGTGTTAAAAAAATGTAAAAGCAGCAAGTAAAGACCGAAGGTGAAGGTGAAGGGAAGGAGAAGGCTGAAATGAGCCATAGTGAGAAGAAAGCAGTGTCAGACCAGAGCTTTCCAAGGAGCCAGAGCTCTCCACTTTGGATGATCTGAGCAGTGCTCCTATCAGGTGGACCCCCCCCAAGCCTGCACGGCAAAGATTTAAGGTGTAGGTATTATCTGTGATGAGGAAGCACATGATGTTACCCTGAGTTGAAGAAATATCCTGTTAATAAACCTCAAGTTTTCTTGTCCATCTGCCTGGAGACGAGAATCCAGTGTGCTGCCATGACCTCTGTGTTTGTTCAAGGTCTCTGGATATTTGTCACTTGTGATTTTTGCATTTCTCCTAAACGTGGACACAACGCTCAGTGCTGTAGGAGGACAGAGAGCCAACACAATGCAATGTGCAGACCTGCTTCTACTTTGTACATATAGTTTCCACTCACATCAAGCAATTCTTGGAAGTATTCATTGTCTTTAGGAATCCCTTCTTCATAAAGGTTTGGGACCTGATGAAGCTTAATTAGGTCATCTTTTAAGGCAAGACCCAGAGTCATGTCACTGATTCAACAGCTACAAGACAGAACAATCTAGTGTGGAGTTAAACACAGCTTGCCTTTACAACCAAGCTGTTTCCCCTGGAGCATTTTTCGTTATCTCTGATTACTTAGTCATAAAGATTTAAGGAATAAGGACAAAAATCCTGTCTTCTTGGTATGCCTCAAAATTGGTACAGAGCTTGCAATGCTGATATTAATAAAGGGCTGCAACAGTTCAGCTATTAATACGTTTTCTCTGGCAGAGCTTAGCAGAATATGATGAATTCTGGCTACAGTATGTTATGTTAATTAGCAGAAATATAGGAAAGACCTTTTCCCTTCAGAATATAAGAATAATCAAAATGAATACTGTAGTTAACATATGCACACAGGAATGTAAGATTATACGTATCACTGGCAATATCGGCTTATTAGCTACAAACATATGTTTTGTACAAGGAGAGGCTCTCATTGTTAAAGGAAGGGCAGAATGCTGACAGATGAGGTGAGGAGAAAGAAGCAAGAGATGGAGCTCTTTGAATACGGACTTCTTAGACCCAAAACTGGCTGTTTCTATGCAGCATATAGAACAGTGTCTTTAGGGTCTTTGGAAGAAAAAAACCCCAATGACCCGGGGCCCCTCCCATCATGTTTATATCAGTTAATTCATGTGGACTGCTTCTTTCCCCCCTTCTAATGAGAGCTATCCTGCAAAGAAAAAGGGGAAAAACCAAACCACCAGAAGATACCTTTCCCCCAGTATTCCAAGTATTCACTTCTATGGAAATGAACCTCCTTGTCTGAAATGTTTCCCTATATCATTCCCAAAAATATGACAACTCCATAGGAATAAATGGTTGTAGTTTTCTTTCTTTCTTTTCCTTAAAATACTGTCTTGAAATAAGAAATGGAGAAACTTCCAAAGCTTTTGTAATCAATTGACATAATTGGATACTGTGCATGAAATACTTCTTTCAGAAAGATAACCAGGACCATGTCACAGCAGGAGCTACAGTAGGATAATGAAGCACAATCCTTCTAATTACAAGACCAAAACAAAACAAAATGCTAATGCTTCTCAAAGCACATGTAGTGCGCAGACATAGTAGGTGTTGCTGAAGTGGAGGTGTTTACATCTTTCCCTTTGCTTTTAGTGTCCCTTTAAGCCAACAAGAAGTTCTCTGCTATTGTGGTTGTTCACATAAAGCAGAGTTTGGCTCATACTTATTGATGGCACTGATATAAAGTGATTTAACCACCTGAACCAGAAGTAGGGATTTAATGAGCAGTACGAGTTTTGGATTTGAAGGCTTGTGAGACGTAAGGTTGGGGCAAAGATATCTTAGAATATTCCAAGGGTCTCCACCATGCACTGCTAAAATTTGCTCCTGTTGACACTGCACTGAGTTTTCTGTGGGTTTCAGCGAAACTTTTGTCAGGCATCTGATGGAAAAGTCCATTAGGAGCGGTGGAATTGTTTCGTGGCCTTTGGGTCAGGCCTAATGAAGAGATCTCTCTAGTTACTTGAGGTTGAACTGTAATTTCTCTGTGAATGCTTATGAGCAATTTTGTACATGAGAGTAATAAGAGGAAGTAGAAACAAATAGATAGCAGAAGTTCTTTTCATTTTTCGTTCAGAAACTGCCAGAAAAGTCTGCTTTCTTCATCTCAAGATTAGAAAATAGCATCAGATGCCGTATTTGAAGGACTCTGAGCAAATAATAATATGAGCAGCCCAACCTAGCAAAGTTGACAGAAGTCAAAGCAAAGTTCCCCACTGACTCCCTAGAGTTTTCCACGGTGTTTTAAGAGTGAATGTTTCTATTTGACCTGTGTTGTAGTGCTGTATCATAAAAAAATTAAGGTGATACACAATATCTTCTATTATTCAGTATTACTCTGAAGATGCATCAAATGGAGCATGTTTTCCAAACACAGGGTGGTCTGTCTGCTGTTACTTATGTTGCAGAAAATTCTCTGAGGGATACATTATATGACTCAGAATCAGTTTGAAATAACACAGTCCCACTTGGTTCCTGGTAATCACATTGGAGATGCACTTTGCACTGTGCTATGTACAGAACATGTTGTCTTATTCAGATACATCTTTTTAGCCTCTGCTTTATTTCAAGTGCACAAAGCACAAGGGTAGGTCAACAAAAGTTCAGGTTTTGGTGAGACAGCATTTGCCATTATTGTTCTAGCCTGTGTGTTTGTTTATAGTAAAAGAAATATATCTATATATAGCTACACTATAAGCCTGACTGCTCCAGATTTATCCTTTCTTTTCCAGGTTGAAGGAGGAAGGAAAGGGGAGGCAGAACTGAATCCAGCCTTTCAGATACAAAATGCTAGAACTTTTTTATTTTTGCATTAGATCTTAGATACGTTTATTTACAAAATGCCTCTATCACCTATTCTTGATCCAATCAGTACAGACTTCTACATTTGATACAATATAAGTGTGATAAAGGCAAAAATAATTTGCCAAATTGTTCTGTGGAATAATTATCTGCTTGTTAACAGCAGTGCAATACCAATAATTTGCAAAAGGCTTTCACTATTAAGACAGATATATTAGAGAACAAATATTTCCCCTTCTGTCCCAGCAACAATTTATTGAAAGTCTCTATTTAGCAACATAGGTAGTGAATGTCTTGAAGACAGCCACAGAACTACAGCTGTTCCAAACATATTCTGTATAATTCTCATTATTGGGATCCAAGTGTAAGACCTGCAGTGCATGGATGCACTTCTTTGAGCTTCAAGATGGACTCCTGTAATCCTAAAATTAAGTGGTCTAAGCTGCTGAACAGCTGTTTTGAATTTAATTGCTCAGAAACACATGAGTTTTTTTATATGTTATAGAGATGTTCTGAATATTGTGCTTATTTTTCCTTTACATGTGTTCTCTGTCAACCAGACAAAGTTAAGATTTCCTCTATCTCACTGGTGCATTGTAAACATCAGTTAAGTGAAGAGCTGGAAGTATTTAATTATGGTGATAATATGAGGCCATTATATCCCATTGATTGTAGGTGGCTGGCTCTAGGGAATGCACTGTACAAGCATCAGAAGTGCTTTCCTGATACTTATTATTGCCACAAAACTAACATTCCCATTTGAAGGTAGGGAAATTAAGGCATGGATCAGTAAGCCTTGGGGCTTTCAAATATGGCAACTCCCAGACCAGACACTGAATCTGTACTGAAAATTCCCAACTAATAGCAGTGTTTTGCTCTTTCCAAGCTTGCTGGAAATCTGTCGGGGAAATACAGAGGTGTTCAAAGACCTGAATTAGGCCTTTTGATTTGGCTAAGTCATCCTCACCCTCAGCTTTTGATCAGTTCTGTTAGGGCAGAACTTCTGGCGAATAAAACAGCTTGTGTGTAGGTGATTTAAGGGCAAATGTTGGAAACTGCAGGCCAAGCAGCTTGCTCCCTGACGTGCTGTGAGCTGCTGGGGTGAGACCTAGGAATTCCAGGTTCAGCCTCCCAGATCTCCTTCCCTTCCAGCTTTCAGTCTCCAGTAGCAGCAAGTCACACTTCTTGTTCACTCTGCCACAGTTGTGCCACAGATGCAAATGCCAAAAGGCAGCTGAGGTAGTGAGGAGGAACACGGGCTTCTCCGCAACGTGCACAAATATGTAACATCTCACTAATGCATTTAAATTAATGCTCTTGTAGTTTCCTGGTAAGAACAAAAATATCTTGTGGTGCAGGCACTTTCCCTTTTAGTCAACAGTGATACCTCCAATGAATGAGGTCTTGATGGTCAGAAAGAATTAAGTTTCTTTTCAAGCAAAAAGGTCAGCTACAGGTGAAGGAGCTGCAGTGAGAATACTTTCAAACTGCTCTGTCACTTACCTCCATGATGAATTTCTGGGAGATCTTTCTTCAAGGCTAGCTATATTTAGACTTTTTTTGATAGATCCTTCTTTTAAGGGCAGATTGATTGGGCCAAGGTATGATCAGACCAGTTGTAATTTGGCCTGAAAGTAGGTCGCGATCTGGCAAAATGGATCCTCATCTGCAACTCTTCCCCTTAGCTCGTTTTCCTGTAGTAAATCTGCCTTTTTTCACTAACTGGCCTCTGTGCTGAACTTTGCTATTTTCAGAAGTGCCAGCAGGAACAAGGAACAAGAAAATGCCTGGGAAGACATTTTAACAAATTTGAATCTCTTAAAGTGGTGGGATTCAAACATAGGCTGCAAGATTCTGCTGAACTGGAGGGTGCAACATGCTCCTCTGCAAGCAATAGCAAAGTCTTGGGATGGGCTCTGGTCCTTGCACTGTCCAAAGTCTCTGTCCTGCAAGGGACTGTAATTTCCAAGACCTCACATTGTGGCATTAAGAGGAAGTGGTTCTTTCCAAAGCAACCTGAAAGCATATTTCCCCAAATGACCAAACCTATTATTTTTTTTAACCTGTTTTTTTTTTCCCCATGAAACTGGAAAAGTGGGTTTGCAGTGCTCTTCTGAAACTACAGAGAGGTGCCTGACCCCTGCTCCAGGGAAGCGTCCCCACTGGGATCACACACCTGGAATGGTAAATTCCATGGCAGAAAAGAGAGGCCATCAGATCCCCCGGGCTCTTAACTTGTCTTGCATGTTTTGCAACCAAAAAAGGACATCTTTTTACCTTAATAGAGCAATGACCAGCTTAGGTAGCCAAAAACGATGGCTACAGCAAAGTCAGAAGTCATTTCCCTGTAGGCAGAATTTAGCTTGCTTGTGCACTAGGGAGGAAATCACTGCACCCTGAACTCCAGCTGCTCGAGCAAAGCCCCACAGTCATCAGCAGTCTTTGGTGGGTGGGGTTTTAGTATCTGAGGCTGTTAAGATGGTACAACTACACTGATGGATGACATTACAAACATATGGAGAAAGAGACTCCTCATTGGAAAGGAACAAAAACTGGGTTCTTGTTGCTGTCAGGTTGCTGAATGCAGAGCAATGCCATAAAAAACCTCATGCAAATTCAACTTCGTTAAAGAACCTCATGCAACTTCAACAGTATTGCAAGAAATCTCAAGGCTTGGAAAGGACAGTGGGAGCAATTCGTTTCTGTCTGTTCAAAATGCCACATTTTGACTTTGGCCAAATTTCTAATTTTATTACTACTTGTTTGAATGCCTAAAAGAGAACTGTGAAATGGTGAAACACATACTTCAAACAAACTTGAAAATGAGAAACTTTGACTGTCTAAACTTATGCAAAATAGGTAAAACCCCCTCCAGTCGATTTCATCCTTGTCATTGTTTTTTTGTTAACATATTTTGAGTTTGACTAAAAAAAAGTTTTCCCTCAGCTCAGCTTGAAGCCTCATCATGAACTCAAGAGACAGAATCCATTCATCTCATGATGCTTTTGTTCTTATAACTTTCAAGAAATGTCTACCAAAGTCTTACAGCATCAAGGTTCGTAATGAAACTGGATATCACAAATCATCTTCTGCCTAACACAGAGAATCAAGCTGGAATTAAGGTTGAATGGTCTTTAGTTTAGCTTCAGCCTCCTAACACCAATCTCCAGCCACAGTCAAAGCCCAAGCATCTGTTGCTGTGAAAATGAGACTGGACAGCTAGATGAACAGACATGCACGCAGGGAAGAAAGATTTTGTTTTTCATCAAAAAGCCAGAGAATAAAACTGATGTTAAGCTTGGGAGCCCAGGAGGTTATGACAGCCTCTTTAAAAGGTGAAACTTGACAACACTCAGTGCGATTTCAGGCTGTCTGAAGATTCAGACAGACATGGGGATATGTGGCCTTGCTACTGAACCTCAGTCAAAAATGCATCATATCTTCCCAGTTTACAGGGTCTACAGATCAGCAAACAGACATTTGACTGACTGGGAAGAGCCTGTTCTGTCCCTGCTGCTCAGTGATGCTGCCCTGGCTAGCCATGCATGCCCTCAGTGTCCACCCCAAGGAGAAAGTGATGTCCTGGTTTAAACCTCCCTGAAACTCTGAGCATGAGGAGTTGCTCAGACGTTGAAACTGAATTATTGTTTGCTCAGCCTTTTAACAACTTCTTACCAAACTTACCCACTTTGTTGTTTCTATTTTTTAAACTGAAAAAAATCAGCTTTTTTGTTTCTAGTGAACAAAAAGTGTTTTACTTTCTTCCTCCAAAACTTGTTTCCAAAAAGTAATAATAAGAAAAAAAGGGCTTAACTTATCACATGCTGAAAAAAGAAACCCAACCACCTTTTTTAATCAGTTCATACCATTCAAAAGAAAACTCTGAGAGAGCCTAACTTTTTGCTGAAGAATTTCCACAGATTTATGTTCCTAGCAAAGTTTTCAGGTGTCAGACCACTCTTCTCATACCTGGGATATGTCTGCTCCTCAGCAAGCCCTGAACTAATTTACCAATGAAATAAATGACAGTAACTTCAGGCGCTGAAAGGAACCATCTGGTGGAGATGAGACTAATGGATGTGCTTTCACTGTCAGTACCTCAATCCACATACTTAAGAACTGCACTGCTATATACCTCCTTGTTCACCTGCTTTTTAATAATGTAGCATTTCTGTTCTTGCGGCACTGAGGGATCCCATTAATCACGCCAGGCCCTGTGTAGAGCCAGACATTGTAGTCTTGGAGCACTAAAGCCCTAATGCTCCAGTGATCTCTGACCTCTGTGCACTGGCCTCAGAAGAAAATGAAGCACAGGACCAAGTCCTAAGGAACAAGACAAACAACTGATCACTGAATGGGATACAGAGTGATATAGATCACAGCCACACAGGGAATAAATAGTAGGAAGAGAAAGCAAGAACTTTTAAGTGCTACACCTACGTATTAATTGCCATATCAGCTCTCCTCCTGAACAGATGAGAGCAAATCTTATTCCTTCCTGCTGTGTCTTCTAGACACACTGTCTCTGATCATGGTTTCTTTGGATATTCCATTCTGAAATCAAGCTAAGAAATAATATGATTTAAGGAGCACATCCGTATTGTGGCTGGACAGGTACCCTGGACTCACACAGACCCACATCTCCAGTGTTCCAGTGTGCCTTGCTGGGTAGGCAGAGGGTTGCTCCAAAGCAGAGCCTTGTGGCCTTGTTCTTATGGCTGCTTCCTAATCGGTTCGTTTTAAGAGCAGCAAAGTTATTGGCAGTAGAAACAGAGTGCTTTGATGGTTAAGGGTCCCACTTCATTCAAGGTGGGAGGGACATTTGCTGTCCAGGAAATAAATATTCAATTTGGCAGATTCCTGGTGCATCCCTTGCTCGCTAAGCTACAAGCATTATGCTGTAGCTGGTAGCTGCAACAAGAGTATAGCCACGTCGTAGTTTCTTCCCTGAAGTTGACTTTGGTACCGTGAAGGTTGATCAATATTTATCTTTGTGCAATAAAGTACAGTTTTCTACAATCAATGATAATCCGTTTCTCCTACTGAAAACTAGTCCACAGAAGGTGCAAATTAGGAAATAGAAAGGCAACATTTGAGAACAACAGAAACCATAGATTTGGGAGCATCATTCAAAGGGCACGTGTGTATTAGGGTAGGTCTGTTCAGCTGCAAACCAGGTAGAAAAAAATTGTGAGCTCCTGGCATTGTGCAGCTCACTGTTGTTTTCAGCATGAAGAGACCACATGGGCAGGAGAGCTGTGTCTGCCTGTGCAGAAGAATGTCTGCACTGAGAGAAGCCACCTGAAAACTGAGGTGTGTATGTGATGTGGACTTGAAGGTTTTTGCCGGTCCTTCAGAGCTGCAGTGTTCAGTTAAGGAACTGCTTATCAGAGGTTGCTTCTGATGAGAGGGGGAAGTTAGCAATGTTTTTTGTGTCATGTTAGAGACAACTGGGCAAGGAAAGGGAGGCTGGAAATAGATTTTCACTTTTACATTTGCAAAGACAGACGCTATCCTAACACAGGGCAATTTCTTCCTATACTTGGGGAAGGTAGTAGGTGGCATCCTTGGAATACTGGAGTGAAATCTTGCTGCTACCAAAGACAGTGGACAGAAACTTTGCTCATAGAATCACAGCCAGCCCACAGGCTCTTTCAAAGGATGTTCTCCTCTCAAGGATTGCATGTGAAATAGGGATAGCTTTGCAAACCAGAGTTGGGTTCCACATGTGAAGGGTTGATAGCTGTGAATCATAGTGCACTTCTGGGTTAAATTCCTTGAAATTAAAATGTGTCAGGTTCTTTAATCAATCCTTTGTGTAACTGTGTGTTCAGAAGTCAGAAGTGAGGTAAAATTTAATTGTGGAGTCTCCAGCCTTGGATATATTCAACAGTCTTTTAGACACAGTCCTGGGCAACTGGCACTAGGCAGTTCTGCTGGAGCAGGGAGGCTGTACCGGATGACCTCCAGAGGTCCTTTCCAACCTCAGCCAGTCTCTGGTTCTGTGAATATCTGAAGACTGCTTACTATCCATCAGAGAGAGCTCCAACTGAAGTTATTAGGACTCTGCTGGAACAGGACTACTGAGTGCCGTAAAGCAGACTTACAGACATGATGGCTTGACAACCAACGTCACCATTCCGGTTTGTGTGAGGCTTTGTACAACCAGTTATGGACCTGCCCAGAGCTGGTGGTGATGTTGTACCAATATTCAATCATCCTCATATTTTACCAACAGTGCTGGAGTCCACATCATGGAGAAACTTAATTCTGACACCCAAGACATTCAAAGTACGGACCTCTCTTTGTCTATCTCTGCTAGGAGGGACGTGAGCGAGGAATTTGCAATGGGTCAGTTTATAGCAAATATAAACTGATATTCAGAGGTTTCTCCTATATATGGCCACCCTTCCCACACACACACTTCAAATAATGCCATGTGACCAGTCATGTTCAGCATAAATTTAGAAGCATTGGATAAATATTTCCAGAAAATACCCAAAAGAGATACTGGCTTGCTAAACCTGGCTGCTTCCTTGTTGAAAAGTAGACAGCATGATGGAAACCAATGGGTAGGTTCCCTGAGAGACACATCCTTGCAAACATGACTTCTTCAGGTCTGAAGGCAAAGAAGGAATTTGATGGGAGCCTTTTGTAAAAGCAGTCACAGGCTGCACCTCCTCGTAACTCCAGAGTGACCTCATTTGTTATTGAATCCATACCACAATCAGTTTTCCGGTACTGACATTTCAATTCATTATTCTGACATTAAGGGAAAATATCCGACTGATAGACTCACTTTAACATGGAGAGTCTATATTATATTAGGCACAATCTGGAAACTTAAAAATTATCTGAAAAGAAATGGAAAAATCATTTCAGTCAGTAATGATTCCGCTACATATTCCTCAGAGTTGCCAGCTGTAGTGATGAGAGTTCAAATGTCAGGATTTCAGGCTGATCCTGTGATGTCCCAGCACCTGGAAGTGAGACTCTCACCTTACTTTCATTCACTTAACAGTCAGGAGGGGAAGTGAGAAATTCCAGGCGGCTCAGAAAAAATCGTAAAACATGAGATTAGATGAGGGAAAGTGAAAGACCCATGAAGCCCCATCTTTATTTGCTTGTTTTTCTTCCCTGAAGAACCGTGCTATTTTTTCAGGCAGCCCTTTGAGTTTTAATGTCACAGTGCTGCTGTGCCTCATGTGCTAAAGGGGCATGCCTGGAAATGAATCACAGCAAGGCAGATCCAAAAGCCTGAAAAGGTTAAGCATGCTCTGCTTAGTGGGTTGAGGAATTAAAAAGTCTACAACAAGTATTTTTTTCAAGAAAATCAAGGACTAGGTTGGTCAGAGCTCAGCAGAGCAAGGAAGGACCCAGGAGTCCGAGGTTTGAAGCTGCTGCTGGACAAGGCCCATACAATGCATAAACCTTGCTAGCTGAAATTCCCCCTCCTGTCTCAAAGACAAGGCCTGTGCAAAATGATGGGACAAGATTATGGATGCACACGTGCTTTCTGCGCTGTGCCATGGATTCAGTAAGGTTAGCATGAGTGAATTATGGATGTTCTTTTGATTGGTTTGCAACGATCTTTTAATGACATTGAGACGGTGTGAAGTTACAGTGTATTGATTTTTTTTTTGCCCATGCAGTAATTTGTAGTGGTGGAGATTTATTCTCCTCTTTATGTTTTCCATGAAGCTAGCAGGCAGCGAGGCCAATGACAGCTGGCAGTTGGTCTCCCATTTCTATGGATGGCAACTCTTTTGCTCAGAGGATTGTTGTGTGCCAGGGCACTAGCTTAGGGAGAGCAGAGTTGGCACAGGTGATTTCCGTGGACTCATTTCCACTGCTGACAGGCAATGATCTTGCCTGCTAGGTCAAAACTGCTGCAATTGCAATCCAGGGAACATTTGACCTGACAGCTCTCAGACCAGGGGACCCATCCTGGTCAGTCTTTCCCTCAAGTGAGCACTGTTTCTATGAAAGTATTTTACTGTTGGTGTTTTATTTTGGGGGGTTTTGTGGGGTCTCTTTTTTTTTTTTTTTTTATGAGTTTTGCAGAGTTTGGGACCAGCAGTGCCAGCCTCACAGTTATTCCAACCCTGAACAGGAGCTAATGTAGTCTGGTTTCCAGCTGCACCTTGACGCCACAGAGAAAAGGAAAACAGCTTGAGGCAGCAGCTCCTTTTCATCAGGCTCATCTGCAGTCTAGGGAAGGAAGAGCTGGCTGGCATAACTATCTTTTATATTTCTGCACGGCTTTGAGATTTCATGGACATCTCCACCCCTCTCCCATCAGCAGATTCAAGGAGCAGACACTGATTTCAGTCCCTGCAACAAGACTTTTGTGTGCTTTTCTGCCTGGCCTGGTTTTGTGGAGTTCATGCGAAGATCTGGAAGCCAGAAAGTGACATTTTGATCACTTTGACCATCTGCAGATCACAGACTGTAACTTCAAGTTAAACTAGGCCATAGCTTTTAAAAGTAAAGATCAAACCTACAGCTCTGACTTAAGACCAAGGCTGAGAGTGTTTTGTGCTGTACTAGGCTGTTTTACTGATTGACTGTTAGGCTTCATTTTGTGTTAGTTTAGTAGGCAGGAGCGGTAGCCACAGCTTAGATTCCCTCAATGCTAAGCCCTAAGAAACAAGCCCTAAAAAGAAGAGCTTGACGTGTAACTATAAGGAGGAAGGAGGACATGGATGCAAAAAGAGAAGAGAGGAAATGCTTGAGCATATCTGTGCTGCTGAACACTGAAGTCACAGTACACAAGCTAGGTTGGGTGTTTGAACAACGTAGCTGTGGCAGCACAGTGCTGTGTCTGCACTAACAATCCCCTAAATCAGCCCCCACGAGGTTTCAGGTCTCTTTTACGGCTAGACTGCTCCTACTGCCTGAATTATCTGGGGTATCAGTGCTGCACTCTGTACTTAAACTGCCTCATTTGGCATTCATCAGTAGGTATGGCATTCAAAATGGTTGAAAGGGATCATGAAGTAGGTTTGTGTGTGGATGGCGTCCCCCTCAAAGCCTTTGGAGCTTCGGAGGAGAGAGCGTGAGGGTGCTTGATGGAGCTTCTACCAAAGGTTGAGTGGAGGTTGGTGTTAGAGACCAGCTAAAAATGGGATTAGATCTTGTCACCCTCAATGAGAAAGGAGAAGCCTTGAAGCACTGCAAACATTTTGCTTGGTAAGATAGAGGAGCCAGCAGAAGGATAGAAAGAGAAAGGCAACAAAGTTTAACACCACTTTTGTGCTTACACTGAAACTGAGATCCCACTTACTTCTGTGGTTATGTAGCTGCGCCCTCCATGCGCTGGGTCTTGTTATGTCTAAGACTGCTAGGTCAAGAGGTCCTCAAGCTTCAAATCTTTTATTCCAGGAAATGTTCCCTGTGCTTCTGCTTTTCAGCACTCTTCTCAAAGCATGTCCTACTAAAATAGGACATGGCATTTTAATGACAGTTTCGGTCACACTATAGATGGGGTTGCTTTCTGTTCCTGATTCCTAGATAGCCCCCTGACCATTTTTTCAAGTACCAAAGTCTCTGCTCCTCTGTCACTGAAGCTCACGAGCAGCTGTTTGCCCATTTTGCTCCTGAAGTCTTTTGCAGAGTAATTGGTTTTCCATTTGCAGCTTTCCTTCTTGTAAACATGATCCGGACGTTCCAGCTGAATGTGCATGTGGCTCTGCTAAAGCATACTGTGTGTGTTTGTGTGTGGTTTACCAAGCAGTCCTGCGCTTTGTCATTCACAAGAATCCAACTAATCTATGAATAAGCCAAGATAAAGCCATATTATCTTGATGAACAGATATAATCCCTTCCTTTTTTTCCTCTGATTTTAGACTATAACCTCTCTGACTGAACCAGTTTTCTGTTTGACACGGGCCAGCATAACCCACTGGGAGACGCTTATCACCGGTCCCTCTGCACACTCCCAACAGAGCCTGTTACAGCTTCCTGGCTTCAAACTCCAGCTCAGCAGAAGCGCTTGCGTTTGATTACAGAGATCTCCACTGTCAGCCAAGGAGGTGGATATCAAACCTGTGCGTGTTGGGTGCTGCCAGGAACACATCATAAATAATAGTAATGGAGCATAATTGCTCTTCAAGCCAAATCATAGCCTGGAGTGCTCCATCTGGCCGAACTCCCTTTGGCGTCAGTGGGAGCTTTGCCATCAGGTGTGCAATAGGATTGGGGTCCCAACCAGCGGTACTGCCAGTGAGGTACTGTAGCATCAGTACTAGGGTCTGATTTGGATCCCCTTGAAACTGCTGGGTGTCTTGGCACTGATTTTGAAGGGTTTTGCTAACTCCCCGTGTGTTAGACTGCTTCCCAGCTGGTACGGGTGCATCTGCATAATACCTACCCCAGATGGAGCATGGAGGAGGAGAATTCCTGACACTGAGAGATGGGATTTTAAATTTGGAGAGGAGTTGGAAACTCTTTCCTGTTGGGTCTTAAAAGGTGGTTTGTGCAGGAGTGATTTGGGACTTGAAAATATCCCAAAAGCCTGCCTTTTGGAGGATGAAATTGAAAAAACCCAACATGTAATTGATACTGAAAAGTGTTGTGTCCCTGGTGTAAAGGCTATAAAAGCCAAACAAGCTGGTGTGCCTGCCCATCAATCACCTATTGCTATTTGACATTGGTACAACCCTTTGAAACTGAAAATAATTTACTGCCCCCATTCCCCTCCCAGTGAAAATTATTTACCATCCCCATTTTGGTTTGAACATCTACTGTTGTGGTTCAAAACTGTGATGAATTGGTTAGCTATAAATTTTCTTCCCTTCCTCCTTCCCCTCCCACCTCTTCCTATGTAATGCTGGGATGAAGGTTAAGGCACAGGGTGTTATCTGAATAAGTGCTCTATTCTCAGTGCCCCATACATCCTCGCTAATGCTTATAGCTCCCCTGTGGTATTGGGAAGTATCATCGCTATTGTACTGAGGTAGAACAGGAGCTGGAGAGAGATAAATGGCCTAGTTATCAAAACTTCCTAGCCTCCCACAGCCCTCCTTGGGAATACAGCTATAAATGACATTCAAATGATGCTGATAGATGTTAGCTGAGCGGGGAGCAAATGCGTGCGTTCCCAGGTGCTGCGCTCGGGCCAGCCACTTCTTGCTGATAGTGTCATGGAGATCTCAGCTAACCTGACACTGGCTGCTGATGCGATAGCTGCGTGGGTGAGACGCTGTGCTGCCTGCTCACATCTGCTTGTGGACAAATCCCTTGGGATTGCAAAGGTTCAAAATCGAACGGTGACTGAGACATTAATGCTGGAGCTTGCAGAGCTGAAGGCAGATGTGTTAGCTACAGACTGGGCAGGGAACGGTAGCAGACAGGAACTCCAGGCTGTGAGGCATTTTTTCTTCTTTGGCACTGAATCTGCTCCGTTTGGACCCTCAGAGGGTCTAAATATCAGAGGGGAAACAGCCCTTCTTCTCCCCAGCAATGCAATGGCAGAAGCGTCATTTCTGAGTGACCTGGGACATCTCCACTGGTGGCCTAGAGTCTGGTTCAAGATAGTACGGCCCCTGCAGCCCTGTGGTGTGTCCAAAAGTCACCTCCAAAGGCTCCCTTTCCATCTGTTGTCCTTCCCAGTGTGCAAAACAGGAGGACTGCTCAGATCATAACTCCCTTGGAGAATGGAGCAGCAGCAGCTAGACTAGGTGGCAAATCTGCTTCTCTCACGAGTCTGGAAGGGCTCTTGGGTGTCTTGGCATCTCTTCAGGAGATACCAGGAAAACTCCCCCACCTGGAGGAGGAGGACCTCTCGTGAAAACAACCAGCTATCTGTAAAGCTCTGCCTTTTTCCTGTTGTTCTATTACTATTATCTGGCCAGAAAGAAAGACTGGAATAGACCCTTTGTATCCTCCCAAGGTGTAGCTATGCCAATGCTTAGCCCTGCAGGCAAGTTTTTACTCAAAAGCACCTCCTCTAAGAGGAGAGGGGATGTTTCTAGCGTGTTGTGGCAGAAATCCCAGGGCACAAAGGCTGCAGGGCACACAAAAGCTGTCTCTTCCCATCTTCCATGCAGCCAAAATCGCATCCCTTCGGGACTTAGGTCCGAGACCAGACTGGGGTGCTGGTACACACGCTAAAGCCGGGGCGGGGGGAGGTCTTAGGTCCGACGGGTCGGGGCAGACCCCCCCGGGGCTGGGCTTGGGCCCCGGCGCTGCTCCCTGGAGGAGCCACCCGGGCTGGGGACCGCAGCCCGGCCGGGGGCAGAAGCAGCATCTCCCGCAAGAGCCCCGTGCAAAAAGCTGCTCCCCGGCGGGGCTGGGGGCTGCCCGGCCGTGCTGCCCCCCAACCCCCCCCCTCCGCGGGCG